>JAJOZX010006413.1:50000-127500 GCA_023014485.1 Bathynomus jamesi | reverse complement strand
TCAAGTCTTCAAGATGCTCAAAGGAATAGACAGGGTAGATTACAGAAACTTATTCTCACTTAATGCCAATCCGACAAGAAATAATGGGTTTAAACTGGAACTAAAGACATTTAGGACCTCTGTCTGCGGAAATTTCTTTTCCTATAAAATAGTTAATATCTGGAACCAACTTCCCTCAGAGGTTGTTTCCAGTCAAAGTGTAAATGTGTTTAAAAATAGGCTAGACAAAATACTGAATACTCTCATAGTTTAAGATAAAACATAAGAAAACTCTGCAGGAGTTAGCTTGCATGGTGTCTCTGTGAGCAAGCTAAATATAGAGCTATTTCTATATTCTCCACTTTCCTGTAAAATTTCCTTGGCTACTTTTCCAGGGTCAAGGTATTTTCTTCAACCTTTTCCGTACCTGCCTCTGGCAAGGAGGGAGCGGAGGGTGGGGAGAGAGCCTTCTACTTTTCTATCCAGTTTTCTACTACTGCTAGGATAGTTGAAAGAAAAATAAACTTTTAATAACAGGAACCTCCCAGAGTGGACCGAAAGGTCTTTGAGGCTTCCTCTTGTCCTTGTAACTCTCTCTCTCTCTCTCTCAAAAATTGTTAAGAAAATTCAAAACCTTAATTACATATTTAAAAACCGCCTTCGTGGTATCAGTGGTCAGCATAGCTGAGTACGAATCCACGGTTCCAGGGTTCGATTCCCAGCAAAGGCAGGCTTCGCTCAGCTCACCCAGCTCTTCATTCTTACATATATATATATAATTATATATATATCGGGCATTGTGCCGAAGCCGAAGCCTACAAAGGCCGGTTTCAGCCCACGGCTGAGATATATATCACGAACACCAACTGTTAGGGCATCTTGCATAATGAACAAACGTTTTTACTGTAGTCATAATTTTTTTGCATTTTTTTTTTTTTTGCACATTTATGGCAAATATTTAAGATATAATTACAGTTTTCGTAATTGTGTCTGACTTTCACGAAAAGGGGCTACGTTGCGTGGCCACTTGGCAACACCGCATCTCGTTGGATCAGCGAAGTTAAGCGACATTGGATTTGGGTAGTAATTGGATGAGAACCGTTCTCAGAGTTCAGACCCGTAGTAGATATAGTTGGGACCCCACGTAAAGCTGTAGGTCCCCACCGTCACACGATCTTCGCCATTACGAAAGTGATTAAACAACCCGGTAAACCTCGCGGTACTTTCGTAAAAGGATGTAACATTCTCGTGGACAAACTTCTCCGCTTGCCGATGTTTTCAATTTCGGGGGCAAAAGCAGAAAAGAGAGAAGACGCTCCCATCTCTCGATCCAAGGAACGATTTATATCGTGAACTTCCGAAAGTTCTTGTCCCATTTTATCCCATTTTGGGAGTTTTCCGAGTGCATAAACGTCGAAATTGAGTTGTATTTTTAATATAGTGATGGGGTTGTTTAACCTCCTTCGCAATATCTAAAGTTATACGACGGAGGGGACCTACAACTTGGTGTGGGGTCCGAACCACGAGTCGCTACATAATCTGAACGCGGAGAACGGTCTCGCATCCAACTACTGCCCAGACCCAATGTCGCTTAAGTTCGTCGATCAACGAGGAGAGGTGTTACGACATTGGCTACGATGTAGCCCTCGAATTTCTAAAGATCATTACTAAATGCGATTGGAACGTCTTCCAATGCCCAGAGATTTCGTTTACTCGTTTGAAGAGGTGTTCACGCTGCTTTTTCTATTTTTCCCCCCGAAATGTTGTGATTTCTTGCAGTTCTGTTGACGATGTTGAAGGCTTTTGGCACAAACTTTGGTCATTGTTGGTGGTTTCAAAGGAATTTCACGTTCCATTTTCGATTAAAAGTACAAAACACATATTGCGGACAGTTAAAAAAAAATTGCGATTCCCTCAGGGCAAGTGGAACTCATTTTTAGGAAAGAAAAACAATTCCAAGGACGGAGTTTCAAAAGTTTCCGTTGTATGTTCCAAGTGTGAATTTGGTACGAGAGAATGTTGTCGAAACATTTCATTCAAGTACTCACATAGCAGGAAGTATCGGTGTGGCTGATGTTGGTATAGGATATATCTTAAAAAAGATACCAACGGATGACCCCTACTAACTGGATGGTTTGAGAAGGTTCCTTTCAACCTTTCAAATATTCCGTGCGATGATGATGATGATGATGATTCCTCATTTCACGGCGGTCAGGTTTGTTGGCCCATCATCTTAAGTTTGCCTGGTGAAGTAAAGAGTTGGTTTCTTGCGCTCTCCACTTCACGTAGCCAGGTACTCCCGGCTCATCTGGAATTGTTCTGAGCCGGGAGTCTAGTCTTCTTTCGAAGAGATTCATCGTTACACCACTCGCGTTCTTTAGTTCCTCGCGCAGCTGGTTGAACAGTCTTGGTCCTCTCGCAACAAAACTATTTTCTTTCAGGGTTGAGGATGTTCCCCATCTAGCCTTTATTTTTCGTTTAATTAATATCGTATAGAAAATTTCAGTAAATAAACCATCTATCGGAGATGTTTCCCCTTTTCGAAATGTTCTAAGTTAACTTAGCGAACTACGTCCTGGCCAGTGTCGTCACACCGCTTGCCGTCAGCGAAGTTAAGCGACATTGGGTCCGGGTAGTAGTAGTAGTAGTAGTAGTAGTAGTAGTAGTTGGATGGTGAACCGGCCTCTGCGTCTAGATTATATAGCGACCCGTGGTTCGAATCTCGCATTACGTGCGTAGGTCCCCTTCGTCGTATGACCTTAGATGTTTCGAAGGAGGTTAAACACAAACGCATTGCGAGCCGTCAAAGGGAGTAACTTCACTATATTTGTTTTTATATAAGGAATCGGGTTCGGGAAAGGGGGGTGTACTTCGCCTTAAAAAGGGGATTTCCCCTCCCCCCACATTTTTTACAGTAGGCAAACCAACCATGCAAATTTAGCATATACATTGCTGGGGAAGTTCTCCCTCGTTTGGTACTAACCCCAAAGGAAGAACATTGAATCATTAAATACAAGATACTTATTTTGTTTATTTATTTTTTTTTTTAAAGAAGAAGATGCGTAATTTGTATTGCGTCTGTAAATAAGTACAGTCTCCGCGAGACTATGTTGACGTTTCGTAACATTTCAAAGCCGTTAAAACTTCTTCACTGAAACTTTTTGGGATTCATTTTTCTTTTAACTCGCGTTAACTCGTCGGTTTAATGTCAATATATTGTTACACTGCTTTTCGTTCGTCTCAGATACGTAGATAGATAGATAGAGTGTGTGTGTGTGTGTGTGGCAGGAGGCATTTGTTAGATAGATAGATAGATAGATTGTGTGTGTGTGACAGTAATAATAATAATTCAGAGCTGGGCACTTGCGGTTTTTTTTGCGGTACTGCGGTACTACCGTGTTGGTCGGTACCGCGGAAAGTACCGCGGGAAATTTGAATGCGGTAGCGGTACTGCTGTACTTTCAGCGATCCTTTGCGGTACCGGTTTGGTAGTGCGGTAGTAGTACCGCAGTACCGCAAAAAAAACGCGCAAAAAAACGCAAGTGCCCAGCTCTGGGCCCCGGCCCGGCCCGCCCCGCCCGTCACCGTCACTGTGTGTGTGTGTGTGTGTGTGTGTGTGTGTGGCAGGCATTTGTGTAGATGCTAGAACATACGTAACAAATTCATTACGCGCAATCAGGGTAACGTTATGGCCAGTGTCGTCACACAATTTCTCCTCGATCAATGAAGTTAAGCGACATGGGTCTGGGTAGTAGTTGGATGGGAGACCGCCCTCTGCGTCCAGATTATGTAGCTACCCATGGTTCGGATTCCACGTAAATCTGTAGGTCTCCTTCGTCATATGACCTTAGATGTTACGAAGGAGGTTAAATAACCCCATCAAACAGTGCGTATATACTACTGTAAACAGCGCGTTGTGTCCAGAAGACGCTTGCTAGCATTTTGCTAGAATTAAGCTTCAGTAAGTAGTGATCTAAAGCTTTAAAGAATGATAAGTAAAGCCTATTTTTAACTTAAATATTCGTTTGCTAGAGCTATTGATAGTAAAATATAGAAACGGCTTAACTAGATTTTGATAAGATATTTTGTTTTGAAAATGACTAGAGAGATATGTACGTTTTGCGCTTTTAAGCTTGTGATATATCTAGATTCTTTGTAATGGATAAAGTACCGTAGTTTGACTTCACGGGACCCCCCCTGAAAAATAAAGTAAAATTGGTGAATACCATAACCACGATCTATCTTCATTTTACGCGATATTCAGACTCTATTCTTTTGGTTAAAGCACTCTGAAACATCCGATCGATATCTTGGGGGAAAAAAAGCTTATTAAAAATGTTTGTAGGGTATACCTACGTATTGTACCCATTTGGAGGACCACGTTGTCCTCGCGAAATTAAGTCAACCACGTGGTTCCTCATTTGAGTCGAATGCATGAGGGCGAATTGGTTTAGAATTTCACGTGAATAAAAATTAAACCTTGATTTTTTTACCCCTCGTTACAATCTTCCTAAACTACAAACGTACGAGTTTCAATACGATTTTTGTCGTTTAGTCAAGTCATATTTACAATGCCTCTCAGATCAAGGCGACAGCCAGATCAAGCACGCGTGGCACTAAATCTTGGTAGGAATGAAAATAAAGTTATTGTGTGTGTATATATATATATATTTTATATTAAATTGCATTGTAATCAGATAGGATCTCGTGTCCTGACACAACTCGAGAGATAGGCGCCGCTTCTTCAGTTTTTTAAGACAAACCACGTTCTTTTGAATATAATTAACTTCACAATGGTGAAGACTAAACTCACCATTGTAAAGTTGATAATTTTATTCATACACCGTTTACAAATATATATATATATATAGTACGAATGATAATAGCGTAAAATGTATATTATTATTATTAATATTATTGTTATTATTATTATTATTGAAACTATCTATTCTGGCATCTGTTACCGACAAATACAATGGAGTGATGCTCAGTGATGGTTCCTTTATTCTCCCATATCGTTGTCGTCATCGTCGGCGACGAGGCACCTCTTCAGTCGCCGTGTTACTATCCAGTTATCGCTGAATAAAGACTACTTAGTCAAGGTGAAATGGGTATCGGGTTAGGAGGGTATCCAATGAGGAACTGGGAAAACAATGGTGAACAACGAAGTCGCTATTGTTTCAAAATAGTTCTTCCACAAGCGGAAAAAATGCAAATTTTTAATTTTTATATTTTCTTATTATTCTCTCTCTCTCTCTCTCTCTCTCTCTCTCTCTCTCTCTCTCTCTCTCTCTCTCGTGAAATGTAAGATTTAATTAATTCAAAACAATAAAAAGTATTTTTTTCCTTCAATTTAATATTGTCTCCATGGCAACACAGTTACAGTACATCAAGAGTTAATGTGAGTAAAGGAAAGTTGGGCATAAGTTCACATGTGTACGTTGTGGAAAACGTTGTGTGTGTGTGTGTGTGTGTGTGTGGTTCTGTAAATGTTAATCTCTGGAAAGCAACACTTTACGGTATTCTTCCTACTTCTAAAATCTTTTAGTGTTCATATTTCAATTGAAGGTTTAGTACTACACACACACACCACACACACACACACACACACATATATATATATATATATACAGGGTGTTTATAAAGTCCCTATCTATTTCAGTGAAAGCGTAGCAAAAAATAGTAAAATTCAATAACAATATAATAGAAGGCATACATTTAATGAATACGCTTAAGCATATGATTCTACATGAGCACCATCAGTATCTCTACAGAGTTCGAATCTGTCAGCAGCATTGCGGAACTCATTTTGGAGCATGACGGGGGGTATTTTTGTAACTGCTGTGCGATACGAGCACGTAAATCTTGCAGATCTGTAACCCTCGTTTGATAGACGTTTGATTTGATAAAGCCCCATGCAAAGAAATCCAAGGGCGTTAAGGTCAGGAGGTCGAGCCACCAGGGCCTGTTGCCTCCACGTCCGATCCACCGATTTGGAAATCGTTCATTTAGGTACTCCCGAACAATGTTTGCGTGACGACAAGGTGCCCCATCTTGTTGAAAGACGACGGTGTTTAAAATACCATCTGAATGAAGCTGGGACATTTGTGTTCGTATCGTAACAGCAGTTACAAAAATAACCCCCGTCATGCTCCAAATGTGTTCCGCAATGCCGCTGACAGATTTGAACTCTGTAGAGATACTAATGATGTTCGTGTAGAATCATACGCTTAAGTATTCATTAAATGTATGCCTTCTATTATATTGTTATTGAATTTTACCCTTTTTGCTACGTTTTCACTAAAATGTAGGAACATAATAAATTGCTTAAATACATTTGGAAATTGTTTATATTCACACTTTCTGAGAATCTCGTATCCAATACTTCGAAGCCGTTGAGCGACCTCTGAATATTAAAATATCTCAATAAAACTTTGTACACAGTGTTTTAGATCATGTGGCATACTTTGATGGGGTCAGAGCACGGAAAGTTAAAAGTTGAAAAATAAGTGACACCCTAATATATATATATATATATATATATATATATATCTATATATATATATATATATATATACAGGGTGGGCGGAAAGTAGCTCCCATTTTGGATTGGTAAAAAAATACGTATATTATCCATTTATTTCAGAAGAAATAATATGAAAAGGTAGGCATACATTGTAGGTTTTCTCTAAAATTCAATGTGGGCTCCAACTCTTTCCACCAGCTTCTGGAGCCGCCCAGGAATGGCGTCCACTGACTTTAGCAGGAACTCCGGCGGGATGGAGGACATGACTTCCCGAATTCGGTCCTCCAGTTCTTCCAATGTCCTCGGTTTGGTGCGGTAGACTTCTTCCTTTACCCACCCCCAAAGAAAGAAGTCGCACGGTTACCGCTGAAAAACGGCAGAATCGGTTCAGTGTAACGGTGTGGTGTGGTATGACCTCAGATCAGGTTGTGGGCCCGTTCCTTCTGCGCAACACCATGAATGCTGAGCGGTACCTTGCTATGTTGCGAAACGAGGTCTGGCCGGTTGTCAGCACATGGGAGAACATCGACGATCTGATATTTATGCAAGATGGCGCCCCTCCGCACTTCGCTCTTGTTGTCCGTGAGTGGCTGGATGCCCACTTCCCTGGGCGTTGGATGGGTCGTCGTGGTCCACATCAATGGCCAGCCAGGAGCCCCGACTTGACACCGTGCGACTTCTTTCTTTGGGGGTGGGTAAAGGAAGAAGTCTACCGCACCAAACCGAGGACATTGGAAGAACTGGAGGACCGAATTCGGGAAGTCATGTCCTCCATCCCGCCGGAGTTCCTGCTAAAGTCAGTGGACACCATTCCTGGGCGGCTCCAGAAGCTGGTGGAAAGAGTTGGAGCCCACATTGAATTTTAGAGAAACCTACCATGTATGCCTACCTTTTCATATTATTTCTTCTGAAATAAATGGATAATATACGTATTTTTTTACCAATCCAAAATAGGGAGCTACTTTCCGCCCACCCTGTATATATACATATATATATATACACAAACTCAGAATGGTTCCCTGAGAACAATATATGTTAAACACAGACCGTGCATGGCACAAGGAACTCTTCTGGGAAAATTAAATCCACTATAGTGCGAATAAGTAATGATAAATGACAAATACCATAGTGAATGCAACGACGTGAATGCAACGAGTCTTTTACTTATATAGAGGTTCTGAGTGTAGGGATCTAGGTTTGCTTTAAACCCTAGATCCACGTCCCAAAGCTGGATCCTGTCTGCTTTGCAGATAGCTGGTGAGGGAAGCTATATTTATGGGATCTCTTTGCGAGAGACCCGTTGCCCACGTCGGGCTAAAATCATGAAAAAGGAAAAAAACTATGGTATTTGTCATTTATCATTACTTATTCGGACTATAGTGGATTTAATTTTCCCAGAAGAGTTCCTTGTGCCATGCACGGTCTGTGTTTAACATATATATATATATATATACACACTTGAGTTTTCGTGTTTTTGAGTATCACCTTATCTCCGTGATTTGTGCTTTTGTAAACTATGTATTAGTACCTTTATCTGTATTTACTGATTAAATCGGAGGCTATGTTAAAGTCGTTGATAAGGCTTAGTAACGCCTACGAGTATATTATACTTTTAATGCGAGGTAAGAGAAGCCCAAGCGAAACCAGACCAATATTTATCCGTACCATCGGTACAGCAAACCGACCAAAAAATATACTGTACCGCACCGTCATTTTAAAAAAAATTTTTTTTACGGTAGACCTATGCATTACCATTATTTTACATGCTTGCTTTATTAAGCCATTTTTATGTACAGAGTGATCCAGAAACGATGTTCTCCCAAATATATTTGTTACTACGAGTTATTTCTTCGAGCAACTCCCTTTATATCTCTTTTTTTTTTAATCTCCCTGTATAATAAATAAAGCACGTAACTCAAAAGGGTATAATTTATGTACTTTAATTATTGTTGAGTTTAACAAATCGCGTAACACAGTTTGGGAATAGCTAGTTTAGATTATTGATATCATTTCTGCCTCTTCTGTTTCTCTTTTGAGATATTATCTGCGTGTGGTCCGATTCGATTCAGGTTGCGTGGCTATTACCGATGTTCAAATTGGTGTGTGTGTGTGTGTGGCGCGACACAGATTCTCTCGTAATTTTTTACTACGATAATGTCGATTTAATATTTGTACATAATTCAGTTATGTGCATTTGGTGTATTGCCATGGAAATTTGGACGTTTACATTAAAAAAAAAAAAAAAAAATTTCGATTGGTTTAAATTTTTTTTTTTAGTATTTTAATTTTATTTCCTTTTTTCTTTGATCGTCTTTTTTATCGCGTATTTTGTCTTTCTTATTTTCTACTTTTTTTTAATTAATTTCATTTTTCTATTCAATCGTTATTCAATTTCATTCATCATCGTTTATCAGTCATAACTCTTACGAAGAACTAAAGTTGTGTACTGTAGTGTAGGGTCTGAATTGGGTTTAGTATTTGAGGCGATAGAGAGATACGCCTAATAATTATTAGAAGAATAAACACACACACACACACACACACACACACACACACACACACAGAGGGGGGAGAGAGAGAGAGAGAGAGAGAGAGAGAGAGAGAGAGAGAGAGAGATTAACTCTGGAGAGAAGGCGATCGGAATTTGTTCTCAGTATGAAGTTAGCGCAGTTCGGCAAAAGACGTTGCCAAGAGGTCTTCCCAATCAGCGTTACTAAGGTTAGTGACAGGCTATTTAGGAGTGCCAATTATCGGCACTAATCAGATGCTACGATGCAACTGAACGAGAATTAAGTTTTTCTGCATTATTTTAGTGATTTATTAGTTTTAGTTAAAGTAAAATGTTTATATACGAGTATATTGATATTGCTTGTATATTAAGCATATATATGATGATTGGAAAAATTCATCTTCGTAAGGCTTCAAGCAGCCATATTTAGAACCTGAGGGTTGGTTGCAATATAGACGCATTTCATGAGGAGTATAGAGGCGTTACTGCATCATAATCGATTTTTTTTTCTCTCTAACCAATATGAAAACCAATCGAACTTGCGGGAAAAAAATATCTATTACACTTGTTATTTATGCGCCAACCATTAATTCCATTATAGTGATGGGGGGAGGGGAGTGGCTCGTTTGAACTCGGTAACCACCATCGAAACATTATACCAACCAAATTTACACGAAAAAGTTGGTTATACGCTTTTACACCAACCATGTGCATGAGTAATGAAAGGAGTCAGTATAAGGGTGATACAACTATCCCTCAGTCCTTTATTTATTTATCAGTAGTGGCACTGGCTCCATAAAACCAAATCCCTTCCCACATAGTGCCATCCTTAATGGCATTAACAGCAACGAGGTTGAATGTCTTTCCCAGTTGTGGCACTGTGACGTCATCGTGTGGCACTCTTTGTGACGTCAGAGCTAATGAATTTAAGGTCTTTGGAGAGGCACTGTGAAAGTAGAGGGCTAGCTCATAGTGCCTAAGTGGCACTAAAGTTTAGTTTTATGCTGGCGCTGATCAAATTTTTCTGAAGGGGAAGAAAACTGCGTGTATATATATATATATATATATATAAAATATGTCATCTTATCAAAGGTTTTGCGCGAAGTTTTATCCTCTTACGAAGGTGAGGTTTGTCATGTTTAACAATTCTGATTTCAAACTCAAAAGCAATGATAATAATCGTCTTACGAAAGGAATCGTAAAAATGACGATAAAAATGCGCGAACCCGAAGTAAATGGACCCTTCGTTCGGTTTTACGGACCGATTTCATGCTAGTGAGAATAATAATAGAGAATATTTGAATAAATCCGATAATGTTTCCGGAATCAATTATCCAAAAAACGGAGAAATTGGTCACCAAACAGGAAGATACGAAGAGGGTCCGGTCTCCGGATTTGGGTCCTCAAATCCGCTTCGACATTCGACCGCATTCCGACCATCATCGCCGAACCCATTCCGAAGCAGATATTCGGACCCTCTTTGTCGCAGTCAGAGTTCGGGAAAATATTCGGGAAAGGTTTTTAATCCTAATTACAGTCATCCTCTCTTTGGTAGAGATTTTGATTGCGCAGTTAAGATGGCATCATACCTTTTATGCCTCGCTTTCATGCCCCGCGCCATGAGTAAATAGTCAGCTTTGTATGCTCTCTGTGAGGGGCAAATGTTGCTGTGTATATTGCAGAAAGTAAGATCTGGTTGTTGCATATCCTGTTATATATATATATATATATATATGGGATGAATTGCACAATTAAACACGTGAAATGAATGCGTCGCTGACTACGAATCCATCGGCCCCGGGTTCGAGACCCGACGGCAGCCGGCGCGCAGCAAAACCCAGCTGTTCATCCTTCCACACTAAAGAAAGTGGTTGGTAGATAAATGGGTACCCTAGGTGGCCCAATGGTTAAGACGCTGGGCTGCTGATGGGGCGTGGTTTGGATTCCACGTTAAACTGTAGGTTTAAGGTGGAGTGAAAAGCTTGACCTTCGTCAGAATGAACAATTCAGGCGGAAGCTAACCAAAGGTTATATATATACGCATCCGTATGTGGTGTACAGTTAGTTCAAAGAATCATATCAGAGCCTTTTAACCTGTTGTACGTACGTAGTTTATATATAAATGTAGTTTCATTAAAAATTATCCGCCCCGTATGTTGTCAGTATGTATGGGTACACCTACGGTCCATATATTGTGCAGTACATGTACGGTCCGTATCCCCCAAAAAGAAAATAATGGAAGAAATAGCAGGCATACTTCTCTCCTATTGAGGCTTTGTAGAATATATATATATATATATATTATATATCTCTCTCTCTCTCTGAGTTGTTGACCAATTAAGTAAACAAACTGAGTGCCCGGTACTTGGCATTCTTTCGTTAAAAATAACGATGTAGTGCCCAAATCGAATTACCCACTGCCCACCATTAATATTAAAAAGAATAAAAAGTTATAATTATTTATTTATGAGATTAGTTAAATCTAAATTTTATATATATATATATATATATATATATATATATATATACATACATACAGTGTATATATATATATATATATTCACACTGATGTGAAAGGTCTTTGATGGAAAATCGTTGGTACAAAGTTATTTTTACAGCGTTGCATCACTGGATGTTTATGCGTTTCAGCAGCCCGATATACTTTCCGAGAGATCTGGTGCCATATATATATATATATATATATATATATATATATATATTAAAACGTAAATAAAGGTCTTCAGTAAACATTGCTGTTGATATGTTATTTAGAATTTTATTTAGAGCACCAATTCGTATAACATCAACGATTTTGTATCATCTGATACGGTCGGATCTATTGCTTGCAGCTCGTTATTTTGTGAATATGTACAGCAGTAGTGAATATGACATATGCAGATACTCTGTGTTCCTTAGTGTGTGTGTGTTTGTTTTCAGGCTGATAATGATGAAAATGAAGCTATATATATATATATATATATATATATATATATATATATTACAATCTAAAATTAAAAACTTTAAATTGTTTTATGTGACAACATTTATTATCATGATTATTTTTACAAATAGCCATTACTTAAGTTTTGAAACTTGATTTAACCGTGTTTGTTCGGAGAATCCAAACAAAATCTATCTTTTAAATATTAAAAATCTCTATTTTGTTGAAGTGAAACAAAATATACAGCCGAATCTCGGGTTACGTACGAAGTCGGAGACTCGAGATTATGATAAGGGAGAGAGAGAGAGACATTAAAACATGAAAGCGCGAAGACACTACTACATTCGACATACGAATAATGAAAAAAAATGTTTATATATATAAAAAAAAATAAGTTAAAAAATGTCCCTCTTGAAAAAGATGGTAAGCATATTCTTTTGAGAAAAGGGAGATTTGTGGGAACACTGAAACATTTGTTTCAAGTTCATGAGAAAAAACAAAAATAAAAAAGTTGCTCGCTGGGATTATTATTATTATTATTATTATTATTATTATTATTATTATTATTATTTCATTGATTTTGCCCACTTGATCTTAACTTTGAAAAGGAAGATTATTGTTTCCCTGCCTCACACACACACACACACACACACACACACACACACACACACACACACATTATATCTTGGCGTTAACTTCATACGATAAGTTTAGTTCTTCAGATCTTGGATGTAAGAAGCTTTTAACATAATATTTTTCCATTATCAATCATAGATTATTATTTACTCGTATTGAGATTATACGATTTTTTGATACGATAAAGTATCGCCCATTAAATACAATTATAGATAAAAACATAATTTTTATAATATAATGAAACATTTTTGTACACTGCATATGACACTTTGAGTTAGTAATAGGATTAGCATTTATAGCAATATGAATTTATATATATATATATATATAATTAATCGAATAATGTTTCCAAAGAACAAGAAAGAGGAGTTGAAACTCTAGAATCTTTCTCTCGCCGTCTTTCATTGAAAGCGATACCCACTTGTACTAATGGTATCTTTTAGTACCATTTGTTAAAAGGAAGCGTAGTTGAACCAGTGGGAACCCATCGTCATATTTACGAGTTATAGAAGGCGTTGATATAATGTGCTTATTAATATTATTTAAAGTATTTACCAGTGTAGAATGGACCTTAATGCTTAAATGGATGTGGTATTAAGATTGCGTAATCACTAGCTTCGTAAGGTTGAATCCTATAATCTGGTGAAATACTTTTTTTTTTTTTTTTTTTTACCGATTACTATTACCACTATCCCCCCTTCCCCTCCCCAAGTATTTTTGCTCTTAACCTACTTGTTGTTGAAACAGCTTTATGTACAGAAGATGTACGCAACTGTTTGTAGACCAGATAGTGTGAAGTGGCTATTTAAGCCGTTTCAGTAACTATTATGATAACTGAATTTGAATATAATGAAAATGTGGTGCTACTATAGTGTGCGGTCTACAAAGATATTTACACTATAGCGTGCGGTCTACAACATATTTACAAATTCAATTACATTAAAACAAACAATTTAAAGGACAAATTAAACAAACAATTCATTCTATGAGATATAATGCCCGGTTAGGTTAATTGAATGCCCAGTTAGGTCAACTGTTATGCCCTTGACGATTGGTTAGGTTAAGTTGTGATATTTTCGTTAAAAATAACGAAAATATTACGACTTAACCTAACCAATTGTCAAGGGCATACAGTTGACCTAACCGGGCATTATATCCCATAGAATGAATTGTTTTTATGTCTTTTAAATTTTTTGTTTTAATGTAATTGAACTAATATTTGTCTTCATGATTCCCCCTTTTTGACCTCATATTCGTTCCCGAAGATAAAGTCAATCATTTCAGGTCAGGTCAGCACAAATTCAAGTCAGATCAGGTCACTTCAGCCAAATTCTTTTGTAGACTAAAGATATCTTTATATACCTCACGCTATAGTAGCACCAAAAATGTATACTCCTACGTCTGGCAGTGTAAAACATTGGAAAATTTTGATTTTCACCTTCCATTAGATTGCGTCCATGACAGATTGGTAAAATTGATTTAAATTGTTTCAGATTGGTCTCCCTGCAGAAGAATGGCGAAGAAGGGTGGAGAAGCCGTGTGCAAAAGGATGAAAATCTCCTCAGCCCAAAGGTAAGAAAGATACCAAGTTTCTTATGGGCACTGGGTTGGGGTAGGGTGGTCCTGGGTGAGTGATGAAATTGGGTAACCTCACTCTTCGTTTTCTCAATGCTTCAAATTTGTTTTGAGTTTGACTTAATTTTTTTTTTTTTTTATCATGTTGTTAGCCTTGCTTTCCGCAGAAGTCGCGTTCGAAGGTTCGGCCGACGAGTCTTCTTGAGCGCGTCACGCAGTTGGAGTCGTCTTCACAACAGTGGAAAGGTCGCGTCAGTCAGAACGACGCAACCAAGTTCACCGTCGCTCACAAGATGGCGTCTGCATCGTCAGTGCCTTCCTTAATTGTCTCCGCGTCGTCGGTGGAAGAAACGAAATCGTTTAAAGCATCTTCGTCAGTAGCCACGACGACGACATCTTCGACGATAGTCTCGTCGGAGGGCTTACTGAGCCCCGCGTCAGAGAGGAGGAAGAGGTCCCCTCAACCCAAAGTGTTCAAAAGCAAGACGGGAAGCTGTATTCCGGAGATGCTGAACAGCGTGACGTCGAGGAAAGACGTCATTGACGCTCCAAAGGGCTTCTCAAGGTCCATTTCCATTCCCGCAGAAGGAACCAAGGAAGGTAAAAAGCAGCTATTTACTCTTATCCTATCTAAAGACCCAGTTTCTAATCTCTTCTCAGTCCCCGTTACCAATGGGGGCATTATAGACTACTTTTACATATATATATATATATATATATATATATATATATTTTTTTTTTTTTCATACATTATCGTAATAGATGTCGCGCTAATTTTTGCATTTAATTATCGTATAGTATTTATCATCATTTATATAATTATTGTGTTATATACGGTATTTATCGATTTATATTAGAAGAGAGTGCGACGATAGCGATTCCTCGTCCCGATGACGATTCTTTCAACGCTTTCTTCGCATCGTCAAACACGATAACGAAAGATTCGGAAAATCTGGAATGGGACACTGCGGCTTTCGATCATATAACCTGTAACACGTCGCATTTGTAAGTACTTCCTTAAATTGATTTATTTAATATACCTGATCTGATCTTCAATTATTCGCCAGTTGTCTTGCGGCAAAGCGCCGCTCAGGTTGTTAATCTGAATGTCCAGGTTTCGAGATTTTAGTTTTCAGGGATTATGGCGCTTCTGTGTGTCTTTCTTGGTGGGGTAGTTGTTTGGGTCCCACGTCAAGCTGCAGATCCTCTACGTCGTATGACCTTTAGAGATATTACAAAAGAGTTGAAATAACTCCAAACTATTATTGTTATTAATATTACTGTTAGTAGTAATAAATATTAAAAAATAATGCGTATGTTTAATGGGTTGCGTGTTAAAGAATCTCGTAAACAAGTTGGTCCCCAGAGTCCTGACTATTAAGCGTCCTTTATCGTCAGAGCTGTGAAGCGTCGTAACGTTCGAGTGACGAGGAAGAACCAGGCAACGAGAAACCCTATGCGTTCACTCGCCCAAAGGGAGGATATCAAAGACGAGTATACGCACGTCACTCTCGGCATCGGGGAGAGAGAACTTCGAAGGATGAAAGTTGAGGAATGTAAGGAGAATGGCTTTAGGTTTCAGACAGGTTTTCATTTACGAGTTTTTTATCCGTCTTTCTAGAAGGTTGTTTAGTTTACGTTTTTAGGAGGAAAACGTTTCAGTTTTTAAGTCTTATTTTCAGTAGTGACTTACGACTTGGTCTTTTTTTTTTTTTAAGAAACTTTCAAGTATTTATTATTTTTTACATTTCTTAGGTTTCTAAGGTTACCCTTCTTAGGTGCCCTTCACAATCTTAATGACAAACTATTGTTATTGACGTGAATATATTTTTCCAGTGTCCAAAAGTTCGTCACTCGCTATGGAGGCACTAGCAGGCTTGGCATCGAAAGAGAACTTCAGTGCCGTGGCACTGAAAAAAGTGGAGGACAACCCCGTTATAAGGGAGCTCGCCCCTTATTCCGATCTCATGTTAATCCAGGTGAAAGGAAGGAGGCACCCTCAGGTTAGGTTAGTTAACCCGAGGTGCGATAGTGTCAATCAAGGGGACGATTTTTTGTTAATCACCCCACATGAGTTGTTTCACTACAAAGGGCAGTTCGCTAATGTGATCGAAAGGGCCGTCGCCTCCGAAATGGCTCTCTACATCCTGCAGACGAAGGACATGGGTGTGACCTCCGCCCTAAAGGTTACCGACATCGATGAGACCTCCCCAACAGCCAAGAAAGAAAGGTTTTGGGCCAAGATCGGTGAGTTACTCGGAGTAAGAATGGTGTCTCGCTCGTTATATAAACACTAAAGACTTTTCTCACAATGACGCAATTTAAGATAATTTTTACTACACTGGAAGGTTGCTTCAGTTTAAAAAAGAAACATTTGTAGACTGAATTTATATCAAAGTATCGCCTCCTACTCGTTAACACGTTCTGAATATCGCGTGGATATTGCTTGGATATTAATATTAATGTACTACTTTCATATTTCTACAGGAGGGAGCAGCGAGAGCCATGCCCTTGCCCCTGGGCCTCCCGAAGGGGATGATTCTATAGAAGCTGCGTTAATTGCATCTAATAAAGTTTTCGAAGTAAAGGGCCAGTCACTGGTCCCCTTCGACGGGGCTTGGGGCCAAAGTCCGAAATACGAACTTTTATCATCAGATAAGGTAAAATAATTTATTTAGCAATATGTATAAGATATAACAGAAGAGAAGAGAGTAAGGAATAGAGAAATTCTCCGTTAGGAGGACACGTCACACAATCAATGATAGACTGTTTTCGACTGCCTTCAATTTTTCTCTTTTACGAATAATTTTCTGCAAAGAAAAACTCCTCCCCACTTTTTCCAGTTAACTCGACGCTCAAAATTTGTTACACGTTAATGAAAAAACTAAAAAAAGTTGTGAGTAACATTCAGCACCTCGCAAAATGTAGCGGGTAACATCCAGAACCCATATTTTCCTCACGCGGAAGTCAGGAGAGGGGTGAACAACTACAAGAGTAACTTTAGACCCGGCCAATCGTTGAGTAGGTTGGGGGATCGAAACTGGGCCTCGGAGGTCCGTTATCAAAGAATTAACGTTAATAATTTTGAATTTCAGTTAAAATTTTGTTGGAATTTGAAATGAACAAATTTTTTGGACTAAAATTTATTATCTACAGACAAAAAAGTGAGACAATTTCGGTTAAAAAGTTTTTAAAGACTCTTTTTTTTTAATTATTTATTGCTAAAACTTGTGAAAAGTAAAGCAGATTTTTCCGCTTTTCTTCCAACTAAAAATCTTGTTTTCGGAAGGTTCTCGTGTTTGATTTCGGCTCCGAGGTCTACATATGGACTGGCAAGAGAGCGTCTTTGGAAGAGAAGAAGCAGGGCACAGTGCTTGTGAAGGAGTTGTGGAAAGAGGAGTTCGATTACTCAGACTGTGATATAAACCCAATCTGGCTCCCCGTTACCCCGGGGGAAAAAACCCTCATGAAGGGTGAGTTTTTTGGTTATACTCGTCTTTACCAAATAGTTTCGATGTAAGGTAACTCAAATTTGCATTTCAAAGAAGGGCTACATCGTGGTCAGTGTCGAAACACGCGGAGATCAGCGAAGTTTAGCGTCAATGGGAGTCAATAGTTGGATAGGAGACTGTCCTCCGCGCCCAGACTATGTAGCGAACCGTGGTCCCACGTAAAACTGTAGGTTTGATGAATTAAATGTAATGATGGAGTTGTTTAACCTTCGCAACATCCAGGATCATATGACGGAGAGAAGCTACAGTTTCACGTGGGATCGAACCACGGGTCGCTACATAATCTGGGCGCGGAGGACGGTCTCCCATCCAACTACTACCCAAACCCAATGTCGCTGGAGGTTTAACTTCATTCGTAACATCTAAAGTCGTATGACGGATGGGACCTACAGCTTTACGTGGAATACGAACCACGGATCGCTACATCATTTGCACGCTCAGCGATTAAGGTGCATCTTTGCCTTTTGCTTGGCGGAGTAATAATTCTGGATTCCACGTTACGTTGTAGGTCCCCTCAGTCATATGACTTCTTATAGATGATATGGACGTTAAACAACCTCCATCATCATTATCAAACAATATAAATCTACCATCAATTTTCCCCTTCTTTAAGGTTCCCGGCCCCCATGGGGAATATGCGGAAAAATCACTGAAAACGTCGAGACGATTTTATTCAAAGAGAAATTTTTAGATTGGCCCGATACAGCGCAACAGACTCGGATTAAAGTAAGGGAACTTTATTTAAATCCTGTTGAAATTAATTTTACTTCAAAGGAAAGATTATGTTAGCAGTTTGCCTCTTGTGCTTTACTTAATAGATAGATAGATAGATAGATAGATAGATAGATAGATGGACACTATTCTTTTGTTATTGAAAGACCTTACGTTCCCGCCCTTCGCAGGAAGTCCAAATCGAAGCTGAACAAAAAGCAGAACCAGTTTGTGACTTAAAACTGTGTGACGTTAATGATATGATCGCGTCACGCCCCGAAGAGCCCGACCTCGTGTTAGAGATGAGTCACCTCGGCAGAGGGGTTGTATACTACGACGAAGAGGTGCGATAGGTTCAATAACCTCTAAAGTAACCGGGGGGGGAGGGGGGATTTCCATCAGAAATTACTACTACTACTAGCAGTATTTCATTGCAGCTCATCTCTTTAACAGCATTCTTCGTTATACTCGCACCGTAGATCTCCTGAAACTTCTTTTCTAAAGACTTTTTGAGCTTTTTGTATCACTTCTGTAACGGCTGTCGTATTAAGAACACTTATTCTGTTGGTTCTGCCTCTTTATCATACGCTTTCAGAAACATTTTATACTGTGCTTAACTTTCATATCAAGAAATACTGTAATTAATTGCTGGAACTCACGACCTTGTGCCTTATTATTGCTATCGACTTCGAAGTCGTCTCTTTGCTGTGCTTATGACAAACGCTTTTTTGGGGGAGTAAGTGCTGGACACCTTTAGAAATAGAATTTCCTCGGAACAGAAATCAAAAACATTTTTGAAAGATGATTTCTTCATTAATTTTTGGCATCTTGTGTTCTTGGGACTCTTTTTCCTTTTTTAATCCCTTCACGTTTTTGTTAAAATAATTTTAAGTAAATGCAAATAATTTACAATTTCAATCCTAGTTTTGTATTTTTTTTTTATTTTTTTTTTTCCCCTCCCCTTTCCTTTCCCGATTTCCAACCCTGAACCAATATAAAAATCCATCTTAAAAAAACCATTGAATCATAACAAATACACGAAATACAATGATTCTTCAATTTGACCGTGGTGCAACCATGATTCCGATGAACATTTCGTAACGGAATTCGTTTGAAACTACTGCCGACTCTTTGACTCCTGTTGGACGTCATTTGTGGGTGAAACTGAAGGAGAGAAGGCTTCACAACATCTCGACAAATGACTTCAAAGTGTGGCACATCTCGGAGCATGAGAAGAGAGAACTGAGTGGCTTTTCCACTCACCACTTCTTCTCGGGAGAGACCTACGTCGTCAGATGGTATTACTACGTCACGGCCACAGGCAGAACGCTCAAGGTAAGACACTGGATGTTCGTGGTAGAATCAAAATTGTTTGTGATTGTGTCACAATGTATTTTCCACCCTTCTCATTGGGTTTTCTGAATGGCACGTTATTCCAAGTAATTATACCATGTGCGCTTCCAGTCAGGTATTTAAGCGCTGTGCCAACCCACTGAAGAATTTTTAAAAAAAATGCATTTCTGGGACCACACCTTTTATTTGTTTACATTATTAATTTCTGAAATATAAAAGCGACATTAATTAGATGCATGTTAATTCAACTTCATAATTGATAATACTAAATAAAACTTGTTCGATTACAAGGAAAAAGTTCTGATTAAAAAAATTTGTAAAAAATATCGTGTAATGAAACTCAAATTCAGATTCCTGCACCCATTTAAGTTTTAATAACTATATTCCTTACGCCGTCATCATAAGCTAATTATTTATTCCCATCAGGGTACCCCGTCACGTCATAATGTCACGGGTCGATCCCGAGTCGCGTACTACTTCTGGCAAGGACGAAGCAGCTCCATTTCGGACAAGGGCGTTTCGGCGCTCATGACCGTCGAATTGGACGAAGAGAGAGGTCCCCACGTGAGAGTTACCATGGAGGCGGAGCCTCCAGCTTTCCTCAACATTTTCCAGGGTAGTTTTGTAGTGCACGAAGGCAGACGCGATGACGTCAAAGAGAACGTGGAAGGCCCCACCACGAGACTTTTTGTGGTGAGAGGAGAGGTACCGAACGAAGCGCATCTCATTGAGTTCGAAGTGAGTCCAACCCATTTGCGATCCAGAGGTTGCATCGTACTGGTCAATATAGATTTGGGCACCGTTCACCTGTGGATTGGATCGAAAGCCACGAAACATTCTGAAGAGGTACGAAAGAACTCTGACTTTTTTCTCTCGTTTATTATATTAGGCTTACTAGTTCATCGGGGACATTTTCCTCGATTCCCGATAACATTTATAGCTTTTCCAGCTAAAATTTGCTTAACCGATTGTTGCTGTTTGAAGTTGGATTTATGGTTGAACTAGTGAACGTCTTCCTGATATGGTAGTTGTGTATTGATAAGTCAACAAAAAGTTACATTAGTTTTGGTCCTTTTAGCAAAGTTCTTACTTCAGATGTGTGAAATTCTTTTGTGCTTAACCCTCTGCTGACTTCAGATTGGAATGACTGCGGCCAAACTGTTGTGTGAACAACCTGCCGAAGAAATGGGCTGGAGAGTAAGCACTTCTTCGATACAACTGAAGGAAGAATTGGAGGCGAACGAGAGCTCGGAATTTTTGAGTGCCATTGGAAGAAGCGTCGCCTCAGACACTGCTCTTTACTTCTCCCTTTCGAAAGAAATCGACGCCGTTTTCGACTGGACGATCAGAGTGTGGAAATTAGAAGCGAAAACAGACACCTTTCAGGCATCGGAACTCGTTTCCCCCTACAGGGCGACGGACAGGGTTTGCGCTTTCCCCGTTTGGCAGGAAGAGCTGTATTCTCTGCAACAACCAGGTAATAAGAGTGGGTGAAAAAGCATTCGGCTTAATAGTAACGTTAGATATAAACGGAGCGTCAAATAATGAAAACAATGGTGAAGCCGCCTTCCTGGGGCAAGTTTTCACGAATTTCTCTCTTTTGCAGGGTGAAGTGAGGCGAGTTAGAAGATTCTTAAGAGAAAATTTGGACCCACAATACCGAGCATACCATTGACAACTGAACAGATGATAAAAGTGGTAGCATTCTTCTTGAGCTGTAAGTCGGTGGTTGTTTCAAAGACGTTCGCACTCAAACCGTTGTATACTGTGGAGAGGTTCCTCTGCAACTACTTCAGGAGGATCGGTTCCTCAAAAACCTGTAATTGTATGAGTTCACTACACCATCTTAATGAATGCGAGCTTCGACTGCAAACCACACGTTGTTCATCCAGTTACCATTCCCGTACGTCTTTTCACTGAACCAGGTTCTGGGACTACCCGATGCTCCTTTATTTTGATTTAGAACTGTCCCCTTTTTCTCTGAACTTCTTAACAATGCTGCGAACTGTGTTATCAGTTGGCGAAGTTACTGTTGTCATTTCAACATTACGAACTGCGCCGACTAATAACGGGATTCACTGCATTAAGAAGTAGTTCAGAAACGGAGAGAGAGACCTGAATCAAAATAAATGATCGTCGAGGAGGCCCAGAACCGTCCGGATTGGAATGGAAACTGGATCAACATAGACGAGGTTCGCTTTCATTTGGATGGTGAAGTGAACTCGCAGAATTACAAGTTTTGGAGAAGAGATCCTCCTAAAGAAGTTGCAGAGAAACCTCTCCACAGTGCGAAGTAGGCAGCTTGACACGTTGAGTGCGAACATCTTTCAGCATCCAGATTTAGTTCAAGAAGAATTCTACTACTTTTATCCTTTGTTCAATTGTTAGCGGCATGCTGATACTATGGGTCCAAATTTTCTCCCAACTTCCCTCACTTCACCCTGCAAGAGAGAGAAATTCGCGCAAACCTGTCCGAGGAACACGACTTCAACATCCTATTTAAGTAGGGTTATTGTGCGTGTAAAGGGAAAATGACATTAAAGGGGCGAGGGAATTGAATGGGGCGTGGTCAAACTACGTGATCCGAAGGAGGGTCAGTAACCACGCTTTGCGGGTTCGAGTTTCCACTTAAGTTATCATAGGTGGAAATGGAAAATAAAATAAGAATATGCAAACTTTAATATATGTAATCTCGTATATCTATGTGGATAGACCCGCTGCTAAAACCAAAGCTGTGGATGTTCAGATATTGCGTCCAGACTTTTAGTCCCCTTAACCTTCACGTCACGTTTAACATCTATTAACTGTCTGAGAAAAAGTAAACGTGTCGATACAGTGACGTCATTGCAAATTGTTTTAAAACTCGTGAATCGTACATTCTTGTCACTTCTTTCAAAGGTTCTCAGTATGTTAAGAATGACATCACTGTATTGACATACTTACCTTTTCTCAGACAGTTGGTAGAAGTTACCGTGTCGGAAAGGTTTGTGGGCTTGTAAAAGTCTGGACGTGTTGGAAAACCAGCCCACCAAAAAGGTAGCGTCCAGTCTACCCATATACAGTTGTACATATTCTACTTAGTTGCAAATATCCACTTATACCATTATTTCAGCTCTCTTTCTCATCGACGCTGGTTTCAAAGTTTACATTTGGCAAGGCTGGTTCCCTGAAGAAAGTTGTGAAGAAGAAGGCGTTTCGATCACCGGCTCCGCCTTCCTCAGGTTTACGTTCGCGCGGAGAGCTGCCCTCCAAACTGCTCTTCTCTACGTCAGGAGGAAAGAAGAATTGATTAAGAACGGCTCTTACAATAACGGTTCTTTAAGTGTAAGTTTTAAGAAAGTGACATTGTACCGTTTGTAGGAAAGGAACCTTTCTTTCCTTATCATTAATTAATTAATAATAAATTAAATGATAATTAATTTAGTCTCGTGCGAATATTAATATACAATATTTCTCTCAGATTTCCCACTGTTCCACCATTTTAACTCCCAAATTGGTCGTGGCCGGAATGGAATCATTAGAATTTAAAAACCTTTTTCCAATTTGGAAACAACATAACGAAGTGACGCAGATACAAGAAAAGGTAAGAACAGAGGTAACGTCACTCGGTGACACCTTCTGCTGTGTTTGTAAAATTAGTTTAGTAATAGTTAAAAAAATCGGACTCTCTGAAGCAGAATCGTGCGCATCTATCGAATTGAAAGAAAAATCCCTTTCTCACTGAGAGAATCCGTATGGGGGAGTAGAAAGTTAGTACTGCTCTCCTGTAAGGATACTCTTACTGCGTCAGGAGGAATCATCGACTGCTGCCCCTTTGCAAGAAGACACCGTTAAATTATGTACTGACCGCCAGAGGAAATACGAGTATTTAATGCGTTTGGTTTGTTTTCATGCCTGAGATTTTTAACAGGTTAGAATAATATGTGGTTTAAAGCGAGGATGTTCACTAATGTTTAGAACAAGCACAAATATCCCCCTAAACTGATAATGACTATCTCTGAACCACCACTGTGACATAAGTGATCAACCCGATCCTTTAGCGCCCCCGTTTTAAAGTAAGATATATATATTGTGGCTAATGTCGTAACACTACTTCCCGTCGATCAGCGAAGTTAAGCGATATTGGGTCTCGAAGGTAGTTCGATGGGAGACCGTCCTCCGCGTTCAGATTATGTAGCCACCCGAGTTCGGATCCCACGTAAAGCTGCAGGTCCCCTCCGTCATATGACCTTAGGTGTTGCGAATGAGGTTAAAAACCCCCCATCAACCTTTTAAAGTTTAGGTATGACAAACTTTTTATGACCTGCAATCGTAAATCCCAGACAGATTTGATTGAAAACTTTTTTAATTTTAACAAAAACATTAAACTTCGCTATTCAAACTAAACAATTTTTTTTTTAATGCGGGAAAGGGGACAAGGCGAATGGCCACAAAAACACCCCTCCCTTAGAAAGAGAGAGCCAAAATCAAGATCCAGGGTTTCAAGATGCCTGGACACTCTGCGTTTGAAAGATTGGAGGTCATAGATAGGGGGAAAGATGGATTGAGGAAAATCGTTCGAGTTTACCAGTAGAGAAAATGAAAGATTAAAAATACTCTTGCGTTGGAGAGTTGAACAGAAAAAGAATGAGAATGTGTCGAAAGTATGGTACTGCCTGTTCTCCTTAAAGGAAGAGGCATGCAGTGAGATAGTTGAGAAGAGCAATGTCTGTTATAATAGTGTAAAGAAAGAGTGAGACAATATTGCGGCGAAGGGGGAGGGAGTGAAGACAGTCAGTAAGAGGCGGGAAATTGACGAAACGAAAAGCCTTTCATTCCACCCAGTTAAGTAGTGTGGGTTGAGCAACCCCACACGAGAAACGTACTCCGAACGGGCGGACAAAACCCCTGTACAGAGAGAGCAACTGAGGTGGCGGGGGGGGGGGGGGAAGAAACGGCGGAGCCGGTACAATACATCTAACCTCTCGCAAACTGTTTTGGAAAGAGAGTATATGTGATCTTTCCAGGAAAGATCACGAGAAATGGAAACCAAGAATGTTAAGAGAAAAGGAAGGAAGGATGAAGTTGTGTATTGTTGAAAGTAAGAGGATAATCGTGTGGAAGCTTGTGATGAGTTGACAGATGGAGAAACGGAGTTGTTTTTGAGGTATTGAAAGTCATAAGGTTTTCTCTGCCCCAATCTGAGATAGCAGAAAGATCAGAGGTCAGGTGGACCATAGCCGCCCTACGCGAATCATGGAGTGACTGTGGAGAAGTGAAGAGTAGAATTATCGACCGAGGAGTGGATAAGACAGGAAGTGCGACTTAATACATCATTGATAAATAAAAGAAAGCGTGGGTGACTACAAAACCCTGAGAAACACTATTATTAATAGCTTCCGAAGAACAGTGGCCAGCTATATAGAGCGGCCAGAAAGGAAATCAGAGATGAAGAGACAGATAGAAACCGAAGGAGGGCAGTTTAGAAATTAAAGATCTGTGCCAGACTCTATCAAAAGCTTTTGAGATGCCTAGCGCAATAAAAAAAAGTTTCACCGAAATTCCAAAAGCTAACGAGCTGAAAGAAGATTGGGGGTAGAGAGGTGTTTTAAGAATCTTCTTATTATTATTAAAGATAGACTAAAAAACTTTAGGAAAGCCAGAAAGCAAAGTAAGTGGGAGATAGATGGAGGGTTGAGAGCGGTCACCGTGTTCACCATAACATCACAGAAAAACCATTAGTAAGAGATGATTATGTTCATGATCGTACTTCAGAACTTGTGAAAACTCTTCACATGGATATTTTTAAAGTTAAAATCTGTTTTGTACGTTCAGTTCAATTTGGAAACCCAACTAAATGTTTGGTGGGGGTTAAGCTCCTTCACAATAGCAAAGATCGTGTGACGGAGGAGGCCTACAACTAGACGCAGGATTCGAACCATCTAGGGGTCTCTATATCATCTGAAAGCAGCAGAGGAAGGTCCCCCTATCCAACTACTGAACAGACCCAACGTCGCTTCACCTCGGTCATCTAACGGGAAACGATGTCGCGCCGTGGCCTGTTTTGGTTGAAAACTTTTATCTGAAGCAGAGAGGCGGCACCGGTCATTCACGAAGCATTTTTGAGTCAGTTGAAAAGCAGAAGTGGACATTACCCAAAAACTATAAAAAGTAACCGACTGATTCATTATCTGAATTTACAGTTGAGTATAATAAGAATGACGTGGCAGGAATAGGTAGATCACTCTTCCTGCCCAACGTTTAAGAGTATCACGAGTTGCAATCGTGTTTGTCGATACCACAGACGTACATGGGTAGACTGAACATTGTTTTATTTAAAGAGCTGTGGGTTGTTTTTGCTGTATGTGCAGACTTTCACAGGCCCACAAACTTCTACCAACTGTCCGAGGAAAGGTGGATTTGTCGATACAGTGACGTCATTCTCGACACGCGTGTTTCCCCTGCCGAAAACACTGATCATTTAAGTTTAAACAATCATTCAGGAGTTTCAAAAGAGAATTTGGAGTGACGTCACTGTATTGATACATTTACTTTTACTCGGACAGTTTGTGGACCTGTGAAAGTCTGGATGCAGCGTTCAAATTTCCACAGGTTAGGTTTCAATAGCACACCTATCCGCATACGTCTATGGTTGTTATAGTTTAGAATAGATCATGAAGAAAAAAAACTCATACACTCACTTTCTTTAGGAGGGCAGATGGAAAAACGGAGACGAATATTGCGTTCGAGATGTTTTGAGCCAGCTCTGCAGGGAACGATACACTTTAGAGGAGTTACGGATGGTGCCCTTACCGGATGGCGTAGACCCTTCTAGACTGGAGAAATATCTCTCTGACGAAGAGTTCAAAGAAACTCTCGGAGTGTCGAAGCGCGAGTTCCTCTCTCTACCGTCCTGGAAACAATTACAGTTAAAGAAAAAAGGAAACTTGTTCTAAACTTATCTCAACATGTTTTAATAATTAAAAAGTATTTTTTCCATTTATAAAAAAGTACGCTAATAAAAACTCAAATATATCTTTCACATTAATTATTTTTGTTCAACGAAACTGTCACGTGATAATAAAGTTACTTTTCTCAAAAGAAATAAAAAATTCCTTTGGTGTTGCCAATTATTAATTATTTATAAATCTCAAAGTATTATAATGACATGATCAACCATAGGTCAGCGTCGAAACAAGTTTCGCCTTTGTTATCCTTCCAAAAGGCTGTGTTTGTCTCCTTCGAATTAAGTTGAGCTTAAATTAATTAATTTTTTTTATCATTTATTTATTACTGTTCAAAGTATTAGTGATTGAGTTTTACTCTTAAGAGTTTATTTAAAATTATACATATATAATTTTTTTATTATTATTCTACCGTCCTATATTTTGACTCGTTACGTGTGCCTTTCAGCATATTACTATCCCTTATCTCAATGAAAACCATCAGGAGAAGCTAGCCACTTAATTTTCCTACTTTCTACCTATTGTTTTTCTATTCCCGCTCTCATGGTAAGTGGAATAAAACGAGCTACCCACTTAATGTCACTATATATTTTATTTTTTAATAATAGCTTTTGTCTTTTAATTAAAACACACGTACTAAAAGTAGTAATGATACAATCATATATAATCTATAATGATTTCTAAGTTAGTAACCATACTTACGGATGTATATTTTTAAATGACGAACTTTTTGCACCTATTATCGTCGCTAAATGGAATTTTAGCACAAATTTTGAATTAATGCCTTGTTAACTTGCCTCGTATCTGATTAATCCTTAGTCCTTCTCAGTGTTATGTAAATCAATGTATATTATGTATAAAAAGAAGAAAAAAAATAGTATTTATATAATAATATATTCATAGACACACTCGTCTCAATGCACGAAAATGTTCTATGATTACAATTACTTTTATTTTTATTATTTATACAGGGCTTATTGTGGTGCCTTAGACTAGACTAATTAAAGCTAGGATCATACTCGTTGCCACAAATTTTTTCTTCAAAAAATTGAGCGCTACCGGAATTAAATGGATAGTAGTAGTAGTAGTCCATATTCCAAGTGTAGTTCATGACAAATTGCAGTGTGTACCGCCATCAAGTTTATTTAGAGGAAATACTTCGACTTAAATCTTATATTTACTTTCAAAAGTTGTGAATTACAACCATTATTTTTTTTTGCTGTTGTCAGAGGAATATTTCGACGGGTAATTTATCCGCAAATCTGTTACACTTACTTCAGTATCATGATGATCGATAATAAATCGTTATTATTAAGTATATTATCACGTTCGCTTTTTTATTTTTGTCTTTAAGAGTAATATCTAGTCTTGGTGAAAGAAAAATGTGCGGGTCAGTTCACCAGCACTGTGCCCTACGCTGGAAAGTGTTTATCTAATTTATTATTAGTTCACGAGTGAACTGACTTGACCTTAATGAAAGGAAATTTAATCATAATTACAAGAATATCTAATTATTATTTTGTTATGATAATAAAAACCCACTCTGTCTATTAGAGTGGGTTTTTATCATCATATTGTGACTTTAACGTAGAAAAAAGTTTTTTTGCATTTATTATTTTGTTGTTTACACTGACGAAAGTGATCTGATAATTTTAAAAAGTTTTTTTTTGTTTTTTAACAATTATTAACAGTCAAGTATGATTTAAACTACAATATTAATAGTAAATTTAAATAATAAATATTAATACATCTATTATTTTAAAAAGTTTAGAATTTATATTTTTCTAAAAAAAAAATTCTACTTTAATTAATAAAAAATTATTATTAATGTT
The DNA here is from genome assembly GCA_023014485.1 of Bathynomus jamesi. Lineage (NCBI taxonomy): Eukaryota > Metazoa > Arthropoda > Malacostraca > Isopoda > Cirolanidae > Bathynomus > Bathynomus jamesi. The sequence continues at coordinate 98,982 of JAJOZX010006413.1, read as the reverse complement.
TTTAAAGAAATAAGACCTGTGACCTAATTGTGATATTTAGATAACTTTTAAATGTTTAAAATAGCAGTATATATATACCTATATATATATATATTACTTTTTCAATAATTGAGTAAAAGGTAAAAGCACTTTATTGGATAACAGTTTATAAAAATTCACAGTGAAAGTTCCCAGATTTCGCGCATCATTTTTTTTCAGTGAAATGAGAGTTTAAGATAAGTGAAATCTTTAAATATTAAGATGTTTGGTGGGCGGGGGAGAGCTTCTCGGGACCTTCCTAATTACCGGATTACATCCGTAGTTTCCTTTTGAGAAAGAAGTCGAAGCTCGGAAGGAGGTTAGTTAAAAGAAACTTCATTGTTAATCTCGTAATAATAAGAATTGAGAGATTAATAATAGGCGAGTTGTTCAGTTGACGTGTTTCCAATCTTAAACCTATCGAAAGAAAAATAGATTTAATCCCGCGATTAGGAAGGTGCGCTTTCCTGGTAACTCGGTAGTCTCGAGTGTCGGACTCTGAGCGGTGAGGCTCTGGGTTGGGTCGGCCACTCACCCCGTTTATGCTCGGGCTCAGGTGACCCTTGGGGTACACCCCAACCCCTTTAGTATTTGATGATTTCACTCGTCTTAAACTCTTTCAGTGTACAGGTGAAACATTTGTGAAATATCGAAACTTGTAATGTAAATTTTAACATTGTTCTCCAGAAAGCGTTTTTACTAATATATATATTATATATATTACACAATATTATAAAATTAGTACTAACATATATATTACAAAACGGTGCATAAAATCCTTAAATGCATTTTTTCTCCTTTTTGTATTAAAAAAAATTTAATTAACTTTTAAGATGGAAAAAAAACCCTCAAAATTTAGATTTTAAAGTTGTAAATATTTTTTTTAAATAAATGCATTTAATAAAAATGTTTTTGACACGATTTTTTTCATTTATTTACAAATAATAATAAACAACAACAACTGTATTAATAATATATGATTGTACGAGTTCGTGTGACTCGGTTGGAGGGATTGAATTCAGGCTGCGAAAGTCCGGGTTCGACTCCGATTTTCGTCGCCATTCGATTTGGGCGATTGCTCGGGCTCTCGAAAGTCCATGCCCACCCTGACGTTGCCTCCGTGTAGAGATATTTTGTTTTAAGATTTATCCTAAATATTCTACTAACCCACTATTCAACTAATTTGCCCATCTTATGCCCGGGTTAGGACACGCTAGGCGCAGTTAGTTATACCCAACGTCGTCAACTTCCGACGATTCAGAAGTCATGGGCGTGGCTTTCGACTATACAACATCCTACCCCCAGCAAAACTACGTACATACCTATACTGTACTGTATATTAGAGGGGGGGGGCGTCGAAACATATCAAAAATCGAGTTTCTCCAATTCCACAGTATGCACGTAGTTCGAAATGATGATCTCAACATCTTGTAAAAAAAATTAGTATATGCGACCCCCCTTACCCCTTCCATAGCATCCCCCCCCATTTTACTCTCTCCACAGATATAAACCCCAAATGTGAGAATCATGCATTATATTAAGTCTTATTAAATAGGTTAGATTAATTTGGATAGATTATTTAGATAGATTGAATAGATTACATAGATTAATTTAGATAGATTAGATGAATTGTATAAATTGTCACGTTTTTTGTTTAGTTTCAGATTGTTATTTTCAGATTGTTTATGATTGAATGAGTTATGATTTAATTCCGAATGAGTTATATTAAATTCAGATTGAATGATTCAATTGCTAGAGTTTAACAATTAGTTTCTTGTTATTAATGCTACTAGGCCTAAGTAAGTGAAATCATGGCGACGAGAAGCAAACGCACAATTCAACATTTGGTCACCCTGCAGAATTTCCACCTTCAATGACTCCTTCAAAGGCTGACGTATTTAGGCATTATTTTTGGTAAGAATACGAGAAGAACTAATTTCGAAAGGTTCTACAACAGCAAAAGAATGTTACAGAATTGTCACTAAAGATGTGGAAGCCATTTGGGAGAAGTTTTCCTTTCCACATATAGGATTTGAAGGAATAGCTATAAAAGTTGAACGATTGATAGAATCTGCAGCAAAGCTAAATAAAGTACCATTAAAACAAAGAAACAACAGTTTTCAGCAGAAGGTGGAGACATTCGATGAAATGTTTGATATTTGCAATTGTACTTGTTACGATAAAAAAATCAGTCGAACGGATTGCAGATGTGATATTAGAGTTCCAATGATTGAGTGGAGTCTTTTGTGGGGCAGAAACAAAAAAAAAAAAACTAGGACCAATCGACAGTAACGACTTCCGCAAGAAAAAGTACTCACGATAGAGTTAAAGGATTAGAAAGAAGAGCCAAGATATGAATGTCGCCTCAACCAGCAAACTGGACCCTTTACATATTATGGAAGATGAAAGCATGGAAATTGATGATGACAGCGACGATATTGACTGTTCCGGATTTTGAGCTGAGAGAAAAATCAGAACAGAATTACTTATGATAACTTAACAATAACAGCAGATAGATACCGTGTAAGTTACAGAGCTACTGCAACTATAGTAAATGCAGCTTTGAAGGATATGGGAATATTAGACGAAACCAATATGTTGGATAGGGAAAAAAGTGGAAAGAGAATGATTTATGTTCTTTTTACCCACACGTATTCTAAGTGAAATCAAAGAACACAGATTGAAGGCATCGGATTTGATGGTAGAAAAGATCAAACTAAGACAAAGAAGGGAATGGAGTACGAAGAACATTATATAATAGTCAAAGAACCTGGTGATGTTTACATGGATCATATAGCTCCAGATAACGGAACTGCTTGTTGTATTGCAGATGAAATAATAACTTTTATAGTTGATTCTATTAGCAAAGAATCCGTCAAAGCTTTGCTATGCGATGGCACCCCAGTGAACACTGGCAGGATTGGCGGAGTGCTAAAATTGATTGAATTATATCTGGACAGGCCGGTACAATGGCTGATTTGCCTTTTGCATGCAAACGAACTGCCCTTCAGGCACGTATTTGAAGCAATTGATGGAAAAACTTCGGGACCAAACACCTTCAAAGGTTCTCTTGGAAATAAACTCCGAGAGGATTTGACCAAACTGGGTATGTTGATTATACCCCTGTAGAGGGCAACATTAAAGAAGTTTCGGCTGATATTGTTAAAAGTTTCAGCAGTGACCAAAAATTATGTATGAAATGTGCATTAGCATACAATCTGGACGCATCTCACAAGCGTTAGCCACCAGATCCCCAGGTGTCCTCCATCATGCAAGATGGCTAACACGAGCAAACACGATCCTGCGCTTACATGTCTCTACACGGAATCCAGACAAAAACACCCAAGACCTAGTAAAAATTATAATGCTGGTTTACGCTCCAGGCTGGTTTTGGATAAAGTCTCATCCAAAGGCAAATGAGGGAGCATCTAATTTTTGGTATATCATGCACTTGCTTAAAGGCTTAGATAAAAAGCATCGGATGATTATGGAGCGTGTCCTCAGAAATAACGCCTACTTTGCCCACCCAGAGAATATCTTACTCTCAATGATAACAGACACAAGAAGAGAGGTCAGAGAGCTGGCTCTTCAGCACATCATTCGAGCAAGACTAGGAGCACCAATGCGAGAAATTTTGAGCTGCCAAAAAACTGAACTTTGAAGCAGACGATTATCTTAACATGATCGACTGGGACAACGAAACAATCACCCCTCCACTTATTTTACAGAATTTGGCAAATGATGATCTTTTTAAAGTTCGAAATGAACCACTTCAGCTTATTCCTTTTCCCTGTCACAGCCAGGGAGTAGAACATGCTGTAAATGTGGTAACAGAAGCATCACAAGATAGAATTGGTTACGAAAACAGACAAATTTATTTTGAATGTACTGGAGTCGAGAAAAAAGCTACCTGTGTTCCAATGGAAAAGCCAGTGGTGTCAGCAATTTACGATTTTAAATTTCTTGAGGTGAATATTTTTGATTTTAGTATGCTTCAATTGATTCTTTAAGTAATATACAGAGAAAGATTTCCTATATATATATAACTTACTTTAACTTTACTTATATAATTATTTACTTTAATCTTTGTCATTTATCAGTTTTTTTTTATTCAAAGAATTGGTTTCAATTTCATTTCAATTTAAAAAAAGGGGGGACATAATTATGCAACGGGTAGGAGGGGGGGCGCATAGCGGTGTAATTACAGTATGTTGTTTAGGGGCCCAAAGGAAACTCCGAGCAGTGTATAGAATAAGAATACAAAATTTCGACCTCCCTACAGTGTATATTACACCCAGTCTCAAAATTCGATCAAGAAAAAATCTACCGCAAAAAATAGTTTGAACAGTAGCTATGCGCTGCATAATCTTTCCGAAAATGTAAAGTCTATATCAGAAATTTAACACTTTTAGTCCCGAGAGTCGCTTTACTGATTTTGTTCTGGTTAATGCCAGACGATTTTATTCAGTCTTGGAAAAGACGTCTGGGCGCTAAAAGGTTAAAACTTACCCGTACTATTTTTATTGAGTAACGGTAAAACTATTCGAGAAACTTAAAACACTCGGGGTTAGGTTGGGTGGGGAGTCTAGTAAATCAGTGATACAAAGAGGTGTCAAATGCAAGATCTTTCTCACAAACAGGACGTGAAAGAAACAAAATTCTAGTACCTATCCTGTGGTGGTGGTAATGCGTGCAGGCTCAAATTTCTATTACTGTTTTAGAAGAATCACAAGGACAAGAGCAAAGGGAATGCATTGAACAGCTCGTGGGTCTTCCAATAAATCCAGTTTAACGGTTGTATAGGTACGCAGTGAACTAGGCTGACCATATTTCCTTGAGACAAAAACGGGACATTGGGATGGCAAAAAAGGGACGGGGGTTATGTAATATTCTGTATTCATGAAAAAGTAAGTACATAAACATATTGAGCTTACAATTATTCTTCAGTGACAGAACCCATACAAAAACCCATACAAAACGGTACTGTCCCGTTCAAAACGGTACGTATGGTCAGCCTACAGTGAACCCACCTCAACCTAAAGTGGAATAGATAGATGATCAGTCAGGAAGAACTCTCTCTAGGCTGCAAACTAACACAAATGTAAGAGGAATTATGTGGTAAAAATTGTGGGGGACTTTTCAGGACTTTTAAACTTCAGCAATCCACTAAAGATTTGCGTACTTGCCCCTATCCGAAAGAAGGTACGAGTAATTTAAGTGACTAGGTAAATTCTGAGGAGGGCATATATTTATTAGATGTGATCAAACCCAGGTTAAACAATGACTTCATATGTATCATGCAAGAGACCGCATTGAGTGAAAATAGATACTTCCAATGTGTGTGGGGCCACTGGCTAAAACTGAGTGGCCAGAGAGTGGTATTGGCCGAAATAAAAATGTCATTAAATCTACATAGTGACAAACATTATCAAAAATCTTATTTCCCAAATGAGGCGGGGTGAAAAGGCAGACATGCTCAGATATAAAATGTAAACGGTAAAATGAAGAAGAGAAAAGGTAGAAACTAAAGCATACACATTCATTCGCACCTGCATCCTGGACGATCAGCAACCCCGACACGGTTAAATTCCACACCTGCGGTGCTTCATACATCATGGGTGCTGTCGCTTTCAGGGCTTATAAAAAGAGACAGAGTCCCAAATATTTATATACCTCAAACTAACCTCTTCCTCCTCCTCCATTCCAACCTATTTGCAGCAACTTTTCGTGCATTACCTAGATCAGTGGTTTCCAACCAGTGTGTCGCCGATTTTCTCGAAGTGTATCCCGAAATTATCCAAGGTTTCGAATGCGAATGTGCTTATCACACATTTCTCCAAATATAAACAAAATATGTAATCATGAAGCTCAAATATCTCATTAAATAAATGTTTTTTTGGCAATGCTACTTTTTTTACTCATTGCTCTTAATTTATTTCTTTGATTGTCACTAGATTTTTAACTTCTCTACGATAAAAATATAAATGGTGTGTCGGATCCTTTCTCCTACATCAAAAGTGTGTCGCCATCATAAAAAGGTCGGAAATCACTGACCTAAATCAAGTCCACGCTTCCTCACGCAATCTTTCACCATGTCCATCAATCTTCTCGCCCTTCCCTCTCCTCCCTCTATCCTCGCAAATACTCTCATATATTCTTTGCACAACTGCCATAAAAAGGACACCAAACAGGAACCTACTACCTGGTCCCTACGAAACTGTCTGTTTAAGAAAGGAAGGTTAAAAGAAGTTAAGAAAATTTAAAGACGAATGAAAGTTTTAAAGCAAAATAGAAAAAAAAGATGTTGAAAGGTAGGAAAGAAATTTAAAGCTAAATATGATGATAAAAACCCACTCTAATAGACAGAATTTATTTCCACAACAGTTTCGATGCCCACTGGCATCCTCTTCGGGTGGATACAGAAAAACGAATGAACCAAAAACAAGAGGGAAAACAGTCCAGGGTTTTTATCATCATATTTTGACCTTGACGTAGAAAAAAAAAGAAAGTTGTTTGCATTTAAAGCTAAAGTGAAAATTTTAAAATACAGGAGGAGGAAATCAAAGTGAAAATTTTACAATATTTCTACGATCGAATTATCGTACTTTGAACTACGGTGGCTGGCAATCCCATTCCACAAATTAACTATACGATTGAAGAAAAAATGTTTAGCTTCACTAGAATTAAAATGTTTACCCACTAATTTCAGACGATTACCGCGAGTTCTATCCGCATTCCTGATGGTGGAATATTTTTTCGCGTCGACATTATCAAAACCTTTAATCATTTTAAACAGCTGGATTAAATCTCCTCGAATTCGCCTTTTTACGAGTGAGAATAACTTTAACGTTTCTAAATGGGCAACGTATGATTTCATAGTCTAGGAATCCATCTTAATCACCCGTCGTTGCACTCTCTCCATTCTGCCTATGTCCTGTCGGAAATATGGGGATCAGAACTGAACGCAGTACTCCAGGTGTGGGCGTACTAAGAAATTATATAATGTTAGCATTGTTTTCTCAGACTTAAATTCAAACGATTTAGCAATAAATCTTAATATTCTATTTGCTTTTCTGACCACTTCGATACACTGCTTATTCGGTTTAAGCGTGTCGGCAACAATAATACAAAATCTTTCTCTTCCGTAAAGTCGTTAGTGTCTTGTTACGCATAAAATATTTTTCTTTAACATTGTTGCTACCGATATGCAACGTTTAACATTTATCTACTGTATATTAAAGTTCATTTGCGATTGCCAAATTTCCGCCCACTCGAGCAATTTAGTAATATCTTCTTGAATCTGCAAACGTTTTGCCGTTATTTTGTTCGTCCCCCTAGTTCGGTATCATCCGCAAAATTTGAAATTATACTCTTAATTCCCGAGTCGATGTCACTGATATAAATAATAAAAAGAACTGGTCCCAGAACTGATCCTTGAAGCACGCCGCTAGTTACACTTTTCCAGTTAGACGTTTTGCCATTAATGACCACTCTTTGTTTACGTCCACTCAGCCAATTCTGTGAGAATGACGATTAGCTCTTTATCTGCTATGTGGCACTTTATCAAATGCTTTTTGAAAATCGAAATATATAATACCTATTGTTTTACTTTCGTCATATATCATATATATTTACAATATCATTAAAGAAATCAGGCAAATTAGTAAGACGAGAACGATTACGTCGAAAGCCGTGTTGAGTCTGATTAATTTACTAATTTCTAAGTGATTAACTATTTTGTCCCGAACGATAGTGTCCATAAGTTTACCAACTACTGAAGTCAGGCTGATGGGACGATAAATTCCTAGAAGCGATTTGTCTCCATTTTTAATATTTGCAAGTTTTCAATCGAGCAGAACTTCTCCAGACTGTAACGATTTATTAAATGTACCGGGTGTCCCAAAATGAATATAGCAAAAAGAAAGTCAAATAACCTTCTTGGTAATTGAGATAATAAAATGGTTTTTACACGAATACAAGGGTTAAACGTATAAGTTTTAATTGGTTGTGAATATTGATTCACTTTCTTTTATTTTCAGAATAAACCCCATTTTCCAGAATAATGACAAGGCTACATTTCACATATCAGGCAATTCGGCACAATTGTAGGATTTGGGGAGAGGAAAATCCTTATGAGCTGTATGAACATGAAAGAGATTCACCTAAAGTTAACGTTTGGTGTGGCCTACCTGTCAAGTTCCCGCATTTATGGACCCCATTTTTTTGATGAACGCACTGTTACCGGCATTTCGTACCTTAACATGTTACGAGAGTTCTTTATTCCACAATTGCAGGAAAATCCTGGCTTGCTACAAAGAGCTTTCTTTCAACAGGATGGAGCACCCCCTTACTTTGCTCGCAATGTTGAAGTGTTTTTAAATGAAACTTTCCCTGGACGATGGATTGGTCGGGAAGGACCTATGAAATGGCCGGCCCGTTCACCCGACTTAACACCTTTCGATTTTTATCTATGGGCAGAGATGGGCAAGATCACCAACTTTGGTGATCTTGAAGATCAAGATCAGATCACCAGAAAAATGTGATCTTGAAGATCCAGATCAAGATCGTGATCTTGAAGATCACTTTTCAAGATCACTTTTTAAGATCACTTTTATATGAATTGAAAAAAGTTGTACTCTTGTAGAGTAAACAAAAACAAATTATTTTGTTAATCACTCCTGAAAAGTATCACTCCTGATACTCCCGTGAGGGCTGAGGCAATACAAGCATCGCATCCTACCCATGTCACCTGATCTAAACCACGGGGATTGACGATTCCCCTTTCAGTTTTTCAGGTGGTAAACTTAAAACTTAGTATTATCATAACTTATCAGCAAAGAAAAAACTATTAAATGACCTACATATAGTTTTGTTCTATTTTTCTCAATTCTCATTTCACCAGGTCCATAACCCATATCAATGAATGGTCAGCATATATAAGTAAACATTTTTTACATAGAATTTAATTTTACAGTTTTACTGCAGTACGCAATTACTGACAATATAAGGGTAAAAACCGCAAGTTAAGAGTGTTAATTTAATGTTCAACCGCTGTAAACATTTGCTTTCAGCAAAACCAATTGTTCAAAGTTACCATCCGAGAGACGACTTCGTTTGGGGCTATGAACCATGCCAGCAAACGAAAACACCGTTCCACTGGTGCAGAGGAAGGTAGCGTGGTGTTATACCTCTTGAAGATCTTCTTTATAGCAGGATACCTATCTAAAGAGTCGAGTGCCTTACTGGTGTCCTGCAAATAATTGAGGACTTCCAAGTCTTCCTTGTTGTTAGGAGCAGAGAATGAGCCGTCCATAGTTCTGAAGAAATCGTCTTCAGATGATGAGTCTGAGTTCACCGAACTATTACCACTGCTGTCAGAATTACAATTTCTTACAGCCATTTGCAGCTTGTCTTTTACTTGAGACTTGATTGCTTCATGATCGCCGAAATTAGGCCCTTGCAACAATGATATCCATCTAAGTTTGAAATACGGATGAGATACTGAGGCCAAAACGGCATCAGTTACCTCGGGGCTCAACGACAAAAATGACCAAATCTGGCATTGAAGCCAGAGACGACTGCTGCCAGTAATGGCATGCAGTGTCTCAAGCGCAGGTCGTTTGGTTGGATAGGCTCCAATCTTGCGAGGGCATCTTGAGTCACTAGGACTGTTGGAAGAAGACAACCGTAGTAGCATTCTTTCTCTGCCTGTAATTTGTTGAGGGCTGCTGCAATTGGTTTTAGAACAGACAAATATTCTGAAATAAATTCCAATTCATTGTCTTTGAGGATGGGTAGATTCAGTTCTTCAAGAGCTACATTCACGTCGTTCTTATGTTTATATATTTGGCTTAATGAGTCGTACATTGAGTTCCATCGGGTGACGCATGGGTACCTAAATTGGACGCGTTAGTTATTTCCTGTATTTTTTCTGCTGACTTGGGTTTACCAGCAGCATTCCACAGCGCCGAACATTTTCCCATTGCAGAATGCTTTATCTTCTTTAGTCCAGGTGAATTCAGTCCTTTATCTGCATCAGTTGTTGCTACCAAGTTCAATGTGTGGGAGGCACATCGAATATGGGATGATAGTTTCACTGACTCCTCTCCATGCTCTCCTGAATGTTCAGGAAAGTTGCTGATGATAACCTCTTCATCTGAATCTTTTCATCATCATCTTCATCTGCATCATCTTCATCAATGTCGTCAGTACGATTCTGAACACGAACACCGAACTCTTTAAAGCATTTCACCATGTTCGATGCATTGTCGGTGACTGTAGATACAACTTTTCTATAAGATAAACCATGCTCCGAGTTGATCCTGTCCAATATTCCAGCAATTTTATCAAAGCTATGTGTTCCACGAAATCTTCGGCATGCCAGTGCAGCTGATCCTCGCGACAAGTCATCATTGATCTGTAATGTAAGAATATAAAATCAATGTTTGTATGAACATTTTTTTAAGCTTAATTTAATAATATTGGTTAGACACGCACCAGCTAAACTGCGCCACCAAACATTGAAGAGAAGAACTACAGGGTGTCCCGTAAGTCTGGACCCATAGGGAAAAATAATAAAATTACAAAATAGTCCAAAAATTTATTACATAATCTGTTCAAAGTGTCCGCCGTTGTGTCGCACACATAGTTGAAGACGCAATCTCCACTGCGACAGCACTTTCTGAATCACAGTCGCAGAAATTTCTTGACACGCCTCCACAATGCGTGCTTTAAGGTGGAAAATGTTCTGAAGTTTGACCTCGTACACTTTGGCTTTCAAGTGGCCCCACAAATAAAAATCATAATAAAAAATAATAATTATAAAATAATAATAATAACATAAAAAAATATATTATAAATCCCTATGGGTCCAGACTTACGGGACACCCTGTATGTGATATAAAGGAGGCAATTCAGCGATGAGTCGCCTACCATACCACCACATCAGTGACCCCATCCCATAAGAGCAAAATGTGGAAGAGTCCATATTCACAGCCTGTGAATATGGACTCTTCCACATTTTGCTGTGAATCAGACACAATGACAGATGACAGAATCAGTGAATTAGTGTGAAATTACTGTGAATCACAGCAAAATGAAGACTCACCAAATTAATGAATGAGGAACACATGTCGAATAATTGAAAAGATTATACTATAAGTCTATCAGACTATCAGTCTATCACCAATGGTCAATTTATCAATTATATAAAAATAATACACTAAATCAATAGCATACCCAATGCTACCAGTTTTGCTTGTATGTCTTCCTTCATTGTACTGGTTGTTGTTGCAAGAGATCTAGCCAGGGTGCGTCTAGATGGCACCTGAACAGCCGGGTTGACGTCTGAAAAAAATATTTAAAAATTAAAACAAATACAATAGATTAGCTATGGAAAAAAATATCAAAATATTTAGCTAGGCTAGCGATAGTCTAATGTTCATACAAATAATATGATTCATTATTTTAATCAGATATTAGCTATGGAAAAAATAGCAAAATATTTGAGTTATACTAACATGAAAGAAGATCCTTAAATTCATGTAGTTCAACTAGGCTCAATGGTAGGAGCCCATTAGCCACAAGCGAGAGAATCTTCTTTTCAAGGATATCCTTGCATATTGGTGGTCCTGGTTTTTGCTTGGAAATGTGGAACATGCTTAGTGTTGACTGCTTGGCAATTTTGGCAGGGCCAGCATTGCTGCCGCTGGCATCTTCTTCTTTAGCTGGACGCTTGCGAGATTTCTTCTCCGATTCATATTCACCCAAAAGATCCGAATGTAGTTTCTGCACAAGAAAATAAATTATTATCATGCGGAGAGACTTCTTGAACACCCTGTATAATATTTATCAGAGTATCAAACTTCTAGTTGAAATTAATACTTAACAAGATTCTAAAATTTTGTTATCTTATCTAAAATTATTTTCACCATGATCAGTGCATTTTTATCCTATGTTAAATTGAAAGCCGAATTTCGTCCTTCAGTAACTAAATAGGAGAAATTACAGACATGGATCAGACAGAGAGAAAGACAGATACACCTAGCGTTTTATTATAGTTGGATATCGGCAGTTTTTAATGTAGTTACTAGTCCATAATCTATTAATATCTGAAGTGCACAATATATTCAAATGGACGTCTATGTAAATGTAGCATTAGTCTTGTATGGCACCAGTCACTTAAAATATGACTTGAACCATTATGTTAATGTTGCTACTTACTACTTAGTTACTAAGTAGTACTAACCCTGAGGTGCCTCAGAAGATTGTTTGTTGAGTCGAGGCCAGCAGACAGAATTGTAGTTTTCTTTGTACACTGCCTACAAATAACTTTGATACTGTTTCCAGTTTTTTCGACAATTTGAAAATATTTTCCGTTCAATAGCACAGATTGATCCTTATTACCAACATTGTTATCTAAATATATTGAATACTGTTCTGGTGACAACCTAGAATATTTGGTTCCCTTGGGAGCCTGTTGAAGTTGTAAAATTGCACTCATTATTAAAAAATTCAATCTGTAAATAAAATATGTTTAGAATTAATTTATTATGAATACGGACCTATAGGCTATATTTTATGCCTATATATAATAATATATTAATAGAACACTTTTAACATAATTGCACAGTAAATTACACTTTTTACGAGCCTAAATTCCACAGCAACTACACCTTCCATGAGCCCACGCATGACGCAAGTCACCCAACTAACAGAAAACATAAACAGTCGGTGTTGAACAAAGTTGCCACCAGATGTCGCTTGGACAAAAAACAAATGACATTCGCATAGCTGCATATTTAAGAATCTGAAATTAAAAGTGATCTTGAAGTCTAAAGTGATCTTCAAGATCAAGATCACAAGAAATAAAGTGATCTTAGATCAAGATCAAGATCACCATAATAAAAGTGATCTTCAAGATCAAGATCAGATCACGATCTTGATCTTCAAGATCACGATCTGATCTTGAAGATCAAGATCGTGCCCATCTCTGTCTATGGGGTTTTCTGAAAAGTAAGTCTACACTCGCAAACTAAGAGACATTGAAGAACTTGAGCATCGTATTGTTAATGCAGTGACATCCATCCCTACAGTCGTGCTGGAAAAAACTTTTCGAGAATTTGAACGCCGCATACGATTGATCATAGTGAAGGATGGACATGTAGAAGTTTCAGTAATTTGAGAAAAGCTAAACAATACCATAATGAATTAAAGTAAACAAACTTATCCGTCTAATGTTTGTATTCATGTAAAAACTATTTCATTATCTCAATTAGCGATAAAATTATTAGACTTTCTTTTTGCTATATTCATTTTGGGACAGCCTGTATATGTGAGAGGAGGACTATTGGCAAAGTTCACTTCTTTAAGTACCTTAGGGAAGAGCTTATCTGGACAGGGAAAACACTGAAAATGTAACTGGGACTGAGAATATAGTCAAATTATGGAAGGAACATTACAGTGAGTTATTCAACTCTGTATATAAGAACAATAATGTTAATTGCGATGCTACCTATAGTCCAGATATAAGAGTTACTGCATTTGAGACTAAACAGGCCATAAAATGTTTAGATTGTAACAAATCATGTGGTATTGATGGTATTTCTGCTGAGCATCTGAAATTTAGTAGTAACAGATTAGTGCCTCTGTTAGCTTTGTGCTTTACAGGTTTACTCATACATGGTGTTTTTTGCCGGATACAGTGTTATCCGTTGTTTTGGTGCCAGTACTAAAAGATAAAAAGGGTAAAAATCAACAGTGTAAAGATAACTATAGGCCAATAGCCTTGGCTAGTATTATGTCTAAGGTGTTTGAGTATATACTCATTAATATAGACTTGAATGTTACCTGTATACGAGTGATAACCAATTTGGTTTCAAAAAGAAACACAGTACTGATGTGTGTGTGTGTATGCCTTGAAGGAAATGGTCTGTAAATACCAACTCTAGATGCTAATGTATTTTTGGGTTTCCTGGATGCCTCTAAAGCATTTGATCGTGTTAATCATGACAAATTATTCATGAAACTTTTAAATCGTAATGTACCTGGTTACTTGGTCCGTATATTAATATTCTGGTATAATCACCAGACAATGATTGTAAGATGGAGTGGGGTTAATTCAGAGCCACTCTCTGTGACTAATGGTGTCAGGCAGGGAGGGATATTATCCCCGTACTAATTCAATGTTTATATGGATAATTAATATCTGTTGTGCTGAACACCTGTAAAATAGGCTGCTATATTGGTACAATGATTGTTAATCATCTGATGTATGCAGATCTAGTACTTATTTCTCCATCTGTAAAAGGACTCAGCACACCTTTGAAGGTGTGTGAAAGGTATGGGAAGGATAACGACAAAATATAATCCTTCTAAAAGTCCTGAATTTCAATTGAATGGTAGGGTGCTGTCAGAAGTAACCCAGACTAAGTATCTTGGCCACATACTAACGGATAGTCTTTCAGATGACTGTGATATTCTAAGGCAATGTAGACAATTATATGCTCAGGAAAATACTTTGATTAGAAAATTTCATACGTGTACATTAGATGTGAAGTTGATTTTGTTCAAAACTTTTTGTACTCCAATGTATACAGCTCATTTATGGGGGAACTACAGGATGTATAATTTGAGGAAATTATATGTTGCGTATAATAATATTTTTAGGAGTTTATTAAGAACTTCAAGATTTATAAATGATGCTCCTTCTCAGTGGCGTAACAAGCGTGGTTCAGGTGGTTCACCGGAACCAGGGCCCGAATCCTCAAGGACCCTGTTTTTTTTTTTTTTTTATTGGGTTCAGAATCCCAGCTGAGCCGTGAACGGCAGCTCTGAAGGGCCAGTTTAACCTACAGCCCAAGTTAAGCTAGACTAAAAACTTACGGACTTGGAGGTCCTATTAGGTCCTACCTCAGGGTTGCTGACTCGATGTGGGCCTACTTAGGTCTCAGTTGCATAAAATTAAGATAAAAAAAAAAGGGGCACTATTTATGGTTTTCCTTCTAAACCTTGCAACAACAACAACCTGCACCATTGCACGATGCAACAATCTTGTATCTAAACAACCAAACTGAATTGCAAGAGAGCTCTCTATAAGACCACGCCCTGTAAGTGCCGCATTCAACAAACGAGTAGGAAGGACGAGCAGCGCCCCAAAAAAATGATGTCACAAGAGTGCCCAAACAATGTTGTCACAAGAGCCCAAAAATGCTAGCTCTAAATTAAGTGAATTTTTCACTAATCTTACAATTATGAGATGGATATATATACACCTTAACTTAATATATACAAGCAATGCTGCATCAATCAGCTTAGTCATTATATCGCCTTGGGACAACAATGGCTCTTCCTCTTCTAGATTTTCTAACACTCCCCACCGAAGAGGCATTGTTGTCATTACCTCCTGCAAATTTAGCCAAGCCTTCTCCATGAGGCTGTAACTCAAATGTTTCATCTTGACTATCCGTGTTTTTGTTGATTTCTAAAGCATAGAGTTTTTGTATAGGTCTCTCTAATTTTCCTCCTGAAGTCTTTACCAGTGCAGACCTAACTAAATTGTCTTTGCCAACAAAGTACAAACAACTCTTCAATTATGCCAAGCTTCCAGCATTGCCTTGGTCTTTCATCCCAATCATTACCACTTCTCCCACCCTCATACAATTTGCATTGGAGCCCTTTACATTACCTGATGGGTAATAATTGAGTTCTGGCAAGTATTCCATCTGCCACCTCTTCCATAACTGATCTTGTAGCTCTTCAAGGTACTTGAACCTTCTGGTTAACTCTTCTTGAGTGCTCTGGATAGGCTGTAAGTCTTCTGGCAAACTGGGGCTTGATGTTAATCGTTTACCATAAAGAAAATGATTTAGTGTCAATGGCTCTGCATCTTGCATACTGTTATAAACAAAGGTGATAGGTCTACTGTTCACCATTGCTTCTACTTCACACAAAACGGTGCAGAATTCTTCTTTGCCCAAATGAGCATTAGCTAAGTTTCTTTAATGGACACTTTACACTTCTCACTAGCCTTTCCCAAAATCCTCCCCACCATGGGGCTCTCTCAACATTAAACTCCCACTGTACCCCATGGTGTGAAAAGTAGGATTGGAATCCCTCCTCTTTTAGCAAGGACCAAACTTCTTGGAGTTCCTTTGCAGCCCTTTTGAAGGTTTTTGCATTATCCGATATGATTTTATTTGGGAAACTACTACTGTTCACAAACCTTTTGAAGGCCAAAAGAAATACATCGCTACTTAAATTGTTTACCAACTCCAAATGGATTGCTCTGGTGGTAGCACATGTGAAAAGACATATATAACCTTTGTTAGACTCCCCTTGCTCATACACACAGACTGGACCTGCGAAGTCTACTCCCACTACATCAAATGGGGCAGTATAGACACACCGTTCTCTTGGAAGTGGAGCCACCTTTTCATAATAAGGCTTTGCACTCCAACGCTTGCAAAACACACATTTATGCAAGATCTTTTTTACTACTTGTCTAATTTTGGGAATCCAAAACTGTTGTCTGATCTCTATTATCACTTCTCTAACTCCAGTATGTAACAACTTATGACGAGTATCCAGGATCAAAAGTTCCACAAAGTGCCCCGAGAAGGTAGCAAAACTGGATGTCTTTTCTCCTCTGGAAGCCCAGAAAACTGTAGTCTACCTCCTACTCTCAATAAATCCTGATCCAAAAACACATCCAAACCCTTGAGAGCAGAATGTGTTGGTAGAACCTGTAATGGACGGCTGGTGAGCAATTCCCTCTCTTCACCAAATTTTTCCTTCTGCACATATACCACCCAGTATTGCCTGGCTTGCTGAATCTCCTTACTGTTCAGAATTCCTTCCCTTCTTGCTTCTCCCTTAATGTTGTTTGTAAATCTATATTCCGATGCTGTCACTCTTAACAACCTTTTCAGACTGCTAATGTCCTGAAGCCTCAATATGGGGTCCTGCTGCATAACTTGACAACTGTTCACAGTGCATTTTCTCATTTCACTCACCCATTCTTCTTGAGCCTGGCATTCTCCTACAATAGGCTGATTAGAAGGCCAGTTTTCACTTCCAAGTTTTAGCCACTCTTGCCCATTCCACCACAAACTTGACTGTGCAAGATCTTTCACTGAAATTCCTCGTGTTGGTAAATCAGCTGGGTTTTGGGTGCCTGGACACGTGGACAATGCTTCCATTGCTTGGGATCTGTGTGTGCTTGAATTTCCTCCAACCTATTGGCAACAAATGGTTTCCATTTCCTTGCCTGGCTTCTTAACCAGTGCCAAACTATAGTGGAGTCTGTCCAATAATAGCTTGGAATTTCATAGAGGGCCAAAGACTTTTGCACTGTAACTGCAAGCCGAATAGCAATAACTGCACCATCAATTCCAACCTTGGAATAGAAAGCCTTTTCAAAGGTGCTACCCTGCTTTTTGCAGCAACCAACCTGCAACTTACTTCCTCTTTGAATGTGCCTCTTATATAAATACAAGTTGCATAGGCTTCCTCACTTGCATCACAAAAGATGTGCGGCTCCAAATTGTCTGGACTATTGTTCAACTCTCCAAAGTACCATGTTGGGATTTCAATGTCTCCAAGATGTGCCAATTCTTTGAACCAATATTTCCACCTTACCACCATATGATCAGGTAACTCTTGGTCCCAACCAAGTCCAATTTCCCAGAGACTCTGAAACCAAATTTTTTACTTTATCACAAATGGAGCCAGGAATCCAAGAGGATCAAAGACCTTTGAAGCCAAACTAAGAGCTGTACGTTTTGTCCACCTTGTCTCATTCTCAGCCAGCTCTACTAAAGATTTCCCATTGAAGGTAAACAAATCCTCTCCTTGCTGCCAAACAATGCTTAGCACCTTTGTGTCTATTGCCCACAACTCCTTAATACCAGAATCCTCAATACGTTCTGCTGCATCAGATACTACACAGGACTGACTCATAAACTCTTGTAATTGAGAATGATTGGTCTGCCATTTTCTAAGCTCCATGCCAGCCTCCCTCATTATAGCTCTAGCCTCCATGAATATCTGTTTAGCCATTTCTGTATTATCCACGGAACACAGCAAATCATCAACATAAAAATTTTCCTTGTGTGTTTAATAGTGTTAGGATAGACTTCAGAATATTTCTTAAAATGGTACTGCATAGTAGCTGCCAACAGAAATGGACTAGAGCTGAAGCCAAACAACACTAACTTCATTCTATATGCTTGAACCTTAGCTTCATTTTCTAACAAGTCTTTATCCACCCACAGATATCTTACTGCATCTCTGTCCTCTGGTTTTAAGTTTATTCGCAAAAAGGCTTGCTTCACATCTGCAGTCAATGCTACTCTACCAAACCTGAATCTCAGTAACAAGGAAAATAAATCTGCATTTAAATTTGGCCCAGCATCCAAACAGTCATTCAAGGACACACCACCTTTGTCCTTGGCTGAGCCATCAAAAACTACCCTCAGTTTGGTGTAGTTTTGTCTCGCCGTACCACTGCACGGTGTGGCAGATAATGTGCCTCCTGGCTCACCAGCTCACCTTGCACCCTTTCAGCATAGCCCTCCTTTACATAGCTTAGGATGGCCTCATTGTATTCAATTAACAACAACTCATTTTTCTTAGCCTGTGCAATAAGTCTCCAACCTCCTATTAGCTAGCTAAAGGTTTGAACTGGGTTTGCAAGAATCCTTCCAAGGGAGGCCAAATTTATAGCAACCATCTCTAAACCCAATCCATTTTTCAAATTGCTTTAAAACATCACTGTTCACTGGACTCGCCTGCTTCTCCTGTTTGTCCTTTATGTCAATGGATTAAAGTTCCCAAAAGGCTTTCAAATATCTTTCCAAACCATGGCTGTTCTCCTCAATCTTAACAAAAGAGCTTTAACCTCCATTTCATTGCAATAGCTCCCATGTAGCATCTAGCCTAGCTTACTTTCAATAGCTACCGGACCTTGAGATGTGCGGACAATATTACCATGATGAAGTCCCAATAATAGTCAGCTCCAATCAAAAGACTAATATCTTCTGTTCCTTCAAACTTATTATTGCCCAAATTAATTCCTTTAACTTGCAATTCTTGGACACATGCCATATCTAAACAAGTAGTGACTGGAGCACAAAGTTCCTCAATCTCTACAGCTTGGACCTTGATAGTGGGACTTTGTGGTAACAACCCCTTAATCAGAACTTCTACCTTCTTAACTTTCGTTCGGTTTTGAACGGAACCCCCAAACCCAGAAATTCTTAAATTTTCCCTCTTAAGTTCTTTAAACTTCAATTTTCTGGAAATTCTGGTCTTAATAAAGCTACACTGGCACCACTATCAAACAACACTCTTACAGTAGCTTCTCCATCATTCCCAATTAATAATGCTGCAGCTGTTTGCAATAATCCCCCTTTACTTTTACTCCCTTTCATAGCAATGGCATGTGCCACTGATGTCTCCTTCTGGGGTAGGCCTACTAGGAGTGTTTTCACACAATAATGGCTGATGCCGGCCATGGCATTTTTTGCACAAAATTTTAAACTTACAAAACCTTGCTCTGTGACCTTTCAAAAAACATTTAAAACATGCTGTGGACTTAGTTACCCTGTCCTTTCTCTCCTCAAAAGGTAAAGCCTCAGCCACCTCACATTTATATATATGACTTGTGGTTGCCTTCGCAAAATATACATTCCTTGATTCCCTTTAATTTATTCTCAGAGGATGCATGTAGAGCTGACACTGTACCTCGGCTATTCCTTTTTGTAGAAACTTTGATACTGTGCCTGCCTTTGTCCCCTTGTTTAATATCCCACTGTGCAAACTCAATTCCCTCTCGTCTTGCTAATTCTGTGCCTAAAAGACTTAACATCTGCTGAAGGGGGATGTACACACGTTCTGTAGTGTGTCCCCTACTTAATTCAAGCAAAATTGAGCTAGGCAATTTAGACTCCAGTATAGTGACCAACATTATACCATACCTTTCCATTCCTACACCCAAGTTGTTCAGGGACCTAGTTCTCACTTCAAATTCATCATATAACTGCCGTAACTCCTTGACACTATTGGGATTATTAACAGGAGGTATAGCTAAAAGTTCGCGGAGGTGGCTTTTAATCAAGATCTCTGGCTTATCAAACCGTTTCTTTAATATATCCCAAGCCACATTATAATTAGCCTCTGTTAATGCTAATCCTGCTATTGTCTTTGCTGCCTCCCCTTTCAAGAGGGACTGCAAATAATTAAACTTCTCCATCGCGCTTAACACTTGAGTAGAATGAACTGCTGATTGAAAACGGTCTGCCCATCCTTGCCATTCCTGAATACTCCAAGAAAATGTTTTGAGTACAAGCCTCGGTAATTGAACTGCAGATCTGTTAACCTTAACTTCACAAACACCATTTGTTGAGGGTTGTCTCTCATTATTAGACCTGGTCTCTAACTGTACTGAGCTGCCAAACTCTTTTGCTCTGTGGTATACTTTAATTATATCATCAATAATCTCTTCAAAGTAAATTATGTTATTTTCTATTTCATCCTCTTCTATAAGAGCCTCAATTTTAACATTTACTTCGCTTAGAGCAACTTTTTAGTTTCTAATATGGAAAGCTGCGCAGTCACTAAGCTTAAATCCTCTTGCTCTATGGCAGAATCTATAGTGGCAATGACCTTTGTAATTAGACCTTTGCAGGCACTTCTCCTTTTTTTAAACTTGTTCAATTCAGCTGCACTCATCTTCAATGCAAACAACAATTGGGCTCAATGCCAAATAAGCTGAATTGGCAAAAATACTTAACCAAACTGATCCAACTCAAATTTTGCTTTTTTCAAATAAACCGAATTGCTTGGTTGGGGTACTGACCAACCACCAGTATGGAATACTAAATTTTCCACCTAAGTAACTGGCGCACTGAAGTCTGAAGTCTGCAACCTTCGCCTACGAATAATAAACCAAAATTAGCCAAACCGGTAAAAATGTAGGCCCAAAACAACGACAGACGAGTGGCCAAGTTCCGCAATTGGGCGACCAAACTTTCTACCCTGGGACATTCACTCAATTATGCTCAACCCGTCTAGGCCTAACGGGCTATAATTTGCACAATCAGAACTTTGCCGGAAAATAGTCACTGACTCAGTCTTGGGCTAGAATCCGGTTCGAAGGACCATGTTATTTTTTTTTATTTTATTGGGTTCAGAATCCCAGTTGAGCCGTGAACGGCCAAGCTCTGAAGGGCCAGTTTAACCTACAGCCCAAGTTAAGCTAGACTAAAAACTTACGGACTTGGAAGTCCTATTAGGTCCTACCTCAGGGTTGCTGACTCGATGTGGGCCTACCTTAGGTCTCAGTTGCATAAAATTAAGATAAAAAACAAAAGGGGCACTATTTATGGTCTTCCTTCAAAACCTTGCAACAACAACACAACCTGCACCATTGCACGATGCAACAATCTTGTATCTAAACAACCAAACTGAATTGAAGAGAGCTCTCTATAAGACCACGCCTGTAAGTGCCGTATTCAACAAACGAGTAGGAAGGACACGCAGCCCCAAAAAAATGATGCCACAAGAGTGCCCAAACAATGATGCCACAAGAGCCCAAAAATGCTAGCTCTAAATTAAGTGAATTTTTCACTAACTTTACAATTATGAGATGGATATATATATATATATTATGGAAAACTGATACGTGTGGGTAGTTGGGAGGTAACGAAAATGGTCCACGAGTAGGTAGGTAGTTAATCTAACAATTATTAAATTCCTTTTATGTCAGTAACTGAGTGGATGAAACCAATTGGTTGCTCACCAGAGTTATTCTCCACATTAGTATTTATATACTGTGTGATAAAGCGTGCTCGGTAATACACATACATTACCGATCAACCAACTGAAAAAACCAAGAGGATGCTGGTGGAAAAAGCCCCGCGAAAAAGGAGAAGGAGAACAAAAAGAGCCAACGAGAGAACAAGACAGAACGGGAGAAGGAAGAGGCTAGACAACGGAAAAAGATCCCTACCAGCAAGTACGCTCTCAACAATTGAGAAAAGAGAAGGAGGACTGTCTAATAACACTCGGTAAGTGATCAGTTGCGTTTTTAGCCCAGTTAGGTAAATATTTACATTGGGGTTTCCACCCAATTTTGACGCCAAAATACATTTTCCTAGTAGTGTATGATGTGCTTTGGGTAACGGTTCAGAATAGGGGCGCCACCTCAATTTTTGTGTTTTTTCCCCCAAAACATGCTAAAACCATTGGTTTCCTGTTGTTTAGGATGAATGTGACCATCGCCATTACAGTAAATTATTGCTTGAAGTGATTTCACCCCCCTAACTACTCCTACAATCTGGAGGGACCACAGTGGGAACCGGGGGTTTTGGGTGGGGGAACACAGCACAAGCAATAATTTACTGTAATAGCGATGGTCAGATTTATCCTAAACAACAGGAAACCAATGGTTTTAGCATGTTTTGGTGGAAAAAAACCTTATACCCTGAACCCTATACCGATCAATTTGTGATGCATGATCTTTACGGGGTCGGAGCCCCCGTACCCCCGAGACCTAAATTGTGCAATCAACGTATTTTAATGAGAGAAACAACTTTGTCTCTATAGTATTTTTCGAAACTTTGCTTAATTAAGTGGCGCCCGTATTCTGAACCATTACTGTGCTTTGTTCAAATCTGGCCTTCATTTTATGCGGAAATGAACCAATCAAAAGTTATGAGACTTCAAAGTTTTAACGGTAATTTTTTACTATCAGTCCGGTCTCTGGAAACTGAAAATAAAGTTTACCGTAAGACTCTCTACATTTTTTTAAACAACTTTTATTAAGTACAATATGAAGGCAAATGCCGATTAAAGCTATAAAATTAATGTTAAGAAATTATTTTTTTGAGCGATAAAATCGCGGATCATGTTTTTGGGAATGATAAAATGGCTGATCCCACAAGGGTTAGGAAGGTACCGCTAACAAAATTGAGGGGTTTGACCTGAACTCATAAGATTTTAGTGTCACGATGGCGTCGGTTTGCGATGGTTGTAATTATTCAATGTGTTTAACTTCATGCAAATTTTTTGATGATGAAGAGGCTGCATTTAATTTTTATGTAGAACACGGTGTATTGCTAAAAGAATTTATTTGCCCTAAGAAAAACAAGGAAGGTATTGTTTGTGGTAGTAAGTGTGTGTTCGATAAAAAAAGAAAAGCATTTCGTTGCCATAGGTAATAGTAGTACCTAAAATTGTTAGGTTAGGTAGGTTAGTATAGTTTTACGGTATATATAATATATACAGCGAATATATACAGTGTTCGTTTTACTATATATAAATAAATGTATATATATACCTTTTAGGTCACTCATGTTGTCTGTTTCTACAATTTCCATAATTTATATATCAATAGATTCGTTTTTACATCGCGAATGCCCCCTAGATAGTCTCTACTGAAGGAATTACCCGCATTTTAGGGTATTTTTTCACATTTATACCCCAAAACAAACTTCGTATCCTAACGTAGTTTTGGGCCAGTTCCCTCACTTGAGACTATCCAAATCGCATTCCTGGTGTAATAACGAATCCATTGATCTATAAATTATGGGAATTGAAGAGACCGGACTGATAGTAAAAAATTACCGTTTTAACATATTTTGGTTCATTTCCCCATAAAATGAAGGCCAGATTTTAACATTGCACATCAAATACTACTAGAAAAATGCATTCCAGTGTCCAAATTGCTAGAGAACCTAACCTAACTTACCAAACCTTAATATCAATGGATTCATCGTAGGAACACTCAGATCCACACACACTACATTTAAAAGACGACTGTACCTGTAACACACCATGTTTGACAAAAATCTCTACAGCAGAATTATCAATATTGTTAATATCTATAATCACATCTTCGAAATACATTTCACATCCTTCACACACTATATTGGAAAACCAACTAATGAAGAAAACGGAAAACACTGTAGCCGCATACCTCATTTTTGTAGCCAAATGTGATTTTTCCACCCAAGTAGATACACTTATGATGACGTCATTCAAAAAATTATGACCAAAATGGAGTTAAGAAAATAATTTCCTTAAAAGCCTATAACATTATAAATACGCAATTGCGCAAATAATAACATATACCATTAGACTCCTAGAGTTATGCTGAAACGTTTGATAACAGCCAGTATTGTCAACTTGGTGGAGACCTTAATATAAATAATTTCTCCCAGTTAATTAAGGGACAAATTAAGCTGGGTCAGACAAATTAGGCCTACATTGTGGTCTAAGACCTAGTATCAACTCATAGCTTAACAAAGGTGAAGGTAAATTACCCTAACCTAATTTGGTGAGGAATCCTACTGTGGAGCTCAATTTACTCTGCCCGCTCTGGACCATTTCCGGAATCTCTAGGCTGACCCCTACAAGGCTAGACTTAATCTACTCTATTTAGACTGGATATATTAGGGGTGGGTTAATTGGGGACCAATTCATACAGAGCATTTTCACGTATATACACCTTAACTTAATATATACAAGCAAATTGAAGCAATGCTGCATCAATCAGCTTAGTCATCATATCGCCTTGGGACAGTGAGACAACAATGGCTCTTCCTCTTCTAGATTTTCTAACAGACCCCAAGCAATCTTGGGCCAAAATGCCACATACTCTGCTATCAGAATATCAGCAGTTTATATTATATAAATACAAAACAATTTTGATTAAAATCTATCAATAACTATTTATTTTTATAGATCATATTTAAAATGTAAAAAATATTTAAACTTATTTTATAAAATTTCTAAATATGTAATTAGTAATTAAAATATTTATATTATCAGTTACATAAGTAAAATGTCCATATTTGAAGTGTATGCTCTTTTTTTTTTTTTGACCAATCAATAAATGGCCTGCTTTGAAAAATCATTTCATTTTTATGTCGATGGGCCCCATTCGGATGTCCTGAACCAGGGCCCCCAACCAGGTTGTTACGCCACTGCTCCTTCTAGTGTCAGTATGCCGTTTGTAGTCAATAAGGTGCCAAACTGTGCCAGTGTCATTCGCAATTTTGTATTTAGATTTATCACTAGACGTGGTGAGTCAGTCAATAAGATAACAGAAGCCATGGTTAGTGGACTGGTCTCCGATATATTTATAAATCTCAAATCTGGAAACATTGGAGTAGGCAAATGTATGTTCATTATGCTCAGTGATTCTGGCCTACTTAGTCAATGCTCCAGACAACTATCTCCTAATCTTCTGTGGCCTCTTGTATCATGTTTGTACCTGTTGAGTCTGAAATAAAGTGTTTGTTCGTTTGTATAATGTTTGTACCTGTTGAGTTTGAAATAGTGTTTTTGTTTTTTGTTTGTATAAGGATTAATTTTACCTATGGCCGAGAGTACTTCGCTTTCACTAATGGTAGAATCGTAAAGCTTTAACTGATCATCACTGAGCATGATTACGAGAACAGGAATGTTGTTCATATTTCATCTTCCATTCTTTCAACACGTCCAAACCACCTGAACACATTTCCCTTAATTTTCACTTCCACTGATTTCTGAGAACCACATTTTCCCAGAATCACACGATTCATCACTCTCAATACAGCGCACGCCACATGCTTCTCAGGTTAGCCATTCAACTGCTCTTACTCTTGACTTCTCCCTTTCATGCTCTGTCGCTATTTCACATCCATATAAAAGTGTCGGTACTAACACACCTTCATGTAAACATCTCGCAGCATCTCTATCCAGTCTCTGGTTTCTCACAACCTTCCAGTGCATCCGCCACCTTTCTTCCTTGATTCACTCAGCTCTTAACTTCATCCGCACTCGTACTTCTTTTGTTCAAAATACATCCCAAATACTTAAAAAGACTACCAACTTTAGTGTTTCACCATTCACCATCATATGACAGTCTAAATTTCCCTCACTCTCCACAATCAATAACTTGCTTTGACCCACATCCACTTCCAACAATCTTCTCTCACACTGCCACAAAACTCTTAACAGCCTCTTGTATATTACACTCACTCTGAAGCAAATAGCTCAGCATCATCCGCATGCAACAGATTTGACAGGCCTCACCTATTCTCATCATACACCAGATTCATTCCTCTTTCTAACATTCGCACTTTTACCTCTCTCATGATTCCATCCATAAACAGAATGAACAGCTACGGCGACATCATACATCCTTAACGCATACCAACTCGTATATCAAACCATTCACCCAATTCCTTATTTATTTTCACACATACACTATTTTCATCATAGAAACTCTTCACCGCATTCAGGAATCTACAACCAACCCAATATATACCCAAGACTTGCCAGTGTTTCTCTATTTACCCTATTAAACGCTTTCTCAAGATTTATAAAAGCCTAATATACCTTGCAATCCCTTTCGCATGCTTTCTCGATCACTTGTCTCACCGAACACTTGATCCACACAGCCTCTTCCCCCTCGGAACCCTCCTTGCTCATCGTTCACCAAGTATTCTGTAATACCACGAACATGTTCTATTGCTATTACTATCTTACCATACACCTTCCCCACCATATTCAACAGACTTATATCTTTCCGATTCTTACATTCGCTCCTTTCACCTTTCATTTTGTACAACGGAACAATTATTGCTTTCGTCCATTCTTCAAGCACACTTCCATTTGTCCATGCACTCTGACATATGTAACACAGCCACTCTAATCCTTTCAAACCCCCATAGTTAACCGTTTCCCCATACATTCCATCCACACCTTCCAATGTTCCATTTTTTAGCTCGCGAACCTCCGCTTTCACTTCACCCATGGTTATGCTCTCATACATTCCGTCACACGTCCTCTTCACACCACCAAATCTCGTCATATTTATATTTGTACTCCTCTCATCTCTTCCACTCATCAAACCCCCGAAATATTCCTTCCATCTATTCCGTAGATCCACATCCGTTGTGAGCATTCTTTCATTTTCATCCCTTACTCTGACACTTCCTTAGTTTCGTTTCTGCACTTCCGCAACCACCATTTCCTCTTTTTATCCTCAACCACTTACACAACCTCGGCATTCCACCACGCTGTTGCCCTCTTCTTCGCACCTGTCTTAGCAGCACCCGCCCCCACACACACACCTTACATTCCTAATCAGATATTCCTTACTCAACATCTTACTCAGATCCATTTGATCTGCATTTTTAACATTCAAATCATCATGCACTCTTTTACTATACTCATTCACCACCTCTTTCATTATTAACTTCTCGACTTTAATTTTAACATTACCCTCCAACTAAACCCTGGACGATTCCGGTGCTGTTCCTCCATTTTCTCCTTCCTCTGACTTAATTATGTCCAAAATTAGAATATCTTCCAAAGGTAGTTTTTCTACCCTATCTGGGCTCAACTCTAGGAAGGCGTACGGTCCTGATCGTGTCCCTCCCGTTGTTCTCAAGAACTGTGCTTCTGTGCTGACTCCCTGCCGAGGGAAACTTTTTCGTCTTTGTCTTCCATCTGGTACTTTTCCTTCTTGCTGGAAGTTCGCTCTCATTCACCCTGTCCCAAAGAAGGGTGACCACTCTCACCCTTCAACTATCGTCCTACTGCCTTGATTTCAGGCCTTTCTAAAGTTTTTGAATCTATTCTTAATAGAAGATTCTTAAACACCTCTACTCACAATCTTCCTTCAGTATGGGTTCCGCAAAGGACGCTCTTCTGGTGATCTTCTCGTACATCTCTCTGACTTTTGGTCATCCTCCCTTCATGAATTCCACGCGAATCGTGACAATAATGGTATTTTTAAAAGTTCGAAAAATCTTAACTTATATATCATTCTACTGAGGAGAAGTCGCTTCTTCACGTTTGGCAAGAATAAAGAATATTTTGCACAAGATATTTATATATTGTTCTGTCTTGTTACAGAATTACCAGAAAGGCAATTCTGTCCCACCCCAAAAGAGTAATTCCGTCACGATAACTGACTAGTCCAAGCTTAAATAGTATTGCCTAGACAGAACTTATATACACTTCCGATCAACCATCCTCGACCTTTGTTTGCTTTTTTCACCAAAACAAAAATCATGAGAAACTGCCAATTTGGAGATATCCTACAAATGCTGCAATTTAAACCAGATATATTTTGCCCACTTAACACTGCTCCAGTTATCGATAAGATAGCGCACTCTTACATTGGAAATGCAACTTGATCATTATATTTGGATAAATTTAATTATGGCAAAAGTCTTAATTTTATATCTGGTAGGAACTTTAAAGATCGGTAACCATTTTTGCGAAGATTGATCATACTACGGGGCTCCAATAAACCTTAGCCCCCCCCCCCCCCCCACCGCCCATGGCCTAAATCATTAGAGGTAGAGTAAAACTAAACATACCTTACAAAAGAGAATTTAATCCTGCATTTAATGAGAAACAATTAAAACTTGGTGTTCCCGCCATTGGCTTCCAAGACAGCATGAATTCGCTTTGGGTAGCTTGCCAAAAGTGACGTGAATAGATCTTCATCGTTACGCAAATTTGCTAAAACAATTTCAATGTGTTGCGTCATTGTATCCTTCGAAAATCGATTTTCTGCAGGTTCTTGAAACAAGAGACATTCAACCTTGTCCTTTATAACTGATCCAATGTGTTCACAGACGTTCAGGTCAGGAGAATTTCCTGGCCATTCTTCATTTCCAAAGAAATCGATCTCATAGTTCCGCAACAACTGTTGAGTGGCTAATGCCTTAAAGCAGGGGACCTTATCGTGCAGAAGTGTGACCTGATCGACATCCATAACATTGTTTGGGTTTCTTAGAAAAGGAATGACATGCTGGGATAGAATAATATCACGAAAATACTGTCCATCCCAACTCTGACCATTTGGCTTCAGCACCCACATGAGCTTCTTTGCAGTGAACAAAACAAACACACCAACACAGTCTGGACTTTTTAATAATTCGCGATAATGTTCATTGTCATCGATTTCATCTGGTGTTGTGGCCCACACTCGATCATTTTGGTAGTTAGGCCGACGTGTTACGTAAACAAAAAATTCATCGGAGACAGCTAAATGCATGAAATCATCCACATCCCAATCTTCAAGATAATGGGCAAACCACATTCTGTCATCGATGTTAAGTTGAATTTTTCTTGGCTTTGGAAGTTCATACCAAGGCTTTAAACCTTGCCTATGACGGTCCATTCGAATGATCTCACCACTAACGATCTTTCCTCTCAACACTTCGATCTCTCTAGTTTAGCACAGCTGTTTTTCCGCTTACGCGTACCGCTTTCAATGATGTCCTTTGTTTCCTGAGAGAGTGGCAAATTTGGGCGCCCAGATTTGGTTGTATCCATTTCACATTCATCCAAAGTTTTATTCCAATTTCTTTTGACGAAGTCCTCACTTCTTCGCAACTTTTTGGCAACCCATGAACGTGTTATAAAGGTGGCTCCAGCATCACGAGCTTCCCGAAATGTTATTGCTCGTATGCGATCTATCACACGTTGCCTCTCCGAATCACCAATTAATTGAGAAGCCATTGTATTATCACTTTATCAGCTAGAGTAATTTTAATACCTGCAATAAATAAAGAATTTTATATATTTTTATAATCACTAAAAACTATTTCGATATAAGTAAACATGTAAGCTGCAAATGGGGGGGGGGGGCTAAGGTTTTTTGGAACCCCTTAGATAGGAATGTAGTATATGCAATAAGCGAGAGATCTGATTTAAAGGGCACTTAAATCGTCAAAGGCTACCGATATGCAGGTATTAAAATTACTCTAGCTGATAAAGTGATAATACAATGGCTTCTCAATTAATTGGTGATTCGGAGAGGCAACGTGTGATAGATCGCATACGAGCAATAACATTTCGGGAAGCTCGTGATGCTGGAGCCACCTTTATAACACGTTCATGGGTTGCCAAAAAGTTGCGAAGAAGTGAGGACTTCGTCAAAAGAAATTGGAATAAAACTTTGGATGAATGCGAAATGGATACAACCAAATCTGGGCGCCCGAATTTGCCACTCTCTCAGGAAACGAAGGACATCATTGAAAGCGGTACGCGTAAGCGGAAAAACAGCTGTGCTAAACTTTCTAGAGAGATCGAAATGTTGAGAGAAAAGATCGTTAGTGGTGAGATCATTCGATTGGACCGTCATAGGCAAGGTTTAAAGCCTTGGCATGAATTTCCAAAGCCAAGAAAAATTCAACTTAACATCGATGACAGAATGTGGTTTGCCCATTATCTTGAAGATTGGGATGTGGATGATTTCATGCATTTAGCTGTCTCCGATGAATTTTTTGTTTACGTAACACGTCGGCCTAACTACCAAAATGATCGAGTGTGGGCCACAATACCAGATGAAATCGATGACAATGAACATTATCGCGAATTATTATAAAGTCCAGACTATGTTGATGTGTTTGTTTTGTTCACTGCAAAGAAGCTCATGTGGGTGCTGAAGCCAAATGGTCAGAGTTGGGATGGACAGTATTTTCGTGATATTATTCTATCCCAGCATGTCATTCCTTTTCTAAGAAACCCAAACAATGTTATGGATGTCGATCAGGTCACACTTCTGCAAGATAAGGCCCCCTGTTTTAAGGCATTAACGACTCAGCAGTTGTTGCGGAACCATGAGATCGATTTCTTAGCAAATGAAGAATGGCCAGGAAATTTTCCTGACCTGAACGTCTGTGAACACATTGGATCAGTTATAAAGGACAAGGTTGAATGTCTTTTGTTTCAAGAACCTGCAGCAAATCGATTTTCGAAGGATACAATGACGCAACACATTGAAACTGTTTTAGCAAATTTGCGTAATGATCAAGATCTATTCACGTCACTTTTGGCAAACTACCCAAAGCGAATTCATGCTGTCTTAAAAGCCAATGGCGGGAACACCAAGTTTTAATTGTTTCTCATTAAATGCAGGATTAAATTCTCTTTTGTAAGGTATGTTTAGTTTTACTGTACCTCTAATGGTTTAGGCAATGGGTGGGGTGCTAAGGTTTATTGGAGGCCCGTACATGTCATTTGAAAGTCTATTCTTATATTATTATTTAACTCATTAGTGCCGAGTGTCACTTTACCGATTTTGTTCTGGCTAAAGCCAGACGATTTTGTACAGTCTCGAGAAAGACCTCGGCACTAATGGGTTAATATATCATTTCAGATATTTAAGTTCAAGTGTACCGACGGAGCCCGAAATCTAGGGTGATTTTAACGTTTTAAAAATTCTTGGTTTCCCCTTTTTCCTAGCTACACTATTCATTTCTTATCCTAAGTTACTGAAAAGCTGTTTATCTTTATTGAATTTCCTGGCGATTGATACCAGTAACAATTTCCTACGTGAATTCCTTCCAGTTGGAGAACTTGTCTAACCTAGGACTACGAGAGATTAGGCTCTCTTCAAAGCCGATTTCTCTCCGGAAAAGTGGCATGTTGTACCGAAGAGAACCAAAACGTGTTGGTTACTAAATATACATCGTCTAAGCGCATCATGCAACTGTGAAGAAAAAAACCGGTTACACAGTTCTGTGAACAACTCAATAACCTTTTTGTTAACTTCTACAGACTAATGATCAATATTATATCACATTAAAAACTATTTGTGAAACAAAATGTCTAAGAACAATATTGGAACATCATCATCATCAATGTATCCGCCTATATTTGTGACCTTGACCTTTGGTGCACGAACCTGATTCTTGCTCATGACGCATCGTTTTGTGAGGATACAAATGTTTATGTTTCATCAATTTAAGTTATGCGGTTCAACAGTTAGAGCGTGGACACGAAAATGTGATGAACAGACGAACGGATAAGTTCCACTGCAGTATGACCCCTCCAAATTTATTTGGTCGGGGACATAAAAATACCCGATGGCTAATAAGTTGCTTTTTAATATATTGGCCGAATGCATATAAGCTAGGTTGGCCACACGTTTTTAATAAGTTAATTATTAAGCCTTAAAATACAACTGACAGTGACAACTTTCAAACTTAGGCCTATACACCAACCTTTAGTGGAGTAACTTTATTATGTTTGAAAAGATGAGCAATTCCTCCAGTAAGAGCAGTCACTACCTGTAGTGACCGGTAGATAAGGCTATGGTTCACACACTATATACAGAATTACAGATACAGTACAATAACCAGAATTAAGTTATACAACGAAATAATTATAGACTCGCCTCAAGTATAGAACAATAGTTCCAGACAATATTCTAGATAGCGAGTAATAGTCGTTAGTCTAGCAGTTGTCAGTCTATTAGTTAGTCAATAGCTATATCAGTATATCTAGATAGGCTAGTAGTTCACAATAGTACAACGACAATTAACACTACATCCATAATCGCAATGCTAATGATCATCCCAAAACATCATCGCTGCATATCCGCCCTAATCCGTCAAAACCAGTGCTGCCACATCAATATTAGTTTTTATTATTAAGGTGTTTTTTTGGTGTGTCGATCTGCAGACTTTTAGTCACACCAATCCGCCACACTCCTCCCCTACAAGTTCAGACGTTCCGGGGCTTTTTTAACCCTGATAGAACGACGAACTCCAAGTGCAGTAGATTCCTTTGGCTCAGCCACAGGTGACAGAGAGGATTGCGTTTCCATTTCGTTTGGAATAGTAGTGGTACTCTCTGGAGTAGTAGGAATAGGTGTATGCTCTAGAGTAGCAGGAATAGTAGGGGTAGCGGAAGGCATAGAATGAGGTAGAATCTGATCCTGATGTCGATTCTGAATTCGACCATCTTCAGTTACACATCTGTAGGAAACAGGAGCAGTCTGCCTTCTAACTATAGTTGGTACCCACTTGGGACCCTGAGAGTAATTGCGAATCATGACCTTTATTTTGAGGTAGCAGCTCTAGCGTCCTAGGAGTCTTAGATTCAAAGGCACGTTTTTGCCGTTCTTGCCGACTGTAAACTCTTTGACAAATAGAATCATGAGGACGCACAAGATCAAAAATACAGCGAATACGACGGCCAAACATCAACTCGGACGGTGCAACACCCGTAGTAGAATGGGGTGTCAACCTGTATTTCATGAGAAAGCGATCCAAAGCAACCTGAATGCCCTCCCACTTTGCATGAAGCAAAGCAGACTTAACAGAATGGACCATGTTCTCAGCCAAGCCATTTGAAGATGGGTGGTAGGGAGCAGTACGAACATGACGAATACCATTGGAAGACAAAAACGTAGAAAAATCAGAACTAGTAAAACTTGGGCCATTATCAGAAGCCAAAACAACTGGAAGGCCAAATCTGGCAAAATAGAACGCAACAGACGAATAGTAGAGGATGAAGACATAGATGTAATAGGAAGAACCTCTACCCATTTAGAATGAGCATCAACAATGACGAAGATAGTGGTGATTGATGGGACCCGCATAATCAATATGAATTCTGTGCCATGGATGGGAAGGCCATTCCCAGGGATGTAGAAAACCCTTTTTAGGAGTATCACGTAACCCCAAACACCGAGAGCATGAATTCACAAGCGAAAGGATGTCACTATCCAGTCCGGGCCACCAAAAATAACTTCGGGCCAGTTCCTTCATACGAGTAGCACCCATATGATCGGAATGAAGTTCTTTAAGCAAAAGAGACTTGCCCAGGTCTGGGATAAGAACCCGAGACCCCCAAAGGACACATCCATCCTGAATAGACACCTCTGTGCGTCTTTGGTGGAAAGGTTGGTAAGAACTGTCCACCTTCATAGGCCAACCACTAGAGACCATCTGATAAACATGGGACAAAATAGGATCAGATTTAGTCCACTGAGCAATAACACTAGGCAACAAATTTCAACTTTTTTTTTGTTACAGACACGTGAACTACTGATTCCTACTAAAGCGCTGATGCTGATTTCAGATCTGATATCAAAATTTCTCTATCACATCCAGATTTTGTGTAACCGAAAACCCCTATTTTTCATTTTTTTTCTCACCCGCTTCTATTACGAAAGCCGTCTAAGCTACTTTTCCGTGCCACGTTTTATGTTAAGCATACTTAAATAATTAGTGAACAGGGATGTCTTTCCTCCTTTATTCTGGCTTAAGACAGACAGTGGAATTCCGCTGGCGGAGTTACCACCCCTGCGCCCAACCATCCACCCAAAGCGCGTTAGTATTTTGTTGTTACTACTGAAAGGCAAATTCCTGTTCTTAAGTGAAACTTTGGTGTGTCCTCTTCCTTTGTCGCTTGTAGGATGGATACTGCAAATGGCGATAGCGGAAATGGGAAACTTTGGTGTTTGGTTGGAGAAGATTAAATTCTTGAAGTCTTGAACCAAGCAACTCTGCCTTTTCTTTTGGTAATTCCAAATCGCGCACTAAGTCATTTAACTCCGCTTGACTTAACAAATGTGGGGAAATATTTGCATCTGGAACATATATGCCATCTTTCCCTGTTTCTATATCACTAGCAGAATCTTCAGATGAACTGCTGTCTGTTATCGTTGCTGGTGGAACTGGTGGTGGATTTGTTTCATCATGTGGTACTGGTTTCATTGCTGATTCGCAGTTTGGGTATATGATCTTTGATTTGTTTTTCTTTGTGAAACCAGCAATCTTTGTCAAACAAAATAACAATCATTGAAGTGATTTTTTGGCTCACGCCAAACCATGGGGACTGAGAATGGCATAGCTTTTCTTTTACCATTCATCCAAGCTATTAACATTGCATTGCACTGTGCACAGCAAATATGTGGTGCCCAGTCCCTCTGTTGGTCTCCTAACTTAGAGTCAAAATAACACTTGTAGGCAAGTTTAATCTTTGTTGTTATGTTTCTACGTTGTGGCTTAGGTGTATATTGTCCACAGACAATGCAGAAGTTGTCTGGGTGATTTACACAAGCATGTCTATTTGATGCCATTTTGAATTACCATACAATATCTGAAAAAATGTAGAAAGTAATTATTACGATGTGCAAAATAAAAAGAAATATACACCGTAGTACAAAACAAATGCTATAAAAACACACGTCACCACAACCTGTCACTTGCTCATCAGCAGAGAGCTTCAACAACTGTTCTGCTTGACTGTCACGTAGCGACTGACCGTTGGGCCATTGCCCATTACTATGCTCTTGACTCAGTGTTGCCAACTCGGGATAAATTTTATTTATCAAAATTGTTCGAATTTGTATATAGTTGGCAAAAAAAATTGCGTTAACCTTGAAAAGCAAGTTTCATATTACTGGCATTAAGCTGATTAAAACCAAAATCTGGCCGTGGTAGAAAATTTTACTAAAAGTGATTTGCATTTTACACAAAATCTAGACGTGATAGAAAAAATCTAATTATAGATTTGAAATCAGCATACCGAAATTAGCTAGGAGCACCTATTTGGTCTTCTGTAACAAAATCTTTGTTGCCTAGTGTAATCATAGCTGTAACTGGTGTTGTCCCAAGAAATTCAACTAAAAAGTGAACCCATTCAGCTGGAACTGGGACACATTCAATGGAAGCATCTAAAGGTAACCGGCTTAAAGCATCAGCATTACCCAAATGCTTACCTGACTGGTGCACTAGATTAAAAGAATAGGCTTGTAGCATGCAGAGTTGGCAATAAATACATTGAATGTATTTAAATACTAAATACTAAATACATGGGAGAAATGTATTTAAATACTAAATACTAAATACATTTTACGAATGTATTTAGATTATTAAATACAAAATACATCAATTGTATTTAAATACATTTGTAAATACATTTAAATACATACAAATTTTAACATATGCATTCACTAATCATGTTTTGAAAATTTCTACTTTAGGGGACACGGTGAATTTCGAAAATAAATACACCACTCGATAGATCAGACGATTTTAAAAAGCTTTTTCATCAATGAATTTTCCATCGCAAATTGGATTGATTGTAACGAGTTAGTTACACAGGCCACTTAAGGCAGAGCCGTTTTGTACGATTATTCGGTCAATTTCAAGATATTTTTTGATGTCTAAAAAACACTTACCTTCAGATGAGTGTACAGATTCGTTGTAGCATTGCTTGCAGCAGAGACTTCGTGTTTACACAGCAAGCAGGTGCACTTTACCTTATTACCGTCTTTAGATTTAATTTTAAAGTATTTTCCATCAAACAGAGGTGCACTAAATTGTTATCTGCAGATATATCACTGTTTGATTCACCGGATTTGCTTGTGAAGCCATGACACGCACACGATAAAGAAATCAACGCTTTCGACTAAGAGTGGCACACAACTGATTGAACTGACACGTTGAAACATGAACCATGCTGTACTACACTGTCGACGCGTCGTACTGTGCTAGTACAAACGTGTATTAAACCAGTAAAAGTATTTACATTTTTATATTTTGAGTATTTAAATATATTGTATTTAAATACTCATTAAAGTATTTAAATACTATATTTAAATATATGAAAAACAATGTATTTAAAATACAGTTCTAAATACACAAATGTATTTAAATACGTATTTAAATACAAATGTATTTAAATACTGCCCAGCTCTGGTAGCATGAGAAGCCCAACGTTGTATTCGTCCTGCAGCCAAGATAGGAATTTGTTTATTAGGAACAAACAATCCTAACAACGGTTTATGATCAGTCACTAGGGTAAACTGCTGACCCCACAAGTAAAAATGAAACTTTTTTACTGCGAAGATTAGGGCTAATGCTTCACGTTCTACCTGTGAATAATTCCTCTCTACTGTATTTACAGTAGAGTGCGGGAAGCAAAAGAAATAGGTCTTTCTTCCCCGTTAATATTATGAGCAAGTACTGCTCCAATGCCATATGAGCTGCTATCAGCAGTTACAACTATAGGTAGTTTAGGGTCAAAATGCGCTAAAACATGAGAATTGAGTAAGAGCTCCTTTGACTGTTTGAAAACTAGACTGTTCCTCTTTACCCCAACTCCATTTAGTGTCTTTCCTGAGTAATTTATGTAGTGGTTCCAATGTAGTAGCAGCATTTGGTAGAAATTCCTGTAGAAATTAAGCAAGAGCCTAGATATGCTTGAAGCTGAGTGACATTAGTAGGTGCAGGAGCCTTACAAATAGCATTAACTTTATCCTTAGGAGGATGCAGGCCTAATGAATCAATCTTAAATCCCAAATACTTTAATTTCATTAGTTATCCAGATACATTTTTCTTTATTTAGAGTTAAACCAGCAGCTGCTAAACTTCTGCAAAACTGTCCTTAGACTAGACGTATGTTCTGCTTCTGTTTTTCCAGCTATAAGGATGTCATCCAGGTAACATACATATCTGAAATTCCATCTAATATGCGACTAATAGTTCTTTGGAAAATGCCAGGAGCTGATGAAATACCATAACATAATCTATTATAACGAAATAGACCCTTGTGAGTATTTGTAGTTGTGATATCCTTAGATTTTTCATCAAGCTCCAGCTGTGCATAGGCTTGTGACATCTCCAGCTTAGAGAAGTATTTATTACCAGCTAACTTACTAAAAATATCAGCAGGATTAGGAATAGGATACTTATCTATTTGAGGTGACGTGTGTGTATATATATGTATATAGTCTAAAAGTCACTAAAGGGGAAATATCACAATCTAAGCTGAATGGCAACATGAAGGCATATAAACGAACCAACGCGGCTGTTCGTATTGTTTGGGGCTAGCCTAGAGATGTTTTTTCCTATCTGACCTAATCGTTGGTGCTGAGTGTAATTAGGTGGTGTTTCTAAGGTGACAAATAGGGTAGGAAGTTGTCCGTACTTAAGTATAGTTAGGGGTAATGTCTATAACTTCTAAATTGGTAATGTAAGAGAGAGTTAGGTAGGCTGTTTGTGGGACACAGGAATCTAATGGTAGGCTCCCAAAGGAATACTAATTCAACGCACCGGTAAGTGCCTTTGATTGTTTGCTAGAACCTAAGTAACTTAACTGGGGTGTCTACCCCCACGCTATCACATTTGGCGACGAGGATGGGATTCAATTAAGCTCATGGGATTCAATTTGGCTTATTGGGTTCAAGTGGTTGTTTGGAAAATTGGATGTAGCCTAGTGGGTCGTCCGATTTGGTTTGTTGTGTGGGTAAGCTACCGTACTATAGCGTAGGTCCCGCCGGCCTAACTCTAAAACTAATTCACTACTCAGCCCTAACTCTAATACAAATTCACTACTCAGCCCTAACTCTAATACAAATTCACTACTCAGCCCTAACTCTAATACAAATTCACTACTCAGCCCTAACTCTAATACAAATTCACTACTCAGCCCTAACTCTAATACAAATTCACTACTCAGCCCTAACTCTAATACAAATTCACTACTCAGCCCTAACTCTAATACAAATTCACTACTCAGCCCTAACTCTAATACAAATTCACTACTCAGCCCTAACTCTAATACAAATTCACTACTCAGCCCTAACTCTAATACAAATTCACTACTCAGCCCTAACTCTAATACAAATTCACTACTCAGCCCTACTCTAATACAAATTCACTACTCAGCCCTAACTCTAATACAAATTCACTACTCAGCCCTAACTCTAATACAAATTCACTACTCAGCCCTAACTCTAATACAAATTCACTACTCAGCCCTACTCTAATACAAATTCACTACTCAGCCCTAACTCTAATACAAATTCACTACTCAGCC
This sequence comes from Bathynomus jamesi, assembly GCA_023014485.1. Lineage (NCBI taxonomy): Eukaryota > Metazoa > Arthropoda > Malacostraca > Isopoda > Cirolanidae > Bathynomus > Bathynomus jamesi. The sequence continues at coordinate 60,333 of JAJOZX010006413.1, read as the reverse complement.
CTAACTCTAATACAAATTCACTACTCAGCCCTAACTCTAATACAAATTCACTACTCAGCCCTAGCTCTAATACAAATTCACTACTCAGCCCTAGCTCTAATACAAATTCACTACTCAGCCCTAACTCTAATACAAATTCACTACTCAGCCCTAGCTCTAATACAAATTCACTACTCAGCCCTAACTCTAATACAAATTCACTACTCAGCCCTAACTCTAATACAAATTCACTACTCAGCCCTAGCTCTAATACAAATTCACTACTCAGCCCTAACTCTAATACAAATTCACTACTCAGCCCTAACTCTAATACAAATTCACTACTCAGCCCTAACTCTAATACAAATTCACTACTCAGCCCTAGCTCTAATACAAATTCACTACTCAGCCCTAACTCTAATACAAATTCACTACTCAGCCCTAGCTCTAATACAAATTCACTACTCAGCCCTAACTCTAATACAAATTCACTACTCAGCCCTAGCTCTAATACAAATTCACTACTCAGCCCTAGCTCTAATACAAATTCACTACTCAGCCCTAACTTCACAGCCCCCTAATACAAATTCACTACTCAGCCCTAACTCTAATACAAATTCACTACTCAGCCCTAGCTCTAATACAAATTCACTACTCAGCCCTAGCTAATACAAATTCACTACTCAGCCCTAACTCTAATACAAATTCACTACTCAGCCCTAACTCTAATACAAATTCACTACTCAGCCCTAACTCTAATACAAATTCACTACTCAGCCCTAACTCTAATACAAATTCACTACTCAGCCCTAACTCTAATACAAATTCACTACTCAGCCCTAACTCTAATACAAATTCACTACTCAGCCCTAACTCTAATACAAATTCACTACTCAGCCCTAACTCTAATACAAATTCACTACTCAGCCCTAACTCTAATACAAATTCACTACTCAGCCCTAACTCTAATACAAATTCACTACTCAGCCCTAACTCTAATACAAATTCACTACTCAGCCCTAACTCTAATACAAATTCACTACTCAGCCCTAACTCTAATACAAATTCACTACTCAGCCCTAACTCTAATACAAATTCACTACTCAGCCCTAACTCTAATACAAATTCACTACTCAGCCCTAACTCTAATACAAATTCACTACTCAGCCCTAACTCTAATACAAATTCACTACTCAGCCCTAACTCTAATACAAATTCACTACTCAGCCCTAACTCTAATACAAATTCACTACTCAGCCCTAACTCTAATACAAATTCACTACTCAGCCCTAACTCTAATACAAATTCACTACTCAGCCCTAACTCTAATACAAATTCACTATCAGCCCTAACTCTAATACAAATTCACTATCAGCCCTAACTCTAATACAAATTCACTATTCAGCCCTAACTCTAATACAAATTCACTATTCAGCCCTAACTCTAATACAAATTCACTATTCAGCCCTAACTCTAATACAAATTCACTATTCAGCCCTAACTCTAATACAAATTCACTATTCAGCCCTAACTCTAATACAAATTCACTATTCAGCCCTAACTCTAATAAAAAATTCACTATTCAGCCCTAACTCTAATAAAAAATTCACTATTCAGCCCTAACTCTAATAAAAAATTCACTATTCAGCCCTAACTCTAATAAAAAATTCACTATTCAGCCCTAACTCTAATAAAAATTCACTATTCAGCCCTAACTCTAATAAAAATTCACTATTCAGCCCTAACTCTAATAAAAATTCACTATTCAGCCCTAACTCTAATACAAATTCACTATTCAGCCCTAACTCTAATACAAATTCACTATTCAGCCCTAACTCTAATACAAATTCACTATTCAGCCCTAACTCTAATACAAATTCACTATTCAGCCCTAACTCTAATACAAATTCACTATTCAGCCCTAACTCTAATACAAATTCACTATTCAGCCCTAACTCTAATACAAATTCACTATTCAGCCCTAACTCTAATACAAATTCACTATTCAGCCCTAACTCTAATACAAATTCACTATTCAGCCCTAACTCTAATACAAATTCACTATTCAGCCCTAACTCTAATACAAATTCACTATTCAGCCCTAACTCTAATACAAATTCACTATTCAGCCCTAACTCTAATACAAATTCACTATTCAGCCCTAACTCTAATACAAATTCACTATTCAGCCCTAACTCTAATACAAATTCACTATTCAGCCCTAACTCTAATACAAATTCACTATTCAGCCCTAACTCTAATACAAATTCACTATTCAGCCCTAACTCTAATACAAATTCACTATTCAGCCCTAACTCTAATACAAATTCACTATTCAGCCCTAACTCTAATACAAATTCACTATTCAGCCCTAACTCTAATACAAATTCACTATTCAGCCCTAACTCTAATACAAATTCACTATTCAGCCCTAACTCTATACAAATTCACTATTCAGCCCTAACTCTAATACAATTCACTATTCAGCCCTAACTCTAATACAATTCACTATTCAGCCCTAACTGGGGAGTAACTAGATCAAATTTAAACCAAATCTAACCTACTTCACGTTATTGGGCCTAATTCGGTTTTGCTCTAGCACATGGGTCGGGGAACTTTTTGGGTATTACCCAAAAATCTATTTGAGTAAAATGAAATTACCCCAGACTTCAAAGTAAACAAAAACAAGCCAATTGCTCTTAAAATTGTTGCATATGGTATGCAAAAAATTCAAATTCAAAAAATGTTTATTGGATCCATTATTATGGAGAAATAAAAAAAAGCCACACATGCTGGCATAAGAATAGCACACAAACAAAATTAGTAAAAAGGATTGAAGAACTGAAGAATTTCATTCAAAACATCTCCACTTCAGGTTTTGGAAAAATGATGCTGTTTCATTTTTGATAAATCATCAAAATCAGGACGTAAATTCGTAATATTCTAAAATTTAGAATAACGCCACATTTATGTAACAAAATAAAATAAAAATATACGAAAAAAAATGAGCACAAAGTGTCAAGCACTAAAAGCATCTCTTCGTTTCGTGATACCATACACACGACTGAGGCTCTGAGGAAGTGTCTCTCATACCGCACGCATTACCCCCAAAATTTTTAAATTTACCCCATTTGGGGTAATTTACCCCTGTTCCCCGACCACTGCTGTAGCATGTCGGTGATTGGCCATATAAGCCCCTACGAAGACTCTGGGGAGGACTTCGAAGCTTATGCCACTAGGGTGAGGTTGTTTTTCGAGGCAAATTCCATTCCTGATGCTAAGAAAGTACCTACCTTTTGAACTATAATAGGCCCTAAAACGTTTGGTTTAGTTATGGACCTAGTTTCTCCTAAAGCACCGGAAACTTGCACCTATAATGAATTGGTACAGGCCCTAACCGATCACTACAAACCCCGAGTAGTTCTCATCTATGAACGTTTCAAATTTTATTCGAGGCATCAGACGGGAAATGAAAGCATTGCAGAGTTTGTTGCAGGAATAAAAGGCCATAGCCGTACGTGTAAATTTGCGGACAAATTAGACGAAATGCTAAGAGATTGGTTTGTAATGGGTCTCAAAGAGGAGTCTACCCAGAGAGCCCTATTAGCCATACAGGACCTAACTTTTAGTCAGGCTGTAGAAATAGCTACGGCTAGAGAAGCAGCTGCTAAATATGTTAGAGCTTTTGGCAATCACAGTAGTAAAACCCAACACGTAAATAGCTTTAAATCTTCTAGGCCTGGCAGACCTAATGAGCCTACTAGACAGGCAAATAAAAGGTATGATGCAAATACGACTAAGCCTACTAATTCTACTAAGCCTTCCAAGCCATGTACGGGGTGTGGAAAACACCATTGGAAAAAGGACTGCCCTTTTAAAGAAGCAGTTTGCCGAAACTGTAGTAAAATAGGCCACATAGCTAAAGTGTGTTTTTCAAAGAAAACGAAGGGTGAAAATTCTAATTTTAACATTTCTAGTGTAAATCCTCAAGGGGGAAATACTTCGAACATTGGAGTGGAGTACCTATTTTATGAGCAGCAAAGTGGGAATAATACATGCCCATATATTGTAGAGGTAGGCCTAAATAGAATTACGGTAATTTTTTACTGTCGCTCCGGTCTCTTCATTTCCCATAATTTATAGATCAATGGATTCGTTATTACACCAGGAATGCGATTTGGATAGTCTCAAGTGAGGGAACTGGCCCAAAACTAAGTTAGGACACGAAGTTTGTTTTGGGGTATAAGTGTGAAAAAATACCCTAAAATGCGGGTAATTCCTTCAGTAGAGACTACCTAGGGCGCATTCGCGATGTAAAAATGAATCCATTGATATATAAATTATGGAAATTGTAGAAACAGCCAACATGAGTGACCTAAAAGGTATATATATACACATTTATATATGTAGTAAAACGAACACTGTATATATTCACTGGGATCTTTTCCGTTTGACTGCCGCCATTGAAACATAATTAAACTCCAGCCTTCTTTAGTTAGCTTTAAGGCTAACTAACAAAAATATCACGACCTAACCTAACCAATCGTCAAGGTCGTACAGTTGACCTAACGATTGGTTAGGTTAGGTCGTGATATTTTCGTTAGTTAGCCTTATAAGGCTAAGTAAAGAAGGCTGGGGGCACTCACCTCTTATGTTTCAATGGCGGCAGTCAAACGGAAAAGATCCATTCACTATATATATATTATATATATCGTAAAACTAAACACTACTAACCTAACCTAACCTACCTAACCTTGCTTGTTCCCCTTCTCCGTTTCTTATCACGCACACGACCTATGGCAACGAAATGCTTTTCTGTTTTTATCGAACACACACTTATTACCACAAACAATATCTTCCTTGTTTTTCTTAGGGCAAATAAATTCTTTTAGCAATACACCGTGTTCTACATAAAAATTAAATGCAGCCTCTTCATCATCAAAAAATTTGCATGAAGTTAAACACACTGAATAATTACAACCATCGCAAACCAACGCCATCGTGACACTAAAATCTTATGAGTTCAGGTCAAACCACCCAATTTTGTTAGCGGTACCTTCCTACTTTGTGGGATCAGCCATTTTATCACTCCCAAAAACATGATCCGCGATTTTATCGCTCAAAAAAAAATTTATTAACATTAATTTTATAGCTTTAATCGGCATTTGCCTTCATATTGTACTTAATAAAAGTTGTTTAAAAAAATGTAGAGAGTCTTATGGTAAACTTTATTTTCAGTTTCCAGAGACCGGACTGATAGTAAAAAATTACCAGAATTACAGTTCCTCTAGAACTAGATACAGGTGCTGCCCGAACTGTCATGTCTAAAACAGTTTTTGACAAAACTTTCAAAAATACACCTAAACTACATGCACCTAAGACTATATTAAAAAAATATGGGGACATACAAATACCTATTTGTGGAGAAGCATCGGTCACAGTTACACTCAGCCAGAAAACTTTGTCTCATCCCTTAACCCTTTTAGTGGTGGATGAGCAAGGGCCTACTCTACTAGGCCGTGATTGGATTGATGCTTAGAAAATGCCGATTGACAAAATCTTGCCAAAGGGTCAGGCAGATGTGCATACTCTCTCATATCCGTCTGACATAGACTCATTGTTAAGGGAGTTTTCTTCTGTTTTTGGGCCTGAAGTAGGCAACCTAAAAGGCCATCAGGTCTGTATAGAAGTAGATCCTAATGTAACTCCGAAATTTTGTAAGGCTCGTTCAATTGCGCATGCACTGCGGGAGAAGGTAGATTTAGAAATTGACAGGCTGCTCAAAGATAAAATTATCGAACCAGTCACACACGCTAAGTGGGCTGCCCCAGTAGTTCCTGTACTAAAACCGGACAAGTCCGTGCGGTTATGTGGGGATTACCGTTTAACAGCAAATAGAGCCGTCCTTCTAGATTGCTATCCTATACTTAAGCCTGATGAATTATTTAGCTCTCTGGCTGGGGGTAAATATTTCACAAAACTCGATATGTCCCAAGCCTATGCCCAACTAAGTTTAGATGAAAACTCTAAAGAACTAACTATCATAAATACGCACCGAGGCCTATATAAGTACAATAGGTTATGCTATGGAATAGCATCGGCTCCGGGTATTTTTCAGAGGACAATGGACCAAGTTCTAGGTCACATTCCAGGGGTACTTTGCTTTCTAGATGTCCTCATTTCAGGTTCGTCTAAAAAAGAACACCTAACTAGATTAACCACGGTTCTAAAAAGACTCCGGGATGCCGGACTTAAGCTAGAGAGAGAAAAGTGTTCATGGGTCACTAACGAGGTTTCATATTTAGGGTTCCGCATAGATGCTTCAGGCATTCATCCAACGGTGGATAAACTGGAAGCAATAAAAATGCACCACCTCCACAAAACATCACACAGTTACAAGCTTATTTAGGTCTCCTAAACTTTTATAGGAAATTTTTGCCTAATGCATCGACTTTCCTTGAACCCCTAAATAAGCTATTACGATCTGGGGAACAGTGGAGATGGGAGAAAACTCAAAAGGAAGCATTTGAGGCTTCCAAGGACGTACTACTAAAGTCCACTCTCCTAGTGCATTATGACCCTAAACTTCCTCTCGTAGTTTCAGCAGACAGCAGTTCTTATGGAATTGGGGCAGTGTTATCTCACCACATTGATGGTGTAGATAGGCCTATCTGTTTTGCTTCAAGAACACTAACTGAGACTGAAAGACGATATGCACAATTGGAACGTGAAGCATTAGCCTTAGTAGATGCAGTAAAAAAAATTTCATTTCTATCTATGGAGTCATGAATTTAAACTAATTACTGACCATAAGCCTCTCTTAAGTTTATTTTCACCTAATAAAAATATTCCAGTTATGGCCTCAGGTAGGATTCAACGATGGGCACTGATTCTACAAGCCTATAAATTTGACTTAGTACATCGGTCAGGTAAACTTCTAGGTACGGCTGATGCGCTAAGTAGGTTGCCCTTAGAAAATCCAAATGATTGTGTACCTATACCTACAGAATGGGTTCACTTGGTGGAGTTGAATCCACTCCAGTATCTGCGGTACAAATAGAGCAGTGGACAAAATCAGACCCTATTCTGTCTAGGGTCATCCATTTCTGCTCAGTTGGTTGGCCTACTAAGGTTGAGAGTGAATTACAGCCTTTTTATCAACGTCAGTCTGGCCTCTCGATTCAAAATGGCTGTCTCTTATGGGGCCACAGAGTGATTATTCCAAATGAAGGCAGGTCGAATTTAGTGAAGGAACTTCACGCTGAACACATGGGTGCAACAAAAATGAAAGAGCTGGCGAGAGCTTATTTCTGGTGGCCTGGTTTAGATGGAGAAATCGAATCATTGGTTCGTTCCTGTCAAAGCTGCCTAGAGAACAGTGCGAAAAATGCTCTGTATGAATTGGTCCACAACTAACCCACCCCTTATATCTCCAGTCTAACTATAGAGTAGATCAAGTCTAGCCTAGAGGGGTCAGCCTAGAGATTCCGGAAATGGTCCAGAGCGGGCAGATAAATTGAGGTCCACAGTAGGATTCCTCACAAGATTAGGTTAGGGCAATCTACCTTCACCTTTGTTAAGCTATGAGTTGATGCTGGGTCTTAGGCCACAATGTAGGCCTAACTTGTCTGACCCAGCTTAATTTAATGTGATTAACTGTCTGGTGTCAAAACTCAATTAGTCACTTACTTTTAGTTATTGGAGTCTCTCCCTTCTCCGGTTGTTTTATTGTCGAGAGCGTACTTTGCTGGTACGTCCTCTCGCCCCGTTCTTCGTTTTCGTTCTCCCTTTGTTCTCCTCTTCGCGGGGCTTCTTGTACCAGCGTTGTCTTGGTTTATTCCTCCTTGGTTGAGCGGTAATGTATCTCCATTACCGAGCACGCTCCTCCCACACAGTATATAAATACTAGTGTGGAGAATAACTCTGGTGAGCAACCAATTGGTTTCTTCCACCCAGTTATTGACATAAAAAATTTAATAATTGTTAGATTAACTACCTACCTACTCAGTGAACCATTTTCGTTACCTCCCAACTACCCACTCATCAGTTTTCCATAACAGAGATCTCCCAAGGAAAAGTCCACTCCATCCTTGGGAATGGCCTACTATACCGTGGCATAGGATTCATGTTGACCATGCAGGTCCTATAAATAATACTTATTTCCTAGTCATTGTAGACGCCTACTCTAAGTGGGTGGAAATTTTTCAACCACTTCCACGAGTTCGGGTGTTACTATTCGCTTACTCCGTTCGGTTTTCGCTCGATGGGGTTTACCCGTAGTCCTGGTTTCCGACAATGGTACTTGTTTTACCAGTGAGGAATTTCGTTCTTTTGTCCGCCTAAATGGCACTAGACATGAAAGATCGTGTTTTCCATCCGTCTACTAACGGTCTTGCGGAAAACATGGTCCGTACTTTCAAGTCGGCCTTGCGTCATTCTCGTGGGGAGGAAATGCAAGTGGTGTTGGATAAATTTTTTGTTTAAATATCGAATAACACCTCACACCACGACAGGGGTGTCTCCCTCTAAAGTCTAAACTTATGATTGGCCGGGGAATTCGTTCAGTTTTCGATTTGTTACGTCCAAACGAAACGTTACAACAATGAGTTTTACGCCATCAGGAAAAACAGAAGTTGTACCACGACACTAAAAGAGGGAGAGTTATAGAAACGCAACCTAATGATCCAGTTATGATTCGCAACTATGGGGCTGGACCAAAATGGGTTCCTGCAACTGTGCAGGAGAGAACGGGCCCTGTTTCCTTCAAGTGCCAACTAGAAGATGGTCGTTCTATTAAATGCCATCAGGACCAGATATGGGAACGTGAATTGCAGAAGGACCAGAGTCTTCCGGAAGAGAGAACTGATCCTCCGGAAAATGGTTCAACTCGCCCGCCTATGCAGGTTGCACCTAATCCTACTACATCAACCCCGCTCCGCAGGTCGTCTGCTGAATGGCAACATGAAGGCATAAACGAACCAACGCGGCTGTTCGTATTGTTTTGGGCTAGCCTAGAGATGTTTTTTCCTATCTGACCTAATCGTTGGTGCTGAGTGTAATTAGGTGGTGTTTCTAAGGTGACAGATGGGGTAGGAAGTTGTCCGTACTTAAGTATAGTTAGGGGTAATGTCTATAGCTTCTAAATTGGTAATGTAAGAGAGAGTTAGGTAGGCTGTTTGTGGGACACAGGAATCTAATGGTAGGCTCCCAAAGGAATATCTAATTCAACGCACCGGTAAGTGCCTTTGATTGTTTGCTAGAACCTAAGTAACCTAACTGGGGTGTCTACCCCACGCCTTATTAGCAGTTACTTTGTAGTCCCCACAGATACGAACACTTATTAGGTTTTAACACAGGGACAATAGGTGCTGCCCATAATGAGTGCGATATAGGTTCAATAACCTTTTCCTTAGTGAGCCTGTCTAGCTCCAATTCTACCTTTTCTCTTAGAACATAAGGCAATGGCCTAGCTTTACAGAATTTAGAGCTAACTTCATTATCCAATTCAATAGATACTATGATCTTTGAGCATACCAAGAGTAGGCCCAAATAATTTTGGAAATTCCTTTAAAAGAATTGAGATATTATTAGGTATTACAGAACAATTTATTGATTGATGATCAACTATAATGTTATGAATAGGTAAGCTTAGAGCATGAATCCAATCTCTACCTAGAAGAGTAGGACCTGGTTCATCAATCACTAAGAGTGTTAACTGTTTGTGATACTTTGTATCATTTATTGTAACTTGAACTTTAGCCTCTCCTACTATTGGCATCTCAACATTTCCATATTTTCTCAGAGTAGCCTTAGAATGATATAGTGGTATGTAGTTTTGGAATTTGTCTACAAAATAATCCTTAGAAATTATAGTTCTAGCTGCACCTGTATCCAGTTCCATTGGAAGTTTGACTTTATTTATAGTAGCATCTACAATATAAGGACCAACATTTGTAGTGCCATCCTGACTGAAAATATAGTCAGAGCCTATCTGTGACTGCTTTAGACTTAACTGATAAAGGAGGTTTATGCATTTTAGAAAAACAAACCTTTGCTATATGTCCAACCTTGTTACATTTATAACATACTGCCTCCTTGAAAGGGCAGTCCACCGGCCAATTTTTTGAACTATCTGCTTTTAGAAAGTTTCTTTGGTTAACCTTTGGATTATCCTTAGCCTTAGTTCCTGTAGACCTACTACTTAGGTTAATATTAGATTTAGGCCTGATCAAATTCACATCACCAAATGCCTTTGCATCCTTAGCAGCAGCTTCCCTAGTTGTGGCTAGTACTACTGCAGCATCAAAAATTAGGTTTCTAATTGTCGATAGTTCTCGCTGAGTGACATCCTCTC
>JAJOZX010006413.1:0-45000 GCA_023014485.1 Bathynomus jamesi | reverse complement strand
AAACTATTGTATTTGTCATTTACCATTACTTATTCGGACTAAAGTGGATTTAATTTTCCCAGAAGAGTTTCTGGTTTCATGCAAGGTCAATGTGAAACATAAAAGTTTCTTAGGGAACCATTCCGAGTTGTAGCATATATACGAGGGTGGACTGAAAAGTAATGCTTCCACTTGAATAATTCTGGATTGTGTAGAGGTAGCCAGATAAAACCGGTGTTTTGTTCTAACTTGATATCCCCACCCGATTTCAGATTGTGTAGAGGTAACCAGATAAAACCGGTTTTGTGTTATACCCTAATATAGCCTACACTCATTCCACACGTTGGTTCAGTATCGATTACAATGGAAAGGAGTAAAGACGTTCGCTTCAAGCAACGTGCCGTAATTAAATTTTTAACCGCGGAAAATGTTGCTCCCATAAGACATTCATCGGCGAATGCGAGCTGTGTACGGCAAACAGTGTGCTGATGTGAGTACCGTTCGACATTGAGCGAGGCAGTGTAAAGGAGAAGCAGGGCAAGAAGATTTGCGAGACAAACCGCGAAGTGAAATGCCTGTAACGGCAACCGACGAGTCTCGTCGGAACTACGTTGACGAACCGATTCGTGGAAATCGTCGCATTAAAAAAAATGAAGTTGCTGCAATGCTCGGTATCTCAAAGAGCGAGTGAGACACATCAGTATTCTCGGTTACTGAAAGGTCTGCGCCAGATGGGTGCCTCGCATGCTCACTGCCGAGATGAAAAATGAGAGACTACGCATTTGCCATGAAAATCTGCAGCGCTTCGAAAAAGATGAATTTCTGCACTGCATTGTGACAGGAGACGAGACGTGGGTCCACCATTATGACCCTGAAAATAAACGGCAATCCATGGAATATCGGCACAAAAATTCACCGCAACCAAAAAAATTCAGTTCAAAAATCGACTGGAAAAGTGGAGGAGACTGTTTTTTGGGATATCAATGGTTGTGTTCTAGAAAGACTTTACGGAAAGAGGATAGCATCAACTCCGCACGTTATATTGAAACTCTGAAGAAGTTGAGAAAACGGATCAGGAGGATTCGCACCCACAAAAACGCAGTCATTGTTCACCACGACAACGCACGGCCTCGCCACCAGTGTTCAAACGCGAGAAACAATTGAGGATCCGCAATTCACCGTCTTGCCGCATCCACCATACAGCTCCGATTTAGCACCATGCGATTTTCACCTCTTTCCTAAACTTAAAGAACATCTCCGTGGAAATCGCTACGAGTCTGACGAAGAAGTTAAGGCCGCTGTGAAATTTTGGTTTCGTAGTCAAAACTCTGAGTTTTACCGGGATGGATTTCAAAAACTCATTTATCGTTGGCGTAAATATATCGAGGTAGGGGGTGACTTTATAGAAAAGTAAATGCATCGTTTTGAAGAATAAACTCTAAGGTACATATCTGCTTTGGTTTCGATAAAATCATTCAACCTGTTTAAAATTTATTTGAGTGGAGGCATTACTTTTCAGCCCACCCTCGTGTGCGTGTATATATATGTTACATGTAAAGTACGAAGTTAGGTAGTGTGTAAATGCCTACAAGCTTTAGGCAAAATATGAAATATAAAGATTTTCATAGTTTTCCTAGGTATTCTGTATAATGGCTGACGTCATACCGGCAATGTGTCAAATCGAATTACCTGCACTGGTGGAACGAGGATCGACAGTTTGAATACTTGTTCCTGAAGTTGATAAGAAGCCGAGGAAATGCTCGTAATATATTAGCTGTTGTTTTAGACGTAACAAGTGACGGATTCTATCGCTTAGGAACGAGAGATGGTGTTTTAAAGCAATTGTTCTCCAGATCGCAGTTCTCGGCGTGCAGCAGCAGTCTACTGAGTTCAGACAACGTTCCGAAAGATAATAAGGAAATATCACTTCGATCTGTTGCTTCTCAACAGTCAATTGGAACAGGACAAAGATTTGTGAACTGCTCTCGCAAAACTAAATACAAACTAAAAAATGTTACTGCGTTCAAAACAAGATTTTGTGTCAATCTAAAATGCCATTAGAGTTTATCATGTTGTAACAAGAAATGAATATAACTTTGAATACGAATTTCAATTGTAATATTAATATATTTAATTATAAATGCAGTATTTTAACCTTTTTGATATTTTTTTAATATTTTAGTATTTTAATATGAATTTCAATATTAAAAATATTTTGTGTTTCTATAGTGTTTGTTTATACCATTCTCCAATATCCCTGTGTACAGTAGATTAGTTATTTTCCGTGAAGATATGTAAATAACAGCTTGCCTAATACAGCGTTGGCATTCTATATACTACCTAGGAATTATATAGAATGCCTAGAAAAAGTATAAAAAATCTTTATATTTCATAATTTGCCTAAAAATTGTAGGGCCTAGGCATTTTACACAATGTCTAGGAATTGTATACAATACCTCGATTATATGCTTTGCCTGTAATATATATATATACAATATATATGCGCCTCGGTGGGTGATGTAGTGGTTTACATCGCTAACTACGAATCCATCGGCCCCGGGTTCGAGACCCGGTGACGGCAGGCGACGTGCAGCTAACCCAGCTGTTCATCCTCCCACACAATAAAAATTAGTTGGTAGATAAATGGGTACCCTGGTAGCTTAGTGGTTAAGACGCTGGGCTGCTGATCGGAAGGTCGGGAGATCGAGTCTGGGCAAGGACTTTGACCGCCTGAGGCGGGTCGTAGTTCCGATTCCACGTCAAGATGTAAATCTAAGGTGGAGCAACAAGCTTGACTTTCATTAGAATGAACAGTTTGGGCGGAAGCAAAACCAAGGTTATATACATATATAACACTGGGCAACACGTATTTTATTGAATGATATCTGACACTTGATTCTAGGTAATTTGGGTGCGCTGAATACGAATTTCAACTCGGTTTGGCTCTATCAGGTCCTGATTCTTGTCGACAGCCTATGTGCCATTTTCCAGATTTTTCAAATTAGGACTAAAAAATTAAGTCACGTGTTAAATTTTTTTTTCAAGTTTCATGAATACAAGCAGTTCAAACTACAGTAAAATTACATTATAACGATAGAAATGACTTAAAATAAAAAAACAAACAGATATGAAGCTTTCACTGTGGCAAAAATTTTCTTTTGTAAGACTTTCTAGCGTATTTGCTTGTTGATGGCAGGTCTCTTTTCAAGCACCAGCAGTAATCAGCCATCATGTGGGAATCCCAGCGGCCTTGGTACCGTTCCTCCATAATTTTGATATCTTGGTGGAATCTCTCCCCTTGTTCGTCACTTACATCACCTAAATTACTTGGAAATTGGTCAAGATGGCTATTCAAAAAATGCATTTTTATGCTCATATTGCAACCTAACTCTTTGTAGTCCCTTAAAAGTTTTTTTACGATTTCTTCGTAGTTATCTGCCCTATAATTGCCGAAAAAGTTTTCTATCAAGTCCACGAATGAGAACCAGCCATTTTTTTCGCGTTCATTCATGACATTAGGAAAATTGCTGTCTTTAATCATTGTTCTTATTTGTGGACCGTCGAAAATTCCCGCCTTGATTTTTTCATAACTTAAACTTGGAAATTTTGAAGTTATGTATTTGAAACACTCGCCGTTCGTATCTAAAGCTTTTACATATTGTTTAATGAGGCCTAGTTTTATATGCAGAGGAGGAAATATGATTTTATCTCTGCTCACTAAAGGTGGATTAATTACGTTTTTTTCTCCGACAGTAAGTGATGTTCGTGCTGGCCAGATTTGTTTGAAATAATGTTCTTCCTTGGCTCTGCTGTCCCATAAGCAAAGGAAGCAGGGATATTTAGTATACCCTCCTTGTTGTCCTAGCAGAAAATTAACCATTTTTAAGTCAACACATATGATCCACTCGTGCTCCCTATATTTGATAAGATTTAAAACCTTTTCTATATGTTCATACTTTTCTTTTAATTTTGTTGAGTGCCCAATCGGTATCGAGCCGTATAGATTGCCATTATGCAACAACACACACTTAAGACTTCTTTTCGAACTGTCTAAAAACAAGCGCCAATCATTTGCATCGTAAGACTCAACCCCCATCTTCTTTAACAAACCAACTATGTCGCAGCAATATACTAAACTATCCTCTGTTCTAAAATATTTAACAAGTTCTTCTTCTCTTTTTCTGTAAAATGAAATGTATGTGTTTGAAGTAAGCAAGTTTTTCTCTAAGTCTTGAAGCTAAAATTTCCGCAGCCTTTTTTGACAAATTTAGATCCCTTACAAGATCATTCAACTCGGCCTGGTTAAACTTTTGCGGATCGTTTTGACTTTCAAATACGCTGGGGTCAAAATCGGTGTCTGACTCCTCAAAGTGCATAACAATATTTTCAGGAACATCTTCAACTAATTCTTGAGTTGGCAGACCCTTAAATTTTGGAATGGGGATCTCATTTGAATGTAGCACAGGTCGTATCGCGGTGTCGAAATTTGGGTACTCGATACAATGTTTATTTTTCTTAGTGAAGCCCGAAGTCTTGACAAAGCAAAGGTAGCAATCGGTCTCGTGGTTAGTAGGCTCTCGCCACACCTGATATGGAAAAAAAATTGTAAAGCGTTAACAAAAGCGACGAGAGACTTGTTTTTATGAATTTTATCAAAAGTTATCACCCAAACATTTAACATTTCTATGTGTTTCAACCTTATGCAATATTTGAGATTCTTATAAACATTTTCTGTAAATTTTTGTTTATGTACCTAAGTTACAATTACATTTAGGTAAGTTACAGTATACTAGTGATTAAATTACGTAGTTTTATGAAATCATAAACTTACCATCGGAACTCCAAAAGGTATTTTTGAATCCCAACCCTTCGTCCAATGTCGCAGTTTTTCAATGCATATAGTGCAGGCTTTATGTGGAGCCCACGATTTATCTTGGTCCCCCAGTTTTATGCCAAAATAAGCTAAGTAAGCTCTTTTTACGAAGTCAGTTATATTTGCTCGTTGATGTGGAAGTGTAAAATTTCCACATATATAACAGAAGGAATCAGGGTTGTTTTTGCATTTGAACTTTCTAGTGCTTGATGACATATTGCTTGATTGTTCTGCCAATTTGTAAAGGTATTTAAAGCCCTTAATTCATATAAATTTAAGAAAATCTGAAATATAAACACAAAAATTAGTTTAAATAGGTACTTATTATGAAATAGGTACTTACAATCTATGAAATTAAACTAGAAACACGGATGAGTAGGTACAATATAAATTACGTCTAATTAAATCAACTATATTAAATCACGATGACAAAATTACTCACTAAATCATATGCCAATTCAAAATTATGTTAATGCCCAAACTTAATTAACTAACTCAACTGACTGACTGATTGAATTGACTGATTAACTCTGGAAACGAGTCGCTTTTATATATTTTAGTTGTCCCTCTAGAATACTCTACAGAGAACAGGAACGCTCGAGAAAATTGTAGAATTCTATGATATTTTTAGCTTAATTTACTAATATTAAAATGGGTTAAAAATGACAAAATTAAAAATATTTTTAGGGTGTTACATATAAAAATATACATAATACAACAATACCATAACAATAGGTACAAATACCTAGATAAAAACCTAGTTGCATAATGTGTAACTGCAAAAAGACTTAGCGAGTATTGAGAAAAAAAACTTTTTATGAATACGACGAAAGAGGAGGGGTGTTGAGCAAAATCAGGACCTGATAGAGCAAAACCGAGTAAACATTCGTGCTCAGCGCACCCAAATTACCTAGAACTAACTGTCAAATCTAATTCAATAGACAAAAAGTTGAAATTTGTTCCCCAGTGTAAGTATCCGAAAAAATTTCCTATTTTTATTTGCTCGTTATTTTATAATCGATGTATATTTTATTATCGGGGATTTCTCCTTCAAAAAGGTAACAAACTGTGATTTTTACTTCGCATACACCTATACATTTCTAATGGCTGACCCCTCAAACAGTGATACCGCGTTTGCAGCTGGAACAGAAAATCAAGATCGTTGAATGGTTTCGTGTGATAAAATTCTGTGATGCAGAGATCCAACCGATAGGAAGACAATATCACGAATTGTTAGCAAGTTTCAAACCAAAGGAAACGTAAGCAATCAACATAAGGGTAAATAGCTGTAGGCGACGATCGACAAGAATTGTGCAACACATAAATATGGGTCTAAAATTATTGCTGCGCGTAGTCCGCAGAAGTCAATTCGACATTTGTAAGCAGAAGTAGGTATTTCACGAACATCTGTGCCATCGTATACTTCGTACAGAATTAAACCTTTTACCAGACAAAATTCATTCGCAACCTTCACCGATCAATGTTCAAAAACAAAAACGAATCGAATTCGCAACATGAATGTTAGCAAATCTAAAAGAAGATGGTGTGTTTTTCAAACGCATCCACTTCACTGACGGGTGTTACGTACATCTGTCTAGGACTCTAGGGAGATTTATAAGCCAAACTTTCGTTACTGGGGAAGTCATCATGGTGGCGCTACAACAGAGCTTCCACGCGGTGTTGCTGAACTTAAAACATTTGGGTTTTGGGTGGCATTGTGTAGTAGGTCCCTAAAAGGTCCCGTAAAAGAACTAACTGCATTACCCTAGATTCACAGTAGTTTCAGCAGGATGGACTACCTCCACAAACAGCTTGTGAAACTCGCAAATTTTTGAGGAAATCATATTTCCAGGCGACTAAATCTCCCTTTATGAGCAAGTAAAATAGCCCCATACACACGTAACCTCACACCAGACGATTTTTTTTTGTGGGGTTACATAAAAAGATCTGTTCTACCACTTAAAGACCTAAAGATCAAAGTCTATATAGTTATCAACAACATCCCAGCTGAACTATTTCCAAAAATTGTCAAACAATTATAGAAGGCCGAATACCGTTAGAAAAACAAATGGCGATTTCGCTGAACATTGTGGTTAATTAAAGGTAATAAACTCCTATGTTTTACATACCGAGTGCGTTTGTCTGTGTCTAAAGTCCCTTTTTTTTTGTTGTTTTAGCTTAGAACATTTATTTAGAAGCCTGTTGTGGTTTTCGTATTTGAACCACATTCTGAATTTGCTTCCTCTTTGGTTGGTTTTATCGTTCCACGAAGCTCATCTATGGCGCGGACGATTTTTAGGAAAATTGTATTTACGGCTATCGAAGAAATGTATCGCTTCGCTGCGGCGGGTAGTCGATATACATAGATACTTGATGGGGTTGTTTACCCTCCTTCGCAACATTTGAGGTAATATGACCGAGGGGACCTACGTCTTTACGTGGGATCTAAACCACGGGTCACTGCATAATCTGGACGCAAAGGATGGTCCCCGATCCAACAACTACCCAAACCCAATGTCGCTTAACTTCGCTGATCGACGGGAAGCGGTGTTACGACATTGGCCACAATGTAATTTTCACATTATCTTTAATTAAACTATGAAAAAAACACCTACAATTCCTTCCATTTCTTGTTTAAATAAAAAAAATTACCCACAATGTTTCAACCAACATGGGAATTGGGAGAGGTGGGGTGGGGGTTAACGGGGGAGGGGTGGGGGGGTAACGGGGGAAAGGGGTTAGCCCCCAGTTGCGTAAAGGGGGCGAAGAGGTTTTGGGGGAGAGGGAGAATGACCTCCCCCCAAAGGGGTAACCCTAACGTGCCGTCGCCGAGTTTGCGAAGTATAAGCCCCGCCCGTAGGGAAGGGAGCCAAAGGCTCTGCTTGTCTATCTATAAATATGAAACTTTGAGCGGAGTAACAAATATCTCTTTCGCTCAGTCGCCTGTTATGATTGGCCGACCCGCGTAAAGTGGGTGAGCTAATGTTTCTCGCTTAGTCGCCCGTTAGGGTCGGATCTATCGAGATGAGCGCGTTAAAGATCACGAAGTGATCACGAGCCCGACCCGTACCTGGGGTAAGGAGCCGAAGGTGCGGCTTTTAATAATCAAAATCAAAAAGTGTTAAGTATATTTACTCTTTCAGGGAGTACGATTGAATAGAACATAAGCGATTGAATGCATAAAGAAAATGCGTGTATCCTTTAATCATTTAATTAAGATCAGATATGAGAGAAATGTGTGCTGTGCAACGAACAAAATCATTTTGATTCTTTAGAGTCATTTTTATCATCTTTCTATTTATCGCTTTCATTTTTGTCTTCCTTGTCATCATTGTGTCTTCCTTTACCGTCCTTATTTTCTCCAGCGTCTTCTTCCTCATCATCATCATGTCCTTTATCGTCCTTATTTTCTCCACTGTCTTCTTCCTCATTTCTGCCACACAACGAAATCTTATTAATAGCCTTCTTCCATAAATTCAGTAGAGGAGGACAAGGATCTTCGCAGGGAGGAGGTTGAACGTGTTCGCATTCGCATTCGTCCAGCGAAGAGTCTCCTTCTCCCGCTTTAGGTTTTTTTGAGGACTACTTCTTGCTCCGAACAGCCTTCTTCTAAGCTGGTTTTTTAGGTGCAGTTTTAGGACCTGCCTCCTTCTTAGCGGTTTTTTTAGGTGCAATTTTCGAAACTACCTTCTTCTGAACTACCGCCTTCTTTTGAACTACCTTCCGTTTTTTTGGTAGTGGTTTGGTGATGACCGACGAAGACGAGCTACCAATCCCACTGTCAGACTCCTCGCTGAGTTTTCTTTTCGTTCCTTTGGTTTCTTGAGTTTCAATGTCAGCAGTCGGAAGACTCTCTTCTGTCGGAGTATAAAATCGGACTTGTTTTTTAACTTTTGGAGCCTTTCTTCGACGACGACGCTTAACTTTTTTGAAAAGTCCTCTCAGTTCTTTGGGGATAGAGTCGGGTTATGTTAAATTTAAAAAGTCAAAAATATTTACTTTCCCCACGACGTCCAACTACCAGTGAATAGTACGTCTACAATCACACTGAGCCCTCGTTGTAAGGGAACGTGTTCGTACTCTGCCTTTCATTTTATTATTAAAGTTAATATTTTTGCAACATCCATTTATAGTCTGTATATATTCG
The DNA here is from genome assembly GCA_023014485.1 of Bathynomus jamesi. Classification (NCBI taxonomy): domain Eukaryota; kingdom Metazoa; phylum Arthropoda; class Malacostraca; order Isopoda; family Cirolanidae; genus Bathynomus; species Bathynomus jamesi. Next base: position 36,001 of record JAJOZX010006413.1, on the reverse strand, counting down.
AAATTACAAAAGTGAAATACATTAATTCACGGAAAGGGAAATACTGACTTAAAATGAAGCAACTAAAAAAAATTTTAAAAAATTTGCATGTGGAGCAGCTGCCAAATAATATTTCATTAAACATTGTAACGCCGCAAAAGAATTATTTGGAATCTTTACAAAGGAAATTCTAGTGAATGAATTCCCTGAAATTTATATTTATTAAAAAGTATGAAAAGTTTACATTATATATATATATATATATATATATACAGGGTGGGCCGTAAGTTTCCATACATAGGAAAAATAAACATTTTTTTATGGACAACCATTTTTATTTATATAATATGCTCTACATGGTTGCCATTGTTTTGAAAACACATTTCAATACGTGTTCCCCACTGTTGATGAACACGCATTAGCACAGTTGACGTTATGCTTGTAATGGCGTTGGTGATACGTTCCTTTAGATGATTTATGTCTCGTATCTTTTCCTGATACACCATGGCCTTCAAGTGCCCCCAAAGATAGAAATCAAGGGGGGTGAGATCTGGGATCTGGGAGGCCACTCCACAGGACCACGCCGACCAATCCAAGCATCCGGAAACTGCTGCTGATCCAAATACCGACGCACGTGAAGACCATAATGAGGTGGAGCTCCATCTTGCTGGAAGTAAACTGGGAAGTTACCTTCCTCGTTTAGCAGGGATGGGAAAATCTCTTCTTGCAACATGTTAAGATACCTTTCGGCATTAAGATTTCCACTGACAAAAAAAATTGGTCCAATAATTCTGTCACCCCATATCCCGGCCCACACCATCACTTTACCGGCACCTTGCATCTTCGTCGGACTCAGCCAGTTAGGGTTAGCATTACTCCAATAACGTATGTTTTGCCGATTAACCTCTCCATGTTGTCTGTTAAAGTTCATTGCAACCATGCGACTGCTTCCCGACCCAGCCATCAGTATGATTTCAATTCGTTGCTCTTTCGTCAAACGCATATTCTTAGGGTATCTGAAACATAAAAACAAACGTTTAATTTTTCCTATGTATGGAAACTTACGGCCCACCCTGTATATATATATATATATATATATATATATATATATATATATATATATATATATATATATATATGTGTGTGTGTGTGTGTGTGTGTGTGTGTGTGTGTGTCAGTCAGAATGTTGGTTCAAGATTTCATACCCCTTTTGTGAAATGAGGAAAAAGATAGTCCGTTAATAAATTTACAAAATATCATAGCAATCAAATTTTTTCAACAATTGTGAAGTTGCATTTAAAATCTAAGTAACTCGTGAGCTTAGAGCAAATGTTATACTCCTTGTTAAAAAAAAAACCACCTTAGTTTGAAATTATTTTCATGTCAAAATGCGAGCGTACACCGACTCGATAAAAATAGGCTTTGGTTGTCCGGTCTCTTTAATTAAATTGCCAGACACGATTTCAGGTACAAGTAAAATTAATATGAATTACGGATACAATTAGGGATATCCAAAGGCTGTGAAAAAATGATGGGGGAGATAAATTTTGTTAAATAAGAATCCATTTCCCATTCTCAGTGGAATGGGCACGACGCTTGAATTCTGGACTAAAGACACTCAAATCAATTGCACACACAAAGATCCAACTTAGTGATCACCGATCACTTTTACTTTTTACTCTTTCCTACCTTATTTACAATCGCATCATTGTTCCCTCCACATGACCCTACCGACGTAGCATTCTATATTCTCTTATAATCTCTACCAGTGATGTAGGTAGGACTCGAGACCTTTTTTTCTGGTCTCGGTTTCGGCCATGGTGGTCTCGACTACATCCCTGTAATGTTCGTCAAGTGCAACGAACACTTATCTCGTTTTAATTCAGCAGTTAACTGCTGAATTATGTCACAAACTATGAATTTGTGGATAAATTATGAGTAAATTTTGCAATGGTCACTCGATAACCTCTACAATTTTTATTCCTGAGTGTGAAATACAGAGCTTACGAATTAAGCATTACACAATATTGAATACATGCAAATATTACATAGAATCCCGGGTCAGCAATCATATTTCTTTAAAGTGGGTGGTTCTTAACCACTGGGTCGCGATCCTCGCCAAGTCATTTTGATTGGGTCATTAAATTGTCATTTATCATTTATTTATGTTATCCGTAATCATTTTGTCATTAATTATTTATTTTATTATCCATTACGAGTGAACTGTTTTAAGGCATGGGTCGCCGAGCTAACCCCGCGACCAGAATTTGGGTCGCAGCCTAGAAAGGTTGAGAACCACTGCTTTAAAGCTTAATTACTATAAATCTGCGATTGCGTGCTAAGTTTTACTTATTAAAAACAATAAACTCTATAATGTACGGGTGTGTGTGTGTGTATATATACACATTACATATATAGTGTATATATACATGGAGCCACGGTGTACATAACTGGATAATAATTATTCAGTTGATGGGTTGGGCTTAGGAAGCAGTTGTGTGCACCGCACATGGGTGCATATAAAGAGGGTTAAAATGAAAGTAGTATACATACTGTAGAATAGGGCGGCTCGTTTTTACACTTTTTTCGATATTTGATTGGTAGTGCGGAAAGTTGCGATTTGGAGAGAAAATAAAGTGTGTAAAATTTTTTTGATCTACGTCAATACCTTCCGGTGGCGGCGAGTCCTTAAAAATCGAAAAATAGGCCTAACGGGGTAGATTGGAAAATGGTTTTAAAGACTTACAAAATAAACAATAAAAATTTCAGCACAATCTGTTAATAACTTCCGGTGGCGTCTTAGCCGTTAAAATATCCAAAATATTGATTTAAAGCAAGTTTTAACAAGATGTTATACAAATGTTAATTCCGGTATATTTCTGTGCAAACAACCCTGAGAACACTATATAGGCTTGAATAAATTAATAGCAGTCATTGAACAATGAACATTATATAAAAATTATATAAAATTTGTGTGTTTTTAGGCCTATTTTTCGATTTTTAAGGACTCGCCGCCACCGGAAGGTATTGACGTAGATCAAAAAAATTTACACACTTTATTTTCTCTCCAAATCGCAACTTTTCCGCACTACCCCCAATTAAATATCGAAAAAAGTGTAAAAACGAGCCGCCCTACTGTAGAAATATAAATTTAACGTAAAAAAAAAGTTTGCTCAGGATCAGCTTTGTAAAAACAATAATGAATTTGAAAACGACAAATTTTTAGCTTCTTTCAAGACAGAATTGAAGTTTACTCGAGCTGATGGTCTGTTCAAATTGTTCAACGGATTTAAGTTAACGAAATCACGAAGAAGAATAATAATGTGGAAGATTTTTGTGTATTTTGGGTGAACGATCAAAATTAGCGAGCTCCACATTCGACTCATTTGGATGAAATGTTTTGAGACGACACTCGTATCTCGAATACTTTGCGACTCGGAACAAATATTAAACTCACACTTTTAACACCTTTTCAGTACCAGTGGGGACAGTAATGTTCCACCGAAAATAAGATACATAGTACTGAAGTGCAAAATTTCTTCAAAGGCGTCTACATATTTATATTTAGGTCATAAGGTGTGTGTGTGTGTGTGTGTGTGTGTGTAGGTGTGTGTGACTTGTTATTATTGAAAGCCAAATATTTTAGTAAGTCTCTATACTTTTTGGTTTAAAGTAAAACAGCATTCGTGAACCACCGCTTCCCGAGAGGTTAGCGACATTAAGCGACGTTGGGGCTGTTTAGCAGCTGGATGGTGGGATCGTCCTCCGCGTTCAGGTTCAGACGATTCAGCGGCATATGGCTCGGATTCCACGTCAAGGTGTAAGTCCCTTCTGTCATATGACCATATAACCTTTCATGACTCAAATTTGCCGTAAAAAAAATTTTTTTTGAGAGATTCGAGTTAATTTAATTTGCAGTTCATAATTAAAACATGGCGTCTTCATCTCATTCACATCGATGTTTAACCCCTTTTCAACATCTAAGGTCATATGACGGAGGGGATCAACAGCTTTACGTGGGGCTCGAACCATGGGTCGTTACACAATTTGGATGCAGGGGACCGTCTTCCATCCAACCACCATCTAGACCCAATGTCGCTTAACTTCGCTGATAGACGGGAAGCGATAAATTAAGTTTGGCAACGATGTCGCTAAATTAATATATTAAAATGTACTCCCAATAGTATAGAGAATGTTGAAGACCTTCAAAATTAATTTAATATACTTTAACTCACCACCAATGTTACAGAAGTTATAAGTTTACCTAATCTAAATTCCAAGCTTAAAATTTGCTACTTACGACAAACTGATTAACTTGGCCTAGGAGCCTAATACCCTTTTCACAAGGGCAGAGGTGTTCCAGAACAACTTGTAGGTTTTGTTGCACAATTTTTCTTTGTTAACTTTCACACTGCAAAATGCCGTTAAGTAAACTTAACTAGTAACTCCCATTTCATCTTTCAGGAGAAAACAAGAAAATCATTGCCAGTCAGGGACTAACTAACGTGAATTTGCCAAGCCCTACACTAACAAGGTTAGGCTATTTGTAAACTTAGGAGCATAGAGTTTACTAGATGTAAATAAACACTTTTGTAACCTTGGACATGTACATTTGTTTTTAAGTAGACCTACCCACTTTGGCGTTTGTTGTTTTAACCTCTTCTGCTGCTGTCGAGTGTTTGGAAGGAAAACAAGATTATCTGCAAGAAAAAAGAAAAGTGTCAACTTGAATTATATTTCAGTATTTACTCGATGCAATTTAATATGTAATGAAACAAGACCAGTTAATGAATTAAGAATATAAGCTTGTATGTTTTCGAAAACAAATTATATTTTTTGTTAATGTACTTCCAAATCAAGCACGTATGCTTAAGTCTCATTCCATCCACTAAGTGGCGAGTACCAAATATTAATTTGGCGAGGTAATGCGATAAATAATGGAAAATTATCATAAATTTCTTCTTATTGTATATATATATATATATATATATATATATATATATATATATATGATACACCAGGGAACCATTCTGAGTTCATTCCCATATATATATATATATATATATATATATATATAGAGAGAGAGAGAGAGAGAGAGAGAGAGAGAGATGCGCGGGCTACGTCGTGGCCAATGTCGTAACACCGCTTCCCGGAGATCAGCGAAGTTGAGCGACATTGGGTCTGGGTAGTAGTTGGATGGGAGACCGTCCACCGCGCTCAGATTATGTAGCGACTCGTGGTTCGGATCCCACGTAAAGCTGTCGGTCCCCTCCGTCATATGACCTTAGATATTGCGAAGAAGGTTAAACAACCCCAATAAAAAAAATATATATAGGGTGCCGCAAAAGTCACATATCATAGGAATTTTCAGTATTGACCTATAATATAGGTTTTTTCTTTAGGTAGGGGATGGCTGCAAAATTAACAATAGACGAGAGGGTGTGCTTGGTTTTAATGTATGGAATACAAAGTACAACAAATAGATGAATCGGTACAGAATTTAAATTCTGTACCAATTCATCGATTTGTTATCTGTCGCGTACAGATTTCCACGAACCCACAAACCTTTCCGACACGCAAGTTTCTACCAACTCTCCGAGAGAAAAAATAAATATGTCGATACAGTTACGTCATTCTCGACATACTGAGTACCTTTACGAGAAAAAACAAGAATGTAATGTTTCCCTTGCTGAAAACAGCACACCAAAACTGGAATATTGATCGGTCTTAACGTCTTACCTTCACTTACTTTAGTCAAGATGAAACAACTTCAGGATTTTTAAAACATAATTTGGAATGACATCACTGTATTGACACGTCCTTTTTCTCAGACAGTTGGTAGAAGCTAGCGTGTCGGAGAGGTTTGTGGGTTTGTGAAAGTCTGGAATGTAGTAACCTAACCTCGCTTAATCTAACCGGTATATGTTAAGTTTCACGGAGACCAGTTTTTTAAAAGTCAAATTTGTGAGAAAGGTCCTGATTAGCCTGAAAGATGACGTCCTTATGAGCTCTCGACCAAGCATGGTAAATCCTATTGATGATGTCATTGACTTACACCCACTGAGGATACATGTAACTATAGGTTACATTTTTGTTTCTGTGTGCAGGTGTTCTATTGGTGTTGTTTGAGTGTATCGTGTAATGATACGAAGTGCGTTGTTTTGTATTGTCTGTAAGGTGTTTTGTGTGTGTTTGAGATAATGGGTGCCCAGCATGGGCTAGCATAGTCCATAACTGAGCGAATATATTGTTTGTATATGAGTGATGTTGTTTCCTGCTGGTGTCCAAAGGCACAAACTTTGGACACCAGCAGGAAACAACATCACTCATATACAAACAATGTATTCGCTCAGTTATGGACTATGCTAGCTCATGCTGGGCACCCATTATCTCAAACACACACATAAACACCTTACAGATAATACAAAACAACGCACTTCGTATCATTACAGGATGCACTCAAACAACACCAATAGAACACCTGCACACAGAAACAAAAATACTGAAAGTTAGGGAACATTTAGACATGAGGGGGAACACAATTCATGGCAGCAGCGACAACTAACCCACAACACCCTTGCCACTACATGTACAATCATGCACCGACACCTCGCACCATTAAGGTAACACCAGAGACATTATAACCAAATACTCCATTCCATACGATGCCCCACAGACATTACACAGTACAGAAAACACACACACACACACCTAACCCACAAAGCACTGACACGATTCGGCCCGAATGCGGTCCTAGGTGCGAAGCCGCCACCCATTAACAGGTCAGAGATCAGCCTGAGCAGATGGGATCGAGTTAACTTATCACGATTCCGATGTGGACAACACCCCAACTTATGGACATATAAACAGACTAGACAACTCCACAGACGACACCTGCCACCTGTGCCAAGACACACCACAAACAATTGAACACATTATGACGGACTGTACCGCTCTAGCACAACAACGAACACAACACAACATCAGTAGTGCGCTGAACCTCTGGTCCACTCCGGAGAGGGCGATCAGTTACCTGCGTGCTGCCGGCTTGCTCGATCAGGGTGAGCTGATCGGCTAAACAACAACAACATGTAACTATAAACATACTGTATATGCAAATTCCAAGATAAGAAGGGGCAATTTAGTGGGCTACTGTTTTCCAACTGGCACCACGTTTTGGAAGTAATCATGTTGCTTTTCATCATACATATCTGGCAACCTAGGCTGGTGGTAACGAAAGTTTAGTTAATTAGGGATTCATCATAATAAAAATTCTGCATAATTTCCCGGCTATGTTTTTACGTCTTCATAAACCTAACCCAACCTACACCTTCGTCTTTTGTTACTACCACAGCCAGGGTTGCCAGATACGCTTGATGAAAGAACTCCGTTAAACTAGGAATATATCGTATATATCTAAAACCTAACCGAACGACCAAACCTAGCGTACACCTAATCGGGTATAAAACTCACCGCACTTTACTAACCTAACCATTTAACCAAGCGTAGACTTAACCAAGTATAAGTAAGCCTTTCCTGGGTAAAATATTCAATAATAAAACTGTGCTTTTTATTCGTCAAAAAGCTGCTAAACTTTTAGGAAATTCTATACTTTTAACAAAATATCGCGTTCTTTTCATCAAACGTTAGAAATTCTATACTTTTAACAAAATATCGCATTCTTTTCATCAAACGTTAGAAATTGTCTAAATTTTTAAACTTTGTCTAAATTTTTAGAATTTCGTAATCAGCTCAGGCATACGTTTTGCAGTTTACTTGTTTTTTCACAAACACTACAAATTCACCATTTTCTGTATACGATAACATTATAAAGATGTATTTATAACTATTGTTAATTGCGGAGCAAGGTGCGCGACAATTGTAAGTAAAAATAAAATTAGATGCATATTATTAAGTTTTGAAGGAATAGGTAGGGTTTTAAGTGATTTAGGCATAATTAGGCTTTTTGAAAAGCCTATTCTCCCAAATTTACAGGCTAACTATAGGGTAGGTTTGGTAGCCTAGGCTTGAAAACAATTTAAATAAGTAGCCTATATAAAAGCCTAGTCTAGTAAGGGGCTGCGGCATAAGCTAGTTTTTATTCCTAATTCTTATTAAATAATATAATGCAATAATAATAATAATATACTGTACTCAGAGCTTCCATATGCCATTCTGTTCATTAACATCAGCTGACGAAAGTTTAGAAAAAAGTTAGCAAACGTGTTCCTTTCGTCAAGGCTCAGAAACTTGTTAAATTTTAGAATGTTCAAAATGTTTAGAATTTCTTTTGTCAAATAGAAAACGCTTTACTCCTATGGTGGTAGCGATCCCTTCAACACGACGTCCCCTATTCTTTCCATCTTGCAAATTATACCATCAATAACCGCTTTTAACACGAAATTGAAATCAACATTCAGAAATTGGCATATTACAAACTAATGCGTAACAAAACCATAGGACGAATGTAACTTAAATTTTTCGTATCAAAGTAAACTTTTTCCGCGAGTATTTAAGCACAAATTTTTAATCCATTTTATACAAATTACACGTACTGGATCTCACATTCGGTAAAAATTACAGTTTAACCACTAATTTAAACTGTAAATAAGCCAACATTTTACTGTCAACTCTTGGAAGGTCCAGTAAATCTCTAAGAGTAGACGAGCACACGCTTCTTTTTCCTCCTTGCACTAAAAACTGGAAAAAATTTCAATTGTTTGGTTGGTTCGTTGCTCTGTTTTTATGTATTGCTATAACGTATTGCTTGTCACCAATAAAATCAGAAAGCTGAGAACCTGGAGGGGTCAAAAAAGTGGGAAAATGGGTGTATTTAGAACGCTTGGGAGTCACTAACTGGGCATAAGGAAACATGGTCGACATATATTGTGTACAAAATAAATAAATAAAGACCAGCAAAATATCATTTTTGAAGCAAATTTTATTTGTGTAAACTGTAAGGTAACTAAGATGGCCCGAATGAGTTTATATATATATATATATCCCGGCGGTCACCTCATTTTTCATTTGTTCGTTATTTCTCTTCCTCGTGTGCAGAACACTCCTCTATACTTACGTCGTTTCTATATATATATATATATATATATATATATATATATACACCTTACCTTACAACCTTACAAAGGTTCCGCGCGATGATTTCTCATTTCGCGAAGGTCAAGCTTGTCGCCCCTCCTCTCGAGTTGGCCTGGTGAAGTAGTGAGTTGGATTCTTGCGCTCTCCACCTCACATAGCCAGGTACGCCCGGCTCATCGGGGATTGTTCTGAGCCAGGCGTCTAGTCTTCTTTTGAAGATTTCCACTGCAACTCCCTTCGTGTTTCTTAGGTCTTTGGGCAACTGATTAAACAGTTTTGGTCCTCTCACTACAAAACTATTTTCTTTCAGGGTTAAGGATTTCCCTGTCTCGCCTTCAATTTGGGAATACGACACAGTCTACCGCTTCTACTTTCCATCGTTGTTTGGGGAGTTATGGGATTCAGAGTAAGATTAGGGACTAGTTTCTCCATTAATTTCCAAGTGTAAATAATGGTGTATCTTTCTCTTCTCCTTTCCAGTGAATATAGGTCTAGTTCTCGTAACCTTTCCCAGTAATTTAGTTCTTTGCACCCATTGATCTTGGCTGTGAAGCTTCTTTGGATCCCCTCCAGCTGTCTAATGTCTTCTTTTTAGATGGGGACGTTAGGACCGAGCAGTATTCTAATTTGGGTATGATCAGGGTTTTCAGTAGAGGAATCATTACATTCCTATCCCTTCGTTTAAAGGTTCTCAATATCTGACCCGTTATTCTCTTTGCTCTGTTTACTGCTATCTTATTTTGTGTTTCAAATTTCGCATCATCTGTCATTACAACCCCTAAATCTTTTGCTCTGGAATTTCTCTGAATTTCCTGTCCATTTGGGGTATAATATTCCATGCACTTTAGGTCTTCTCTTTTTCCGTACCGTAATAGCTGAAATTTCTCGGTGTTAAACTTCATATTGTTGTCTTCAGTCCACTTGTAGATTTTGTTTATGTCGGTTTGTAGAGATCCTATGTCTTCTGGGTTTCTTATTTTTCTACTGATCTTTGTGTCATCCGCAAAGGATGTTACTGTGCTGTCTCTGGTAACGTCCTCATCAATGTCAGTTAGCATGATTATGAAGAGTAGTGGAGCTAATACTGTTCCTTGTGGTACTGAGCTGAGGACCTCTGATTCTGATGAAGATACTCCTTGTACTGTAACGACTTGCCTCCGCTCACTAAGGAAATTATATATCCATTTCAATACTTTTCCTGTTATTCCCATATATTTCAGTTTATGTATTATGATTCCGTGGTCACACTTGTCGAACGCTTTAGCAAAGTCTGTGTATAGTACATCATAGTTTTCATTACTTTCAAGTGAATCAATAATGTTGTTGTAGTGTTCCATTAGTTGTGATAGGCATGATCTGCCTGATCGAAACCCGTGTTGGTTATCATTGAATTTTTTCTGAGTTTCCAAAAAGTCATAGGTTTTCTGTCTAACTATTCTTTCAAATATTTTAGTGAGATGAGATGTAAGCGACACTGGCCTATAGTTTTTGGCCTGGGTCGATCTCCTCCTTTATATATTGGGACTATGTTCGCGCTCTTCAGGATGCCCGGTATTTCTCCCGTGTCTAATGATCGTCTCCATATCCAGTATAGGGGCTCAGCAATTGCATTCTTGCAGTTTTTGATCAGTGTGGCATTCCATTTATCCGGTCCTGCCGCTGAGTGTGTTTTTAGTTTCCCTATGGCTTGTGTAATATCATCCGTCGTAAAGTCGAAATCCGTTATACTTTCCCCTTGTGGTTCTTCTTCAAAGAACGCGTTTCTATCGCAAATCAATTTGTCAGTTTTTGGGATACTGAAAGATGATTCATACTGAGCTTTTAATATTTCAGATACTTCTGTTAGATCATCAGATAAATCACTGTTCTCATTTTTTAAAGGTCCGATAGTCGCTTGGTTTTTCGACTTTCTTTTTGCGAAATTATAGAAGTACTTTGAGTTAACCTTTATCGCTTCTATAGCGTCATCTTCTTCTTTTTCTGTATGCTTCTCGATTTGTTCCTGTATGACGACATCGATACTTTGTAGTTTATCATTTAATATTTTTCTGATGTTGTTATCTTTACAATTACTTAATTTTGCAGTCACTCTTTTTCTCTTTCGGAACAATGCCCTCTTTTGTCTTTCGAACCTGCTTCTCTTTCCTCTTTGTTGTATCTTTGGGACATGTTTTTCCACAATTCCTAACGTCTTCTCCTCTAACGTCATTAGCATCTCTTCCGTTGTCTTGGCCTCGAAAATGGTTTTCCAATCTATTATTTCCATGCTGGATGTCACATCTTCCCAGTTTATAGCTTTGGAGTGAAAATTAAAAATTTCGAATTTGCTTCGTTCTGTTGTGCGTGTTCTTTCCTTTCCTGTTGCCTTTATATTAGTTGTTATTTCAATGATATTGTGGTCTGATATCATAGTTGGGGAGATTTCTACATTATCAATTAGATTACTGTTGTTTGTGAATACCAAATCTAGGCAGTTGTTTTTTCTTGTGTTTTCTGTTATTTCTTGCGTTAACATAAATTCATCAGCTAAAGCTAGTAGCATTTTTACCTGCTCCTGGTCTTCTCGTGTGCCCCCCTTGTCCTGGTGGATACATATATTTTTTCCTATCCTTTTATATTTCATGAATGGGAAATTAAAATCACCACAGAGAAAAATATTTGGGGTTGGAGAGTGTAGATCTTTTACTAAGTTTCTTACCTCTGTAATGGAATCTGAAAATTTTGAGGTTGGCGTGTTTGGGGGTCTGTACATTACAATTAGTACCATATTTAATTTTTCAATTTTTGCTGCTACACATTCTACGTAGTTGTTTGAGGTAAGTAGTATAGCCGCAAAAGGGGAGAGTGCAAGAATGTTGCAGGTTATTATGTAATGTTGCAAAGTAGGGGAGGGGGTTGTTGCAAAGGGGTGGGGGTGTTGTAAAGGGGGAGGGGGTTGGGGGGGAACTTGGAGGCGGCGTTATCTCCCAAGAGAAAGGAGAGAAAGGAGGAGGAGAGGTGTTCACCTGGCAGGAGCCAAGTGCACATTAAGACTTCAGCCGAGTAGGCGTTGTTTTATAGGCTCCTAATCAGCCAGTTGGCTGTAAATGGCTTGAGTTGCCAGATACCGCGATACCATTGTATACATTATTATAGACTCCTAATCAGCCAGTTGGCTGTAAATGGCTTGAGTTGCCAGATACCTCTTTTTAGCAGTATTATTGTATACATTATTATATACGCCTAATCAGCCAGTTGGCTGTAAATGGCTTGAGTTGCCAGATACCGCAGTATTATTGTATACATTATTATATACGCCTAATCAGCCAGTTGGCTGTAAATGGCTTGAGTTGCCAGATACCGCAGTATTATTGTATACATTATTATTATATACGCCTAATCAGCCAGTTGGCTGTAAATGGCTTGAGTTGCCAGATAGCGCCATGTATTCATTTAATCGAAGACTGAGTTGCCAGATACCATTGTATACACTATTATAGACTCCTAATCAGCCAGTTGGCTTAGAAGGCTTAAATATTGCCAGATACCGCAATACCGTTGTATGCATTATTATATTTGAATACCGGTAGTAGAAGGCATAACAATTAAGTAAAACAACATTGCATCATTCTGTTTATTATAAATATATAGAAAATAAATATACATTTGAGGAATATGCATATAACAGTACAGGAAATATATACACACAATTATGGATATATAAAAAATAAAATATACATTTCAAATAAATATACACTTCAATAGAAATATGTACATAACAGTACAGGAGAAATATACACACACACACACAATTATGGAGATATATTTATAAAATAAATATACTTTTCAAATAGAAATAAATATACATTTCAATAGAAATATGCGTATAATCAGTACAGGAGAAATGTCAAGCAAAATATAAATACAATTCACTTTTTTTTCAAAATACTAAACTCGGTCTTAATCGAGTTTACAATTACATCATTATTGCTCTGCATTACGCAGTATATGCGGCTTAATAATATTTCACCGCTTAAAGTATAGGGAAACCTGTATTCGATATGAAGGGCTTTCATATCGTTCAGTACTATTTTTGTTCCCACTTTACAACCGGTTGGTAAGTCATCTTTAAATACGTCTAGAATACAATCAAAAGCACGCACAAAGAGTTCATCGTTAGCTACATTATTAAACAAGTTTATAAGAACGCTTTTCCAATCGAGGGTTTATTTCTACCGACTCGAGCTTTTCAATCGTGAACTCACTCAACATAGCGGCAATTGAAATAATCTTCTAAATCGTTACGACAACTGCGCGTTATATAAAGAAATAGTTCTTCAGGGTGAACGGTGTAGGTGAGCTCAGCCTTGTACCGATCAATTGCTTTGTACCAAAGTTCATGGTATTTCAAAGAGTCTAAACTTTTTAAATAAACATCCAGCACTAGACCATTCTCACCAGCCCTACACTCGGTAAACCCATCGAGCAGAGCGGTGTATGCGTATTCAAGTACTGTATCAAAATAAAACATATCCGTAACACGCGCGTCTAATATAGGTTTCAGTTTACGGAATCCGACGATTTCAAACATTCTGTCGAGGATGAAACGGTTTCGCGTAGGAATAAGAGCGTTATTATCAGAAGCATTCTTCCACATCAGCCTATATCAATGCACGGCCGATCGTTATTTATACACAACGTACATACAACGGCGTATGAGGGTGCGTCACTAATCTGCTCTCTTCTTGTACCTACGTTAGCAGGTATTTTATAACGATCTTCACTCCACTTCTCAACTATCACAAAGATTCTATTCATCTCCTCGATACTTAAATAAACCCGTTTGTTTGTCGGTCTACATTCCGTTTCCAGTACATAGCTAATGGTACCGGAATTACGCCTGAACACGCGCAACGATTTCGTCACGGACACATCGTACGAGGCGTTGAGAATGCTGCTCAAAGGAAGTTCCATCGTATTCGAGGAGCGCACGTCCACTCGGCTCAAGCTCTGAGATAACTATGAGCCGTGTGAGGCACGCAGGTAGGCAGGAATGGTTCGACGGGCGGCTGACTCGATGATACGTGAATGGGCTTGTTCCGCGAGTCGAATTGTTGTACCGGTACAAGAATATCACTACCAGCCTACGCACCAGACAGTTTGGATAAGAACTAGGAACATTTTATGTTTTACTAAACATCTCCACACTCCGGCGCACTATTTGAGAGGAACATATGTTCATATTTTTCCTTTCTGCCCATCAAACGATACTCGTCTCTAAACTCTGTTAAAAATTCACGCAGGGCACTAGCCACAACCTCACTACGAACCTCATCATGATATACGTTAATATAGTGATAAAAATACTTAAGATTGTCCATGATCACGAGATTCACATTTTCAGTCGTAGGGTATGAGTAATCGACATGGTGTAGCATGACGTAATACCGCTTGTCACACCACCCATCAGCAAGACTCATTATCCATACCTGCTGCTTCTCTTCTGCACGCGTTGTTTCTTTTACTTCACGGTGTATGTGAGACTTTATAAAGTTTAGCTCTGCAGTATACTTCAGCACATCGTCTGTGCAACGAAAGCCTTCAACGGTCTCACCAGAACATCCGTAGAGTATTTGTACATCTTGGAACTTCGCACAATCCAATGTGTTTTTAAAAGAGGCATAGGAGGGATGAATAGGAAGTTTTTCGGTATCCACCACATCCTGGCACTTTACTGAATACCATTTCGTAAACGTTGTACAAGCAATATTAAAGGTAGCCATTTGAATACACGTCTGATCTGAATACACGTCTGATCTCTCGGGCTTACTGCGGTCGACTGACCACGCAGGGACTCCCAGATAGTAGCATGACTCACGGTCTTACAGTGGGCGGAGCTTAGAACTTTCACCTGCACACACACACACACACACACACACACACACACACACACAAAGGAGAAAGTGAAACGCTATTTGAAACATGATTTATTTAACAAACGAGATATTCAAGTTATATATATTTACAAATACGATTTAATAAACGAGATATTCAAGTTATATATTATATATATATATATTATATATATATAATATATATATATATATATATATATTTACAAATAGATACGATTATATACAAGACGTGTGAGTTAGAAGCATCATTGGTATCCAAAGGGTACGGTATCATAGGTACCAGGTATCTGGTAACGTTTCCTATAGGTGTTACGGCACACCATCGTACCCCTAAGTTCCTTCACGCCCCCCAGCTTCTGCGCCCGAAAATTGTGGGTGCCTACAATTAGTTGGGGAGGTTGTTCATCCAAACATACTAGATCCTTCAACGACTCAAAGTTAACAACCTCCCGATTCGCATGGTTGAGCGTAATACCCTTTGCCTTCACGATATATTTCATTTCCTCCCCCACCCTGACCCGTACCCCATAAGTCTTAGGTCCTGTTGAGGCAAAAGAGTCGGCGTATGCGTTGTCCCCATACTCATCCTTGATCTCATCAGTGAGCTCGCCGAGGAACTCCCCAATAGTGGGCATGTATTCACCCTCCCTCTCTGTGAATATCACGCTATCTGTATCGGCATACAATACTCTCCGCCCAAGAGAATGCAATAGACCCCAAAGTTTTATACGGGCGTAGGCTGTTGTGAAGCTGGCCACAGGTATGTTTGTAACCCTTGAGGTATCTGTGGCAAATTCAGTGTTGTTGTACTTTATTACGTAAGTATTACCTACATTTACGATCTCCATGACCTCTTTATCGGGGGCATTGGCATAATCCCAGACATCGCTATAACTTTGTGCCAAATGAATGCTCCCTCTGCCGGTATTCTGCGCAAATTTTCCCCATAGACTGTTTAGACACAACTTTGCACTAAAGCGCTTGCCAGGATTCTTTACAATTTGGACACGATCAAGTTGTATACCTTCGCGGTCGCGGTAACGTTGAATATAGGCAGACTTTTCATCTTCGGTATCAACTCCTCGCGGATACCCTGATGCCTCAACCTTATCCTTCAAAAAGGTGTTTATATATGGTGTGAAAAGGTTGGGTAGCTTCTGAAACCTCCACACCTCATGTATCTTCAGTATTCTATAACCATGGCGCACGGCTAGGGCCAACTCAGGACTTGTATATACGCCTCTGATCTTACGCTGGTGGGGTATATGGTTACATTCGCCGTTATCCTCTTCCGCGCACTTCACGCACAGGGGAAACATGAGCTTGTCGTCGATAACGACAGGTAAGATCGGCATCCATAAATTGCGTGGGGGGAGTACGTCTACGAAAGAGATCCCAAAGTAACGATCATTCAAATTTTTTGAAAATTCATTGATGGATGGTAGGCTAGGTCCCACCAGTTTCTCAGGAGCGCCCACGGGGTACGGATGGCTCTTCATCACGTATGGGTATAAAGAACAGAAATCGTAGTAATGGAGCTTCACGCCCTCCGTAGGTGGGAAGTATAGTCTGAAAGGATTTGTACGTCCTCCAAACAAGCTATCACCACATTTGAGAGGATCCAGCACCATTGAACGCTTGATCGCTTTTATTTCCTCACGGTACACCTCGTCTGTCTCCATCCGTGCATCATATTCATGCTCCCACAAGACTTTGTGAGTGAACTGTGATCCTATAAGTTGATCGCGGGTGCGGGTCGATGCAAGACAGTCGGCAGGAGACCTACCGTGGATATCTCCGGTGACTCCGCACTCAGGACGGGGGCATCCATGCCACCAGCAACCGTTAAAGGAGTACACAGTCTTCACACCAGTGACACGGTTTTCACTTAACCCATCAACCCAAAAAACACGTCCATTAATCTTAATGGGTACTTCACCCGTGTTGCGGGCGTGCTTTATGTATACACCTGTCTGTTGCTGTAGGTGTATGAGCCAGTAAATAGCCTTGTGCCCGTAACTGCGGGGATTGTTTCGGTGAATAATGGCTAAGGTGTCTTTCGGCATGAAGTTATTCTTGAACACCGTAAAACATAATGATGCGATGGTGGTTGCGACTTGCAGTGGATCGCATTTGAAACGGGCTATGTACATCCTTCTAAAGGCCTGGAAACATACTCTAAGCACGCGCACATCATTCACGCAATAACGCTCACATTCATCAGCTATATTATAAGGGTTACTTTCATTAAAACTGTCGTAGTATCGATCAAAGTCTTCACGTTCATCCATACAGTCAAAATAATGTTTGGGGGGTGGTGGGCCTACGTAGTTTAAAGTCTCGCTGGTGAGGAAAGTGTATGGGAAGTATCCTTTGGAAACTTCAGCTGCTACTCCCATCACCTTGGGTAGCTTTGCTAATTTACAAGGTGTGAATAATAAAGTATCTTTAAATTGTACATTGCCTCTTATCTGCATCTGTATTAATTTGTTGCCTCTTTTCAATGGATCACCTGTAAATATCTCAGAGGATTCGTGTTCAAGCAACTCCTTATAAAGGAACTGCGTGTCAAACTTTGCCCCGTTATGGGCGAGAATATACACAGTCATTTTTTTGAACTTGTCGGCTAACTTGACAATATAGGACACAAATAGTTTCACAGGACTATCGCTGACATTCGTTTTAAAAACGTTTGTCCGTTTACCACATTTGGGGCACTCGTCACATTCGATATCCATACACTCATCACAGATAGTCTGGCTCACAAGTAAATGTGGAATTACCTCTTTGGTTTCAGCGTTCGTATATGTTTCTATATCGTAGTATACAGTTATACAAGGGTTATTTTTAGGCTTAGCATCTTTCATATAACATACATGCTTTACTCCATCCGCCTTATATTCCTCCTGGCATGTAGGACAGTGAATTACGTCACACTTGTGCTTAAATTTTCCCCAATTATCCATTGTGTGAAACATACCACATTCACAGATTCTCATTTTCCTGCACGTGCCACGGCTTTCACATTTGGTGCTTTTACACTGCTCACATACCATGTGACATTCTTTACAATGTCTCACTATATCATCCGCAAACTCGAGGCATCCCTTACACAAATCATGATGTCTCCCATATTTTCGACTTTTGTCATAACTCACGTAAAGCCACCTTATATTACGGATGGGGAGATACGTTGTCCCTGACAATCCTAAAATAAGTAGGGGCCTTGTACGATCTCTCACACAGCTTTTAAAAACATACACAGTCCTACGACGATCATCCAACCCAAACACAACTATGCGGACATTCATTTCCTGTTCTACCCTTCTCAGCTCTTCAGGACCCATATTACAGTCAAATTCAAGTTCACAGTCTACAGCTAGTTTACGGGCACGCTCCACGACTGTAGGCAACCAAATTTTTTGAGTTCGTGTATTTTGTACAGTAAACATACGTGCTAAGAGTACTGCTATAAAGCCGCAACCACGATCGACGTTTATATGCCGTCTATAAATAGCTTGAGAATTGAAGTTAAGAGTATACGGTATGGCACTATGACCCGCAACACGGTATACATGGCCAATATTTACCGTGAAGTTGTCCATATTGAAGGCTATACTACTTTGGGCGGCTTGCATTATACGCCCTAATATGTATTCTACATCTTCAGCCGCCAAATGTCTAAATGGCACTATCACCCAATAATCGTCTACATCACCGTCATCTGACCCGAATCCAAAGGACAGACTCGTCCTGACTTCACGCTCGTCACGATTCTGAAGAGCAAACTCTATAATATGCTCTACAACCCGGCGTAGTCCGCGCTCAATTCCACTGCTATACATGACTCTAGGGTCGACCCTGACTCTATACCGATTTCTAGTCAAGGCTGGGGTGGGGGCTGCGGATCGCACCAATTCCAGCGTTATACCATCCTCAACAGAACGGGGGGCGGCGGATGAATTAGTGGATATATTAGCGGAAGGTGCTGCTGATGGGGGCCCTGTTGCGTAGGAGGTTGATGGTTGGGGCTCTATTATTGTAGACTTAACAGAACGGGGGGCGGCGGATGAATAAGGGGATATATTAGGTGCTGCTGGGGGTGTTGTTGCGTAAGAGGTTGAGGGTTGGGGATCTATTACCGCTGCAACAGACGCGTATTTCGGTCGCTTTATACCTGACGTGGGTATCTCATACCTCCGCTTTGGACGTGTTACCGGTATCGCTGGTGAGGGTTCAGGGGAGGAGATCACAACTACACTGTCGTCGAGGTCATCCGTAATGATGGGCTGCTCTACCTCATCGTCATTCACGGTTCTGTGGGAGAAGAAATATAAGGATCAGCACTCAAAATTTGTAATATTTTGTAAATGACTCACTTAGGAGTGTGACGTGTTAGAAATGGACTCTGTAGAAAAATTCAGATTCACGAGCCCATCCACATGTATTATATCTGGACCTACAGGATGTGGTAAAACTGTGTTTATGCTTAAAATCATTAAAGAAAAGGGGGAGATGTTCTCGAAATTTGTGCATAAAGTTATATAGTGCTATTCGACGTATCAATCAGTGTTCAACGAGTACCAAGATGATATTTTGTTCCACAAAGGCGTATATGACGTTAATTCGTTAAAGGGAAATGAACATACAATCGTTGTAATTGACGATCTCATGTTGGAGATGGATAAAACGTTTGCCGAGACATTTACAGTATTCTCCCACCATCTTAACATAAGCGTGTTCTTCATCAATCAGAATCTATTTTTCAAAAATAGATACATGCGCGATGTGTCGTTAAATACGCAATATCTAGTCTTATTCGCGCAACGTAGAGATGTATCACAAATTGGGGTATTAGCCAATCAAATGTTCCCGAATCAGCGTAAGGAGTTTTGGAAGTTTATAAAGAAGCTACAAGCACGCGTTACGGATATTTGCTTTGCGACCTTCATCCGCGAAACACGTTTAGAGTGCTTCTGCGAACGAATATATTTCCAAACGAGCCTGAAACGGTGTATATTACAGAATGACAAAGAGACTAAAGAAATACCGTGAATTAATAAAATCCTATCATCGACTGCCCCGGGCAATGCAGCAGATGTTTATTAAAAATATCGATGCCGACTTTTTAAAATGCATCTGTGAAATCTGTCTTAACGTTATAAATTGCAATGTATCAATGAAAACCCATCAGAAGGCTCGCCTACGCCGCTACAAGAACATAATACGTGCACTCGCTCGTAAAAGCCAAACTGTAGCGAAGAAAAAACGAATTATTGTACAAACAGGAGGGTCATTTCTTCCCATCTTATTTTCAGTTTTGGGTCCTTTACTGACTAGATTAATATAATGAAGAAAGTGGTAGTGATTCCCCACGAGGTGTACGCCTCACTGCAAAGGAATCCAGACACGTATCTAGATCCCCGTAAAAGCAGACTTAAAAGAATGGAAAGCGAATTGTTAACCCTATTAAACAGTGAAAAAACACCTGATGAGAAAAGAATCTTATACCAAGAAGCTCTGCAGAAATTTCTTCACGAGTACGAAAATTATAAGAGCCCTACAGAGATGCCTGTGGTTATTAGGCACAGCACGGGGGACGATGGCGACATAGGACCTGTACCCGACGACACAGCTGACCAACCAAAAAGACTAGCCACACAACATATCGAACATGTATTAAAAAATACCCTCCCACTTACATTAAGGAGTAAAGGCTTAAGTCTTTATAATCTATTGAATGAGGATCCCGCCATACAATGGACCGATACAGGGGAGATCATTGTGGAAGGATCAAAGGTACAGGGATCGAATATCGTAGACATTGTCCATGATCTGGTGAGAAAGTGGGATAGGCCATCACCATCAGGATGGAAGCATATTAAAGCAAGACTACAACAAATAAATGTCCCTAAAACGTTGATAGGAAATCTGAACAGGTTAAAAGACTTGGAACATGCAACGCCTGTGACACAATTGAAGGCGCCGTCACCCCCGGCGGTAACACCTTTGAAGAGGAGCAAGAAGAGGTTAAACCAACCCTACCCACGTGCCTCTAAAATACGCAAATGGCTAACGTATTAACTAAACGCTATTATGACATTTCTACCCCATCCTCTTACGGCGGCGTAGATAGACTGTACAGAAGTGTTTACGGAGTAGGAAAAAAAGATGTTGAAAGATTTTTGAGGGAGCAGGACGCTTATACGCTTCATAAGCCTGTGAGAAAAAGGTTTAAAACAGCCAAGACAACGGCTTCCTCGATTGATTCTATTTGGCAAGCAGATTTAACAGACATGCAAAGATATTCTGTGTATAACGATGGTTACCGCTACATTCTATTCATAATAGACGTATTCTCTAGATATCTGTGGCTAGTTCCTCTGAAAAATAAATCACCTGAAACAGTTGCTAAAGCCACCAAAACGCTAATGTTAAAAGAAAACAGGGTTCCTGGCTATTTTTGTACGGATATGGGGAAGGAGTTTATAGGCCGTGCTTTTCAGAATATGTTGACAGAGTTTAATATCAGCTATTACACAACCAATTCTATACATAAGGCTTCTTTAACTGAAAGAGTTCAGCGCACCATAAAGGAACGCATGCACCGTTATTTTACACATAAAAACACATACAGATTTCTAGACATTCTGGAATCATTGGCATCATCCTACAACCGCTCACACCATCGCACGATTGGGGCAACACCTAACGAAGTTTTAGAAAGAGGTACGCTCCCGAGAAGAGATGGATCACCACCACCACCACCACACTCTGCGCGCTTCAAAATCAATGATTATGTAAGGCTGTCGCGTTCGGGGAATAAATTCGCAAAGGGTTTTGAGCAAGGATGGACACGCGAGATTTTTAAAGTTAGGGCTGTGAGACCTAAAGGTGAGATAATGATGTATTACATTGAAAATTTGAATGGGGAAGAAATCTCAGGAGGCTTTTACCGCGAGGAATTGCAGAAAGTTGCGTTTAATTTAGAAAAAAATGTGTTTAAAATTGAGAACATTTTAGAAGCAAAGGTTCAGGAAGGAGAAAAATGTACCTGGTGAAATGGCTAGGGTACCCAGAAAGCTTCAACACCTATATAAAAGCTGATGCAATAATGAAGCTTAAATAGTATGCAACATGGCTCCTAACCATTTCTACGTCACACTCCCGTCCTCCTCGTCCCTGTCTGTACACCCTAACAACACGCTAGCCAACTTTGTAACAGAACTCCATGGGCACATTGAATTGGGTCGTGATTCGTATGAGGTGGGGATATGCGAAATTCAGCTGGACACCGTCTTTTTAAATATTGAACAGAAAGAAACCGTTTTTACGATTCTTAGAGACATTGACGAGTGTGAAAAAGCTGGGGTAGCTATGGATGAAACTATGCGCATCGCTCGGACTAAGATTGCACGGTATTACAGTACAGAAGTAAGACTAGGGCCGGGTCAATATGGTTCGGCCGGGGATGTTGTGAGAGGCTTAAACGTAAGTTTAAGAAACTCAAACCTTACGAATGATTTAGTATATGAAATCGTAAACAACCCTGCACATACACTAATCCTAAAATCAAAGACTAACAGACGTCTTAAAGAACATGGAAAGTTCAAAATTCTAACCAACGGCCGATATAGCGCAGCCTTCCAAAGAGACACATTTCACGAGACACAGTATAACTTGTCCAGATTAATGTATCAATTGAAGATGGAGAAATTGGCTGAAAGGTCCCCAGACATGTGCTATATTTACAGTAATATAGTGGAGCACCAGTTTGTTGGGGATACCCAGGCACGCCTGCTGCGCATTGCTCACATCCCCAACCATAGAGGAAGGAGTTTGAGTATTACATATGACAGACCCCATTATGTGAATGTCGCAACTAATTTAATAACCAATATCACAATATATATAAGAACGATTGAGGGCGAAAACTTCCCATTCGGTAACGGGAGCTTAACAGTGAAGCTACACTTTCGACGCACTGAGTTATAATGGATAGAAAGCCTTTCACCGTCTATCGAGGGATGCGATACCAGCGCGGTAGTGGACTTGGATCCATTTTTTCATCCATACTACGTACGGCTGTTCCTTTGCTGAAGAGGGGTGCCAGATACCTTGGAAGGAAAGCGCTACAATCAGGCCTTAAAACTGCAGAAGACATATTGGCCGGGGCTAAACCTAAAGAAGCTCTAAAAAAACATTTAAAGCGTACACGGAACGAAATCATCAAAGATGCAAAGAGAAAAATGCGTGGTGGCGGGAAGAAGAAGAGGGCTCCCCGGAAGAAGTGGTCACGTGGTATTAAACGTAAAAGGCTATCAAAAAAGAAATGCTGTAAGCGAATGAAACCTATGGTTGACCACTTTTTTGACTGATATAAGCTAAGGATATTGATCTCATGAATCATAGTTTGTTTACCACTTGTCGAGAGAGGAGTCACTATTTCGCCATGGCACGCTTCATCCACCCATGTAGTTCACAATGCTGTAAATCGGAACTGTCCTTTTTTGAGCTCCCGCCAACCCAAGTTTCTATTGAGCACAGTGACTTTATTACAATTAACCCTTTAAACACAATTAGTTCCCGAGTGCACCTATAGAATTCGTGATACCCAGCTCAGGTCCTTACTTTTTTGATCCAAGCTGTGTGCACATGTACGCTAAGCTACGTATAGCCCATTCTGATGGAACGGTCTGCGATGACAAATATGCTGTATACCCTGAAACAAACTTTCTGCACGCCATATTCAGCCAGTGTGACGTATATTTAAATCAGACCAACATATCGGCAGGCACGGGGTACTATCATCTACGAGCCTATTTGGAAAATGTCCTCAACTTTTCCAAAGAAGCGAAGGCTACCTTTTTAAGTGCGGAGGGATATTATCAAACTAAAGATGAAAATAGTATAAAGGACAAATTTAAAAATTCTAAAAAGAAAATATACGAGTGTTTTGGACGGTTGCACACAGATTTCACTTTCCAGGAGAAGTTGCTTGTGAACGGGGTGGATATGAAAATAAAGCTCACCCGCACGAGTCCTGAGATCTGCTTAAATCTGGATGTGAATCAAGAAGAGGGTGCAAAGTCCGTTGTGGTTCACATTATGGACACATACCTCCGCGTACGGCGAGTGAAATTAAGTTCACCAAAACAACTAGAAATTGAGAAAAATTTACTAAACGCTACAGTGAAATATCCTATTAACAGAGTGCAGATCAAACTATATACGGTTCCTGCAGGGTTGGCATCGAAGCAGATAGAAAACATTGCCCTGGGAAATCTTCCTAAAAGGATATTAATCGGCATGCAGGACCACGCTTCGGTGAATGGAAAATATAAAAAGAGTGCCTTTAAATTCGAGAATTTCGGACTTAAAAATATAACTCTATACGTTAATGGCACTGATTTGGGTGGAACAATGGGTACGGACTATTCATCAGACGCTGTGTTACCGCTTTGTGCCAGAGCCTATAGTAATGATCTTCACTTGCCCCACAAACACCTTTAAATGGGAGACCCAAAATGGGTGCACACACATTTCTACATTACTGTACAGTCTTTACAGCCACACCTACACTTTTCCTCCTAAGTATATATATATATTGTAATGTATATGGTTGTAAATTGTGACTTGGTCCGCAATTGATATGGACCGTGACTTATTTTTGGTTGGCAAGGTACTGGTATTGATGGATACCGTAATGAAATTGACTGGATTCTTTGGATCTGATATATTTACATGTCAGTTATAAATAGATATAGAGTGTAACATATTTGTGGATAGTAGCCTATTATGACTTTGATCCTCTGGATCCAGAGATTCTATCTTTAGTTTTAAATTGATAATTAATTAGTTTTAAATTGATACTTAATTAGTTTTGTTAAAATTGGTTGTTGCCAATGTACAGGCAGTTTTTACATAGTGGAGCCACCTCGATGGGCCGAAGTGGCCCCTAGTGTGCCCACTATAAAAATTTCTTATGTTCTTATGGGGTTATCTTTACGAATACCCGCGTCCACCCTTACCTCAGGTTCGAAAAGGTATTGTTTAAATTAAACTTAAGGCTCACAAAACTTGGACGCTGTTAATTGTTTAAGCATATTCACTTAAAGGAAATAATTCTTAAGGGAAGCTTAACTCTTTATGTGATAGATTTAACTTTGTTTGGTTTAGACTAAGTTGGATACATTAAATTTAATTTAAATTGATAAATAAGTTAGGCTTTAACAAGCCTAACTATAAAGTATCGATTTAGGTTGCAACGTTATGCAAATGGTTGTTCCACAGTATATATCGCTAGTCAGATTAAGCTCGTAAATCGCAATTAACTCGTTTCAAGCTGATAACCCCAGTCAACCTGTCGGAGGTTCAATTTGACGATCGTTAATGAAATTCCAAACCACTCTAAATAGCTGCCCCTGGATGGTTCTCCTCGTGTAAAACAATCCACAAATGGCGTTCTCAAACACTTGGGTCAACGATTAACACCCGGATATAAACATATATGTGTGTTACAACGAGTGGAAATTAGAGTGAGGCGTGAAGCTTAGCCTCCATATACAAGTACAAGTGAATCAGCGAAAGATATGATAAAGGTTCCACTGACCGAGAATAAAGAGCTTAAAAGGTATTCTAAATCTTAAAAGAATTCGATTTATTAGAATCATTAGTGAATGATGTTAAATCTTGGCATTTTATTATAAAGCGAAGTTAATTGAAATGATAACCGGCTAAAATTACGGAGTCAAAACCGATACGTATTACTCGTATGAGAGTTTCGAACAAACTAAGATGGCGACTCAAGCTCCTTTCGCCGGCATCAAAGCGCGTCAGAGCGCGCCAAAGGAGAAGTATAACATTGTCGCCCAGAATTTCCAGATGCTGGAAAGAATTGAGTGTCAGTACTCTGGCGGGCGTACGATTTTGGTTCTATTTTTAGCGATTGGTCGATATCTGTAAATGTTTTATATGCAGCCGATCAACGTTGTTTTTATGAAATAATACAATATATATATATATATATATATATATATATAATATATATAATAGAATACATAATTACCATGATCGAACATGAATCAATTATTCATTCTCGTCGATTTTGGTTGATTTTGCGGTTACGTTCCAATAGTTTTTAATTGATTTCTTATATACTTCGATCACTTATGCCGTCAGGAGTATATTTCAAGAATCCCTGAATCCACTGTCTAAATATTTCAGTCATACTCCAGCCAACGGAAAAAAGACTTAAAATCAATCATTAATCAATTAATTTCTTATTCTATATCTGGCCTTTTGAGCTGCCACACGAGTAGATCTTCTAATGGTAGTATTTGGATTAGAAGTAGATGGAGTGGAATGGCCAGAGGTTTGAGGAGAGTTCGTAGACGGGTCAGATGAACTTTCAACATTTAATTCCAGCGGATATAAATGCATTAAAGATCTGCTGATAATGCCGGATGAGGTTTTTAATTTCACCGAACGAATAAATCCGTCTAATCCAGGTTTGAGTTCGGTGATTCGTCCCATCCGCCAGTTCATACGGAATCCTTCTTGATAGATTAGTACCAAGTCACCGACTTGGACTTTCTGGTTGATTGATGATTTTTTCCATCTACCGGTATTTCTAAGAGAAACCAAATATTCCTTCTGCCAGCGCTTCCAGAAATGATCCTTAATTTTAGAATATCTCTTTTGCCTAGCATTTAGATTTTCAGTTGTACAGGGTTCGGTTCCAAAGTTTGATGACCCATGGTCGTTAAGTTTCTTCCGTGTAGTAAATGGGAAGGAGTTAAAGCTTGAGGATCATTTAAGTCATCACTCACATGAGTGATGGGCCGATCGTTGATAAGTGCTTCAACTTCAACAAGTAATGTTTGTAGATCCTCCAATGGTATGAAGGAATGTCCTAAGATTTTCTTTAGAGACTTTTTGGTTAAGCCTATTAATCTTTCCCAAAATCCTCCCATCCACGGAGACCGGCTAGGAATGAACCGCCATTCACATTTATGTAGATTTAGGAAGGCGTTGACTATGGAATCCTTTTGAATTTTCATTAAGAACTGGGAAGCCGCTGTAAACGTTTTAGAGTTATCACTATAGATTATGCGAGGACATCCTCGTCGATGAATACACCTTTTAAAGGCTCGTAAAAAAGAAGGGGCGGTGTTGTCTTCCACTAATTCTAAATGAATAGCCCTAGTCACGGCACATGTGAAAAGACAGACATACATTTTGATAAATCTGCCTTGACCCTTCACATGTAGCGCTCCGGTATAGTCTACCCCCACGACTGAAAATGGATGGGATTCCACAATCCGCGGTGATGGTAAATCCGGCATAGGAGGAATAGAAAAATGTCTCCCATGCAAGCGTTTACAAATCACACACGATTTGAGGATAGATTTGACTTGTTGTCTTATCTGTGGAATCCACCATTTCTGCCGCAAAGAATAAACCACCTGGAAAATACCTGCATGTCCTAACTGAATATGATATTTCAGAATAGTTAACTTGGTAAAGTGATTATTTTTAGGCAAAAGTATAGGATATTTTGCATCATAAGTAAGGGCAGACTTCCCAAGTCTTCCCTTGCATCTTAAAATCTCTTCCTGAATGAAAAGATTAAATTGTTTGATTAGATTGGTGGATTTAGATTTATTTTCAAAGTAGGAGAATTCCTCAGGTAAGGACTCCCTTTGTACTCTTTGGATTAAATAATCTTCAGCATCTTGAATTTCGTGTAGATTGATTCCATGATTATCTACAGAACATGATTGATTAGTTTGTTTCTTGAGTAATTTAATGAATCGGAAGACCAGAACCGTAACATGAATTAATTTACTCATGCTACCGTATTGATTTATATCGAGAATTGTTTCAGTGTCGTGTGACACAAGGCGAGTTTCAACAAGAAATTCTTCGCTTTCTTGTGGTTCAATGTTTTCTGGCCATTCTTCTTCATTACATAACCAATTGGGCCCAACAAACCATTCGTTGGACTAAAAAAAAACTTTAGCGGTGATACCTCGTGATATGAGATCACTAGGATTTTCTTTCATTGGTACATATTTAATTTCAGCTTGAGGTACCAACTTCTTAATTTCATTTACGCGATTTTCTACGTAAGGTTTCAAAGGCTTATTTGTAGCTAACCACGACAGAGCAACTTTACTGTCCGACCATAAATAGATATGATCAAATTGGAATTCTTGAGAGTAAGTTTCTAGAATATAGTTGATTAGGCGAGACGACAAACTCATTGCCGTCAGTTCTGCCCGGGGTATTGATAACCCTTTCAAAGGTAAAACCTTTACCTTTGACATAATTAAAATAGATTTGTTTCCAGACACAAAGTAAATTGCTGTGCCATAGGCTTTTGTGCTGGCATCCGAGAACGCATGCATTGATACAGTCTCGTTCAAATTTAGATTTCGTGGGATGGCCAGATTTTTTACAGCTTCGATTTCTTGAGATTGAGTTATCCATTCGCTGCTTAGTACGTCGTTCAATGGCTCATCCCAATCTAATTTTTGTTTCCACAACCCATGTAGAAACATGCGTGTCTTGATTGTAACAGGATTTAAAGAGCCTAAAGGGTCAAACACCTTAGCAACATTGCTCAAGACTACACTTTTTGTTAGATTAAAATTATTGAATACAAAGTGAGGATAGAGTAGCGTGTCCGATTCCTTGTCCCATATCATCCCTAAGACCTTAATAAGTTTACCCAACTTGACTCCGTTGTTTTCCTCCATAATGGAGGCGTTAAGGGAGGTTGAATTCGTGGCCATTTTCTCAAAGTCAGATTAGCTGCGCTGAGCAACGTTTGAGATTCTTGATAGAAGCTCAGCAATTGATTTTCGTTGTCTGACGAGAACATGAGATTATCCACGTATATATTACGTTCAACCTGCTTGCTCACCAGAAAAGAAGAATGTCCTCTCAAATGGTGTAGGATCGTGGCATTCAGTAGAAACTGACTGCACGTCGCTCCGAACAAAACCACTTTAAAGCGGTAAACACAAATGAGGGAGTCAGGGTTAAAAGGATTTTCAGGCCATGGGAAATGGGTTGCATCTCTGTCCTTTTCATTAAGTGAAATCATAAGGTAGGCTTTTGCGATATCACTAACGCAAGCATAATGACGTAACCTAAATCTCAATAAAATGTGCCCTAAATCATGAATTAGAGAGGGTCCAGTGTACATACAGTCATTAAAACTTGGATTACCCGCTGAACAATCAAAAACAATTCTCAGAGGGGTGGTAGCCGAATCTTTCTTAATTCCGTGATGTGACAAATAGTGGATATTAGCATTGTTTGATAGAGTTTGAGAATTTGGGACTAACTCCACAAATTCTTTCGGGAGGATGATTCTCCTTCCAAGGAAGTCCAACTTCATATCTGCCATTACAGTAGGTAATGTTTTCGTAGAATTTTTCCATCACTCTATGCTCTGAGTCCGATGGTTCATTTATTTTGATTCCTAAAGAATCGAGATCCCATAACTTGTCAATCTCGGAACCAGAATTAGACTCGGACACTCCCACTCTAAGTACGGATAAATATGAATTTAGATTACTAGATTTGTTAGTTGATTTAAATTTAATTGGACCACTGATGACATTACCTAACTCTGTTTCTAACAAATGAATGTCACCATGCTTAGTTTGATCAGTTATAAAATTAAAATAATAGTCAGAACCAATTGAAATGCTAATTTCATTAATAGAGTCGTGTTTAATCACCAAAGAAGCTAATTGTATGCCTTGGGATTTTAAAAATTGAATAGTTTGTGTTATCCCTGGAATAACAACTTTAGATGGAAGTCTATCAACCAGAATGACTTCGAAGTTCGATTTCATGTTTATTTGATTTAGTTTGAATTAGAATTTTAGCTACATCATAGCTCTGTGTTTTACTGCTAGAGTTGAAACCATCAATAAGACAGTTGGTCTTCTTGTAAGGTCTTATGTTGCATTCTGTCGCTATAGATTTAAGCATGAAGCTTTTCTGTGATCCTTGATCGAAAAGCGCGCATAAATTAATTACACCATAGTCAGTTACTACAGGCAACATGGCAACGGGCAGTGCTGTGCTTGATTTGTTTTTGGTTAAAGCGGCTGACATCGAAGTGACTGCTCGCTCAGTTTGTTCCTCTTTACTCTGACTATTGGGTTTAATCGACTCATTTGCAGATGTAAAACACAAAGCGGAATGATGCCTATTTTGACAAAACCTACATGAAAATTTACTCATGCAGTTTGACGTTTTATGATTATTCCTCAAACAGTTGAGGCATAGAAGCGCGAGACCTCTTCGAGCGTAATTTAGGAGTGTTATATTTAGGACACTCATGAACCTTATGCTCTGAGGCAGAGAGTGCACATGGTCTTATTCGATTTTCCTTGTCTCCATTCTTACTAGCAATGGAAAAAGAACCCACAGTAGATTTGTTAGAATTAGATTTATAAAAATTAGTGTTAGACTTCGGGCGAATATCATGAAGATTTGCTTTGCCTTTTGCATAATTAGAATTAGATTTAACATGGTCAGTAGGCTTGCTTTCGGGCTCTACTGACTGTAGCAATGATATCTCATTGTCAATAGCTTTCCTGAAACTATCTAGATTCCAATAATACGCGATTCTGTAATTTACATAGCAATAGGGCGGCGAAAACAAAACCAGCTTCGTCAATATTTGTGCTCATAACTTTGAGACCACGTAGATGGCATTCATATTGAGCGCGAAATTTACTAATTTCGGTAGAATTAGCTCTGGGACATTCCAGATCAAAAATACCATGTAAATGCGCTTGAATTATTTTGTGAGGCTTACCATAAGTCTCACAGAGAAGCTTAACAGCCTCTTCATAGTGATCATTGGTGGTAGTAAAACCATCAAGAAGCTGTAAGGCTTCGTCTTTAAGTTGACCCGATAGATAAGTAAATTTTTGAGCGCCTGATATATCATCACGCTCATGAATAGTGTTTTTAAATATATCCCAGAAGTGTTGCCATTCCAAAGGATTACCAGAAAAGGTAGGAAGTTTAATAATAGGCAATTTGACTTCCTGTTCTTTTGGTTTACTATGAGCTGCTATATCAGTGTCCTTATGTTTTATAAACTTATTGATTAGAATAACATGTTGCTCAATTTCAGCCTGATATTCCAAAGCAATAGTCATGTCGGTGATGAGTTTATCATCAGATAATTCTGACTGAATTTTGTCATCATACTCAAGAATTTTATTACTTTGACTAAGTAACAAATTACGAGTAGCTTCAATTTTGTTGAGATCGGGTGTATCGGTGGAAATAAATTTAATATTTTCAGCGATAAGTCGTTTCGCCATGGTGCGATAACCACCACGTCTCATTACGTCAGTCATTTTGAATTATTTAGATTTGAGTTAATTTTAAAGTAGATTTAAGTAGATTTAAACGTATCCGGTTCGAAGGACCAATTTTGTGGAAAATTAAGCAGCCTAAAAGGGGGTTATCTTTACGGATACCCGCGTCCACCCTTACCTCAGGTTCGAAAAGGTATTGTTTAAATTAAACTTAGGGCTCACAAAACTTGGACGCTGTTAATTGTTTAAGCATATTCACTTAAAGGAAATAATTCTTAAGGGAAACTTAACTCTTTATGTGATAGATTTAACTTTGTTTGGTTTAGACTAAGTTGGATACATTTAAATTTAATTTAAATTGATAAATAAGTTAGTCTTTAACAAGCCTAACTATAAAGTATCGATTTAGGTTGCAACGTTATGCAAATGATTGTTCCACACGCAGAGCTGGGCACTTGCGGTTTTTTTTGCGGTACTGCGGTACTGCGGTACTACTACCGCACTACCAAACCGGTACCGCATAACGCAGTACCGCAAAGGATCGCTGAAAGTACAGCAGTACCGCTACCGCATTCAAATTTCCCGCGGTACTTTCCGCGGTACCGACCAACACGGTAGTTCCGCAGTACCGCAAAAAAAACCGCAAGTGCCCAGCTCTGATTTTTATTCCACAGTATATATCGCTAGTCAGATTAAGCTCGTGAATCGCAATTAACTCGTTTCAAGCTGATAACCCCAGTCAACCTGTCGGAGGTTCAATTTGACGATCGTTAATGAAATTCCACACCAATCTAAATAGCTACCCCTGGATGGTTCTCCTCGTGTAAAACAATCCACAAATGGCGTTCTCAAACACTTGGGTCAACGATTAACACCCGGGTATAAACATATATGTGTGTTACAACGAGTGGAAATTAGAGTGAGGCGTGATGCTTAGCCTCCATATACAAGTACAAGTGAATCAGCGAAAGATATGATAAAGGTTCCACTGACCGAGAACAAAGAGCTTAAAAGGTATTCTAAATCTTAAAAGAATTCGATTTATTAGAATCATTAGTGAATGTTAAATCTTGGCATTTTATTATAAAGCGAAGTTAATTGAAATGATAACCGGCTATAATTACGGAGTCAAAACCGATACGTTTTACTCGTATGAGAGCTTCGAACAAACTAAGATGGCGACTCAAGCTCATTTCGCCGGCATCAAAGCGCGTCAGAGCGCGCCAAAGGAGAAGTATAACATTGTCGCCCAGAATTTCCAGATGCTGGAAAGAATTGTGTCAGTACTCTGGCGGGCGTACGATTTTGGTTCTATTTTTAGCGATTGGTCGATATCTGTAAACGTTTTATATGCAGCCGATCAACGCTGTTTTTATGAAATAATACAATATATATTATGGATATATATATATATATATATATATATATATATATATATATATATATATATATATATATCTTCTTCCCCCGCAAGGGGGTTCTAAGCTCGTGCTCTTGAGTGCTCTTTGTGCTCGTTTGTACGTGCTTGGGTCCTGGAGGTTTCACGTGCGCCCTCCCGGCCCTAGCACCCAAGGATGATGGGGCTCGACCCTGCAGTCCTTGGTCTTTTTCCACTTCGACTGTCCCCTCCACCCTTTCTTTTTCCTGTCTTTCCTCTCACTTTTTCTTTGTTTTTCCGCTGAGATATGCCCTTTTAAATAGAGGCGAATCGGTTCTTCCCGACCTTAAAAAAAAAAAATATATATATATATATATATATATACAGGTCGTCCGATAAGTGTGGCGATTCTATGTCAGTTAGCGCCTCAGTGTACTAATATCTTTGATATTAATAAGTGTCTATGCTTTTTTCAATTAAGCTAGCTTCACATGAAATCCAAATTTTTAATTTTGCAGTAATTCATGTTTATTTCTGTAAAATTAAAAATTTGGATTTCATGTGAAGCTAGCTTAATTGAAAAAAGCATAGACATTTATTAGATATCAAAGATATTAGTACACTATATGCTAACTGACATAGAATCGCCACTCACTTATCGGACGACCTTCTATATATATATATATATATATATATATATATATATATATATATATATATACTTTATTACTTTTAATAGAATACATAATTACCATGATCGAACATGAATCAATTATTCATTCTCGTCGATTTTGGTTGATTTTGTGGTTACGTTCCAATAGTTTTTAATTGATTTCTTCGATCACTTATGCCGTCAGGAGTATATTTCAAGAATCCCTGAACCCACTGTCTAAATATTTTAGACAGAGGTAAACCGGTAAATCTCTAGGAGCGCTCCATTTTTCAATATTAAACATACACTCGTAAAACATGTACCATTTGAAAGCTCACATTTTTCTGAGTCTAAAAATGTAGTAATCCAAAAGTATCAATAGCAAATAAAAAGTAACTAGGTTTAAATATAAAACCCTATACCGATCAATTTGTGATGCGTGATCTTGACGGGGGTTCCGCCCCCGTACCCCCGATACCTAAATTATACAAATGATAATGTAATAACATATTCATGTTAGGTTAGGTTAGCGTAACAATTACTAAAAATACCATCTTAAAACACAGACTGAAGATTTATAACTTAACCAACCTTTATAATGTAATTAATTACGTCACGCGTCAAACAATTAAACCTAGTTACTTTTTATTTGCTATTGATACTTTTGGATTACTACATTTTTAGACTCAGAAAAATGTGAGCTTTCAAATGGTATATGTTTTGTGAGTGTATGTTTAATATCGAAAAATGGAGCGCTCCTAGAGATTATCTGGTAAACCTCACCAGCAATCAACTTCAAGCAAAGGAATTTGACATACATGATGCATTGAGTAAATTGAAGGAAACAAAGATGTATCCAGTAGAAGCCAGAAGTGATAAAGGATTTGAAAACAAACTGGTAGATACACATGAACTGGCTTAGGAGTTAGATATAGCGGCACAGTTTGAGCCAGAGCCGGTTTATATCAGGAGAAAGAAGAAACAATTTGATATGAAGCAGATGATGAGCCTGTCCACTGTCCAGAATCCGAAAGATAGATTCAGAGTGAACTTTTATTTTGCAGTCCTTGACACTGCAATACAGTTGGTTGATGACAGATTCACTCAGCTTTATCATATTAGTTCGGTGTTTGGCTTCCTATACAATATTAACAATTTACAGAATGATACACCAAATAAAATTAATAAAATTATGGAACACTGACTGCGTGAAGCTTGAGGAAGCATTACAGCATGGAGTCTCAAAAGACATCGATGCTACAGATTTGTGATGAATTGCAAGATGTGTACCAAATAATTCATCACCCAAAGATGTCATTCATTATATTTGCAAAAATCCTCTTACAGATA
Source organism: Bathynomus jamesi (assembly GCA_023014485.1). Classification (NCBI taxonomy): domain Eukaryota; kingdom Metazoa; phylum Arthropoda; class Malacostraca; order Isopoda; family Cirolanidae; genus Bathynomus; species Bathynomus jamesi. The sequence goes on along the minus strand of JAJOZX010006413.1, from coordinate 1,291 downwards.
GTGTCCCTAACGTATGCAGTGCATTCCGAATACTCTTAACCCTACCAGTTTCCGTAGCCAGTGGTGAACGCAGTTTTTCCAAACAAACTAATTAAAATATACATTCATTCTTCAATGGCACAAGAAAGACTCATTGGGCTGAGAGTTGCCAATTTAGCGATTTTGTCGCTAAATCTAGCGACTTCTTATGCTTCTTAGCGAACGTTTTAGCGACTTTGAGTCAGAGGGAAAGTCTTCTACACTGGCCTATATAAAGGGTGGCCAGTGGCAACCAGAGTTGCCAGATTGGGCGACAAATCGCAAATTTGGCTAATTTTTACTCTTGTACAACTGATATTTGTCTTTGGGCAACACGGCTACCTTTGGGCTACTTGAGATTATTTTCAGGCGATTTCGTTACAAAAAAAAATTGAAAAAATGCGATGTAATTTAATATAATTTGCGTACACGAAAACCATGTTATTTCCCTAAAATATATATCTTTTTTAATTTACTAAACACTCGAATGTTAATTATGAAATTTTATTTTGATTACTAATTGTTAATAGATTGAAACAGAAACACGACCATCGAACTATAATGAATTATGGAAAATTAGGATAAAAGGAGGTTAGTTATTAGGGTGTGTCAATTTTGGGGGTGAAATGACTAAATTGAAAATCATGTGATTTGGTAGCAATTTAAATAATTATTTAATGTAATCATTTGGCATACAAAATAATATCCTTGCTTCAAAAACAATAAAAAATAATTCCTACCTACATCAATTTTAATTCAAAAATTCCATTTTTCTGTAAATTCGTAACAAAATAACAAATGTGCGCAAACATCCTATCATTTAAAGTGGCAATAAGATATCATTCAGAGTCTTTACGTATTTGAAAGTAACCAATGCAGTCATGTCCTTTTTGCTGCGGTTCCTTGACATCAGCATTCGGCTTGCTACTTGCGCTTTGATGTAGCCTTCTCGCCTCTCGTGACTGTAAACTTGACTAACTGCTTGTGTGACCATTTTCACACATCTCTCCACACTCTGAGAGTGAGAAGGCCACTTTGACATTTGCACTGGGGCCTCTTTAAGTTGTGTTAAATCTTTGTTTGTTATACATGTCAGTGGTAGCTCCAAAACTTCCGAACTCAAGTTAACTAATTCTGACAATTTCGTGGCATTGAAGTTTATCGGAGGTACCTTCCTTGTCTGAACAGAGCAGTCTCCCAGCTGGTCATCATCTAGTGATGTTCTTCTAAGCTTTAGAATGATTTCCACAGCCTCAGTTCGCTCTTTGGTACA
>JAJOZX010006412.1:245000-260291 GCA_023014485.1 Bathynomus jamesi | reverse complement strand
TTGCAATGTTTATTTTGAAACGAATGAATTAATTTAGTTAATTGAAGTACACTAAAATGTTTTTAATTAAAATAATTGGTTTTATGTAAATAAAATAAACATTAAGTAAAACTGAGCTCAATTAAACTGAAACCTGTTTTAGCGCAAACATTACTGCAAATTATATTTTTTTGAACAGCAAATAATGCAAACAAAGGAAGAAAATCCACAACCTGAGGCAAAAATCAGCTATAAGTTTTGAAACACACACACACACACACACACACACACACACACTCTCTCTCTCTCTCTCTCTCTCTCTCTCTCTCTCTCTCTCTCTCTCTCTATGGTGTAGTGGCTAGCATCGCTAACTACAAATCTATTGGCATCGGGTTCGAGTCCCGGTGACGGCAGTCGACGCGCAGCAAACCCAGATGTTCATTCTTCCATACACTAAAATTGGTTGGATTGGGAATATAACAGTGGAAACGCGTACTTTAGAGTAATGAGTCCCACTATTTACGCTGTTTGTGACGACAATGCTGACAATGCTTCGATCCACAGTGCATTGTCCGGATCGTTAAGTATGGTGCTGGCAATGTGATTGTATGGGTATGTTTCTCATAATCTGGACTAAGGCTATTAAATTTTTATGGTGAGAGCCAATACTTGTACCTTGGTTAACCTTGGTTTTGCTTCGTCCGAATTGTTCATTCTGACGAAGGTCAAGCTTGTCACTCCACCTTAGACCTACAGTTTAACGTGGAATCCGAACCACGACCCACCACGGGCGGTCAGAAATTACAAAGTCCTCGCACGGACTCGATCTCACGACCAACTTTTCAAATGTTCCGTGCGACGATTCCTCATTTCACGAAGGGACCAACACGACATCGCTTCTTGTTACAAAGCATAGACTGCAACGTATTGATTCGAACAGATTAACGTTCACAACGTACTATGACCTCCTCAAAGCCTCGGTATCAATCCGATAGAACACCTCTGGGATAAATTAAAGCGGCGCATTAGGAGCAAACCATAGATACCAACTTCTCTGGCCGCATTGGAAATTGTAATGCGCGAGGAATGGCGCAACATCCTTCCTGAAACATGTTAAAAACTGAATACAATATGAATGATTATCTTTTGTTTTATTACATTGTCCCAATACCCTTGGTAGTATAGTGTATAGGCCAATACCCAAATAACATAGTGAAATTCAAACGATGCTCAAGATGTTAATGCATCACTATTTAAGGATATAATACTTAAAGACGGATGTTGAATCGCGGGTCTATAAATGTCCTTCATTTCAAAATTTTGTTCACTATTCAGGCGTGACCATCTGTATATTTAATTTTAATCAAAGCTCAAGTTTCAACACCAACATTTTATAGATAATAAATAATATATTCCGAATGAATGTTCAGTCATAAGTATTAAATTAAACATTGATTATAAATTTGTATTTAGATGTTGAAACATTTTATAAAAGAATATCTAAAGAATGTTTATATTAATACATTCATTAGACCTCAAAAGAAAAATTTTTCTTTGTAGTATCCCATTTAAATTAAAATAATATCAATGTATGCCATATTTACTGCATGTTGACGAAAGAATGTTTCATTGATGTTGAAACATGAACATTTATTATGCCACGAATCTTATCAACATTTTGGGACATTTTAGGAGTTTTTTTTGGTATATACAGCTTTTTCCTTGTGGGTTTGAAGCATATATATATATATATATATATATATATATATATATATATATATATATATATATATGCAAACTCACAAGGAAAAAGGAAAAAATCATTTGCATCATTCATTCATTTCACGTGTTTAAGTGTGAAATTCATCCCATACTTCTTTAACCTCTTTGCTGTTCCGTGCGTTGGTCTCTCTTCACACGAGAGGAGGAGCGAGCGAGTTGCTTTCTTGTCTCTCCACCGTACATAACGAGTATACCCGGCTCATCTGGTACCGTCCTGAGCCAGGCATCTGGTCTTCTCTTGAAGACTTCAACTTTGACCCCTGTAACGTTTCTGAGGTCCTTTGGAAGCTCATCCCAGCTCATATATATATATATATATATATATATATATATATATATATATATATATTATATATATATATATATAATCACGCTAAATTATATTCGTAAATACATATTATCTGAAAACCCATCTTTCATTCTCCATGGGGTGGGCACAACGCTTGAACTTGGGACCAGAGGTATTCAAATCTTTGTACAAAAGGATCACTACCAGGAATAAGGTACCACCCTAACCTCAGGGATCCAATGTTACCTTCCATTTAAAGGTTGAGGTCGTATATCTAATGATAGGTTACGTGAGACCAAGGTCTCCATTTGCACACCACAGACCGCCTCCATTCCTCTTTGTTTCTCGTTAACTCTTCCCTCCCGACAAATCTTTGCCACTTGTACCGTTTTAACATCCTCATTTGTACTTCAAACTTTCCACAATGCGACACGATCCCGCAAAAAGTTTCGAGGCAGCGTTGGCCTGGCCTGCCGCCCACGTCTGAAGCGCTTGACGTTCCTCGTTAGCGAGTATATTTTTAAAGATGGGAATCTCAACCCATTCTCCAACCCTGTCACGTACAGAGAGGCGGAGGAGGATATGACCCGATCTCCAGGGATCCCTGAATAATCGCTTTTTAAGATCTCACAAAAGGGTTCAATTCTTGACTTCGCATGTGTCCCCGTAGGATTAAGAGTAACAAACGCTAATTACTGTATACTAAAAAAAAATGGCAATTCCTGTTGAGCTGTTTATTTATTCAATGTGTGCATTTAGTTACATTTTAATTCATACCATCTTACATTGTTGCGTGGACTGGGCCCTTCATTCCAAAATAACAGTTACCATGGTCTTATCAAACCACAGTATATAGTATGTTATAGATAATTTAAATATCTGCTCAAACTAACTTTGCGCCAAATTGAATTCTTCATTACCTTGAAAAGTTCTTAAATATGTACTGAAAAGAAAATAGATACTTATAAATATAGACCTGAATCCTGGACTGCATAATTTCCGTTCCAATTATTCAGCAGAAACGACTTGCCACATTTCCTGTTCAAGAAACCATTTCTTATTTAGATATGAATTCTCCTATTTTTTTATACATAATTTAGAGATTTTACTGAAGTTTTTGATTATCTTTCGTTCAATTCATTATAGTAGTAAGATGGTAAATATTAAATATAGTTAACCTATAGATGTTCATCATCTATTCTATATCATAGAAATTGAAAAGGAAAGGTGTGAGACAAGGAGACATTTTATCCCCATTACTATTATTAAATATTTACGTGAATTTTATGAAAACGGCCATCGACGCGAGGTTGTGGAGTTGAAAGAATAAAACTCGTGCCAAGTGTTAATACAGGGTGTCCCATAAGTCCGGTCTCCTAGAAAAATTTATTTTAAATTAAATTTACATAAGTAATACATTAGAACTAAAACAAATGTTCAAACTGAGGTCTTATTTTGAGATAGGGCGGAGGCCTTTTCCTGATGAGTGTAACACTTCCATATTAGCCATTGCGTGTTATTCTATTTGCAACCCCCCCCCCCCCCCCCCCCCCAAAAGGTCCCAAAACAAGACATCAATTTGAACATGTGTTTTAGTTCTAATGTATTACTTTTGTAAATTTAATGTAAGTAAATTTTCTAGGAGACCAGACTTATGGGATACCCTGTATATAACTGGATTACTTTTCTTATAAATCAGTTATTTCGATGGTAATACGCCCTTTACTATAATTACGAAACTACTAATAAAATTAAAGTTTAAATACTTGGATTCATTTTAACGATTAATAAAGTGGATGTAATAAAGTGGATGTAATCAAGGCAAGAAAAGAAATGTTAAATGAATTAAATTCATTTAAGAGAGCTTCAGTCAGACACACCCGAGCATTTGTCTTACTTTCCCACTATTTAAATCTCATTGCCCGAATTGCTCTGGAGCTCATTTATAGTTCATTAAAAGCAATATAGTGGGCTTGAGTCTTTTCACAGTTCAGGTTATGATATTACAAATCAAAAAATTTAATTAGTCTCTAAGCTTTCGATAAGGTCGAGTAATCATACCGTCTTTGAAATTACAAACTCGCGAACTTCCAATACGAGAATTACTTCTTGCATATAAAAGTTTTACCTTGAACCTATAATGAAGAAACCATGTTGGGTTATGTTTAAAAGCCACATCGTATAAAAGTCTACGATGTGAAATAGAAAATAGTTTTAAAAATAGAATACACAATACTTATTCAAATGACTTTCACACACGCGCGTATATGTTTAGTTTTCTGTAGAATCGCGACATTTTCACACTCTCTCTCATTCAATTCTGTATCGCGATACTCGCCTGATTTTAAAACCTAATAGCTCTAAACCAAGCCTAATTTAACCTTGCGTAACCTAACTTAACTTAGCTTAACCTTAATTATATCCCCTTTTTCCATGATAAAAGATAGCATTTATAAAGATAATTCACCGCAAATGTCGGGATACGCATGTTCGTGTCGCGAAAGGATCTTTGTATATCCTCAAGATCGTCGTGATTCGCTAGGTAACACACACACACACACACTGTATATCACAAAAAAACAATGAAGCGCATGTATGTTTCAGATCCGCGGGAGTTCTTTGAGGTTTATCTTTGATTTTCACGTTTAAATTTATCATCTTTGAAATAACAATAAAAATCGTGTATTTGAAATTATTGAAAAAGGAACACGAGGAGTTTCGAAAAAAAGTTCGTCTACAAACATAAAAATTCTAAAAAGCATAGAAAATTACTAATTAGCAATGATCGGGTTTCGTTTTTTAAATTTTATTATCTCGCAAAAAAAAAAAAATAAATAAATAAAACATTGAGAGAAAAACGGAATATTGCCAATTAATAATTTTCATGCTTCATAGAAATTTTGTTTGTCGGCGAACTTTTTTCGCCGAAGCTGCAGCATCTTTGGGACTTTATATAAGAAGTAAAGATTAAAAAAAAACATCTACGGTATATTTTTTTTTTTATGTAAACCATTTTGCAAGAACAAAATATTCATTCTTTTCTAGATTAAATTAATATGTAATTTATAAAATTTACCCACTTCAACTCTGTCAAGTGGGTAAACTTAAGAGTGAGGGAGGGGGGAGGGGGAATTCTATTATAAATCGGCTTTGGACAATACAAATATTTTTTTATGCGTACGATATGTAGGTTAGGTTAGCGTACGGGTCAGGTCAGCTAAGTTAGGTTAGGTTAGATTAGATACGTTAGGAACGGGTTCGATTAGGCTAATAGGTGATGTGATGATAAAATGTCACCATCATTATACAGGGTCTTACAAATTCTTGAAAATTATACTGTGGTATACCAAATACGCCCCATAAACATGCCATAAAGAATGTTTTGCAAATACAGATTTAGTCTTACAACATATTAATGGTAATAGAAACATCCTCTGGGCAAATATAGACAGGGTGTCCAAATTATCTTTACAAATTTAATTGAAATCGAAGTGAATTTGTAAAGATAATTTATGGAACCCCTATATATATATGTGTGTGTGTATCATAAAAAACTCAGTGGACCATTCTGAGTTCATTCCCATATATATATATATATATATATATATATATATATATATATATATATATATTATATATATATAATATGGTGTTTCGGAAATCTGGGCCCCATAGGGATTTAAAAGTATTTATTATTTAATATTTATTATTTTTAATTCCTATAGAGCGGACTTTTGAAACACTGTGCGCATATATATGTGGTCTAGTGGTTAGCATCGCTGACAATGAATCTACTGGTCCGGGGTTCGATTCTCGGTGAGGACAGGTGGGGCACAGCTCACCCAGCTCTTCATCCTTCCATACAATAATAATAATAAATTAGTTGGTAGATAAGAGCGTACTCTGGGTAGCCTAGTGTATGGTTAAGACGCTAGCCTACCGATTGGGAGGTCGTGAGATCGAGTCCGGACAAGGACTTTGTAATCTCTGACTTCCCTAATGGGTCGTGGTTCCGATTCCACGCTAAGTTGTAGGTCTAAGGTGGGGCAACAAGCTTACCTTCATTAGAATGAACAGCTCTGGTTCCGCAAAACAGGCTTTTACTAAGGTTTATGATATATATATATATATAATATATATATATTATATTATATATATATTATATATATATATATATATAGAGGCCCTCTAGTTAATAATCGTTATTAAATATATACATACAAGTTGTCCTAAAAATAACTTGAATATTAGTTTTATAGCCACCGGGTAGGACTTATTTAAAGCGTAAAGTTTTCTGTATTGAGTGGTGTACATGACATTTCACTTCACTGTAATATTTCTCATTAGCTATCATTTTAGCTAACAGTCACAAGGTAGTAATAAAACATCTGGGAAACGCCGGTAGGAGACAACAGCAAAGAAAGATTTTAAAACAGTTTAAAAGTTACCGCTTAGGGTACCTGAAATATCTTAAGTATCTTGGTTTACAACATGCGCTTAAACTATCCATACCCTCGATTTTGGATGCAGAGCTGGACTTGTTGAGGTATTGTTACACTCGCATCTTCAAGTGTCGCTGAACAACACCGAAAAAAATCTCGGTTGAAAGCACCAAATAGCATGAAACTCTTTGACAACAAATTTATATGCAAAGATGGTAATAACCATTTAAGTTTTAAAGTATAGGCGTTATCATCATGTTTGTTTTCGTATTTGGTTGTGATTTTTTTTTCTGTGAAAGGATGCGGATGTAGGAGCATTTCAAGGCGTGTGTTACACTAAAGTTTCCGTTTTGTGGTGACAAGCATGATCTTATTTTACTTTTCCAGCGTTTCAAAGTTTTTCCTTATCACAACTTTGTTGATATTAGTTGCTAAAATGAGTGGTATAAAAGTGTAATGAAATATCCTATATACCACTCTAAAGGGGAAAACTTAGTCTTTAATTAAAGTAAGTTCTAACTCGTTGCAAATGTTCAAGAAGTTATTAGTTTTTTAATTTAGAATAATGCGCCACTTTTAGATTCTCTCTCTCTCTCTCTCTCTCTCTATATATATATATATATAGGGTGAACCAAATGTAGGTGGACAGTAAATGATAACGTTTATTTTGAGAATACATATTTAATTTTTTTGTATACTATAATACAAAATAAAATTTAAATAAATTTAGTTATAATATTTAATATAATAAAACACAAACACCATAGTTATAATGAACACCATAGTTATAATATAATATAACACAAAACCGTATTCAACCTACTGTCCACCTACTTTTGGTTCACCGTGTATATTATATATATATAATTTTCAAAGCAAAGTTTTACCACCCTTAAATATTGATATTTCCTTAGTTGCATATATTTACTCAGCAAATCTTGTTTCATACCCTGTACCCAAAAAATCTATACACAATACCCATCGCGAATTTACGTATTCATGTTTTAAAAAGTATATTTACTCATGATTCATGAACCGCGACTCATCCACCATGAATTCAAACTCATCAGGAGATGCAAGAATTCGGGATTGAGTGAAATTTTTGCGTCACAAGATTTGGCAAACATTTACTCATCTCTGTCGTGGTATATAGAGAAGAATAGCGGAGGAATCTCTCGGAGAGAATCGCAGATAAATCGTGGAGAGAGAGAGTCTTATGGAGAATCTTAGAGAATCAGATACTGCAGGATCATTTATAATAAATTATAATGGAGAATCACATAAAAAGCTGCCGTGAACAAAGTTGCTGTTGATGAAGCAACGAAAATTGTCGTATGCAGAGAATCTCGAAGAATTGCTGAGAATCTTCGAAGAGAAATAATATATTCATGGGCAAACAAAGAATCTCACTTTTGTTTGGTTGTTTTGCTGTAGTTTGCAATTGCATTAAGACCATTTGTTTTCTTTGGTTTCAAATTCAGTTCTAACATTCCACCGTTTTGTTTCTCTCTTGCGGTTAATGTAAATACATTTGCTCTTCGATTCGGATTATATATATATATATATATATATATATATATACACACACACAGTATACTCGCCTGTGAGGCGTTTTTTGATCTTCTGTTATTTGAAATTGACATTTATAAGATCAATACTCTATATGTCATATACTTCAAATAATGAAGAAGATTTGGAGTGTTTTGCGTATGAAACACACACACACACACACACACACACACACACACACACACACACACACACACACAATGTAGTTGGGCAAAAATTACTCACTTCATTGGTGCAAATGGCTCCAACCTAAATTGGAACAAAATTTACTCAATTTACACCTGACCTCTGATCTTTCTACTATCTTTGATTGGGGCAGAGAAAACCTTGCGGCTTTCAATGCCTCAAAAATTCAGTTCCTTCATCTGTCGACTCGTCACAGTCTCCCACACGATTATCCTCTTACCTTCAACTACAAAAATCAATCCTTCCTCTTCTCTTAACATTCTTGGCGTTTCCTTTTCTCGTGATCTTTTCTGGAAAGATCACATATACTATCTTTCCAAAACAGTTTCTAAGAGGTCAGGTGTGCCGTACCGGCTCCACAGTTTCTTCACTCCCACTTAGTTGTTGTCTCTGTACAGGAGTCTTGTCCGCCCCTATATGAAGTACGTTTCTCATGTATGAGGTGGCTCAACCCACACGGCTCGACTTGAACAAGTGGACTCAAAGGCTTTTCGTCTTATCAATTCCCCACCTCTTACTGACTGTCTTCATTTCCGCTCTCTTCGCTGCAATGTTACCTAACTCTCTTTACTATCGCTATTATAACGGACACTGCTCTTCTGAACTCTCTAACTGCATGCCTCATTCTTTAAGGAGTGCACGCAGTACCAGACTTTCTACACATTCTCATTCCTTTTCTGTCCAACTCTCGTACGCAAGGGTCAATCGGTATTTTCAATTTTGCATCTACTAATCCGGTCAAGTCTGGAACAATCTTCCTCAATCCACCTTTCTCCCCGTCTGTGACCTTCAACCTTTCAAACGCAGAGTGTCCAGACATCTTGAAAATGCTGGATCCTGATTTTGGCTCTTCTTCTATGGGGAGGGGCGTTTTTGCGAACATTTGCCCTTGGCCCCTCCTCCTTCCATAAAAAAATAGGCATAAAATCAATTAACTGAAGAATTGTTTTTATGATGAACTAGCTATTGCAAGAAGCTTAGATTAATATAATATGTATATTATAATTTTCAAGGATTAGCACTAATAATTATAATTAAGGGGATGAGTTATATAGAAAAATTGAGACTATTATTCCTTGAATCCAAAACATGATATTCCATTTTGGCATAAAGATGTTTTAAGATTTACGCAAACGTTCCTATTCCTTAAATCAAAATGTCTTTGATAACTGAAAATTCGTTAATCATGTAGTTCAAAAACAGTAAAGTATTCTTTTTTCTAAATAGATGTTGGGGTTCATTTGTTAGAATACTAATGATAATTAAATTCGACTGATTTGAATACCCTACATTCTACATACAAACATTCTTTAGCAATTATTACGTCTGTAACAATACCAAACACTAAACAGTTTTCAGATGTCATCTCGACCATAACTACTCCCACCTATCTTCTAAGTCATATTATTAAAATCAACAAAAGATGACTAAAAAGCCCCATCACTTTTAATGTTAAATTCCAAGGTAAAAAATTTATCTTTATTGGTCGAATTAAAATTAAACAAACATCTACAATAACAGCACCGTGACATATGTCGTACATGAAATCGACAACTATGTTAGTCGTAAATTGAAAATAAACTAAGCTATTGACATAGGAATACTCTTTACACCCATACTACTTGCAGAATTTGACTCTTCTAGTTCTTGCAAGTAATCTTAATAACTGCGTTTATTTCTAATAGAAATTTCGTTCTCGGAATACTGATTTTTTCTCACCTTTATCAAGAATAAAACGATAATGGTCATTGAAACTTTCAATGATTCTCAGAAGTTTATGAACACCTCACTTATCACCAATGAATTGAAAAACTACAATTGTTAGCATTTTATCCTCGTCTCTAATTTTTACAGTAATTTCATTTTCATGTCATTTAAATCCAAAATTAAAGGCAAAAGAATGCGATCGTATTCATACTTTCGAACATCAGTAGTATAGTGAACTATTTTAAAAACTAAATTGAGCTTAGAAGTTAACTCTGGAGGCAGATCCTTAACTAAAACAAATTTTACCAAGGCTATAAACTCTAGCACTGGATCCCAAAGGATTGCAGTACTAAACATAATCTACTCCAAGTTCCATTCAAATGGTACGCAAATTTAATAGTTCTGTCCTATTCTTAACATAATATCTGTTGTGAGCATCTAAAGGCTCATTAGAATCAACCTCTTTTATTGTCTTAGACTTATAATTAATAACAGTCATAAAACTACTCAAAACTAAATAACTTTCAGAATTGTATATTGTGTATTGAAAACTTTCTTTCACAGGAATTTGTTGAGGTTTACCAGCTACTAATCTGGACTCGTACTTTGTCCCTAAATTATTTCGTTCACTGTAGCAATTTTTGTGTATAAATTACACAGGCCTGCGATGGTTTTGCTTATCGAAATATTTTATCACTTATATAGTAATTTTTGCATGCTGATTTCGAAATAATAATAATTTTTCGCCATCACGCACAGATTTTTCACAAAATGTCATATTACATACAGTATGTAAGTAATTTTCATTAAATTTTGATTAAAATCTACTGCCTATAAATGCTTATAAATGCTCGGTTTCACCAAGACATCAAAGAAATGGAGAAGAGATATCAGGAAGGTGGGACATCAGCATGATGGCTGATTACTGCTGGATGTTGAAACGGGATACTCCAGAATTAGTACATAAAAGAAAAGGAACAGCGCGTACATTCGAGACTAAAAGGCATAGATAGATCTCGCAAGAAAACTCAGGACAAATAAAGATGAATATGTAATTAACGTTAATAGTCTTCTTTCTTTTTAAAGTTGTTGTATTTGTAATTAGTATAACAAAGCGAAATAGGTACCTTATGTAAATTAAAATAAATAATATTTATTTATGTTGTTGTTTTTTCCTTTCCAGTTTGCAGAAAATCCTTACGTGATAGAAAAAATGGACACCTTTTCGAAATCAGCGTAGTTGAATTATATAAAATCAATTATTTTTATTAGTAAGAAAACAACTCTAACAAAGTTCTCATTCTCAGGCCTGTGTTATTTTCTTGCTTGGTTGCTGTTTCAAGATCTTTATAACATTTTCCAAATCTAAAATTTGTTTTTTACTCTCCTTAATTCATCTACATTAATCAATGGCTTATCACAATGTGAAAATGGGTTTTCTATAGCAAAAGCTTTTTCTCGCTCTTCATTACCCTGACAATGAAAATGCTGTAGTTTCTTTTAAAGTTAAATATCTTGTCTAATGTTCGTCCCAATCCACTCTGGAACAAATTATTCTATTACCAAAGGTGAGCCCATAATATTTAAGTGGTTACATAATGCAGCAATGAAGTAAATTATTAAAACTGGACAAAGAAGGCAATGCATTTTATTTATGAAATAGAATCACTTAAATTACAGACGGAAGAAGGCAATGTTGAGGATAGTTTTGATTTGTAAAAGCAAGTTTTTAAGAAAAAGGTAAATATTTTTTATTATTTTGAGTATTCCAAATTAAACATAAAATGACATCCATCCATTGCTCCAAGTAGTAAACGACAAATCAAAGGCTCCCGATGAGAACAATGAAACACTGCATTGGTTCCAGAAAATTCCCTACAGCAACTACATAAGCGTGATTTGTTAGTTTACCCACTTCCTCTGTGATATTTCCTTTGTTGGTTCTTTACTGAAACGTGACAACTGCAATAGCTTTTATGTATTAAAACAACGTATGCGTGCGTCATCATTAAAAACAATATCTTTTTATTACAAAAACATAAGATAGTAATGCTCTATACATATTTAACTTCAAATTTAAGTGTTTAAGTAATGTAGTGAATAACATGTGTGTATTGTAAATTAAACAAAAAAATGTTTCGTTAAAATTTTTTGACGTGTAACAGCACATTTTATTATACTATTTTTTATACATTTAAATTTAAAATATTCAGTAGCAAAACTATGTCGAAACACATCGATACGCCCACCTATATGTGTGACCCCCAACCTTTAATGACGGACCTGATTCTTGTTCATGACATATCCTCTTGTGATGCTCCATATGTGTGTGAAGTTTCATTAGTTTATTGTTGAGCGGTTCAAAAGTTATGGTACAGACACGAAAAAGTTTCATTCACCCTTTGACCTCTGTTTATAACCTTAAATTCTGATTCAGGAACCTGATTCTTACTCATGACACATCGTCTTCTGATGATCCGTATGCGCATAACATTTCATCATTTTATATTGAACAGTTAAAAATTGTGGGGCAACCTCCATTTGACCTTTGACCTCTATTTGTGACCTTGACTTTGATGCAGGGACTTGATTCTTGCTCATGACACATCGTCTTTTGATGCTTCATATGCGAATGTATCATCAGTTCATGTTGAGCGGTTCAAAAGTTATGGCATAGACACAATAGTGTGATGGACGAATGAATAAACAAATGCAATGCAGCAGGTCCCCTCCAAATTTATCATTAGGAGCAAGAAGCACCTGAAAGTTGTGTTTACTTCCCGAGGCAAATAAATGCATGCGTTGTAACCATAAATACATTTATAACACCTGATACTATTAGATATTGGACCAACAACTCGGGATGTCTGTAATTTGAAACCTTTCTTCATACGACAGGCATGTATATTGTCTGAATCAGTAAATTGATATTGCGTTTGTTTTCGTGTAATGCTAAAGTAAAAAATAGAATATTCCTAACAACATTTATTCGGTTAAAGTTAAACTGTACCTATAATTAATTAATGTTTTCATTATGTAAGTTCTTATTGCCTGATCACCCGAATTTGTAGAGTCCTGCGTTGGAATTCTTAGAAGTTTACTTAATTTATATGACCTGTATAAGCTGAGTATCTGCTCAAATATTAAAATATTTTATACGGAAACTCGTGTTAATTACGTAAATTATATCAAACAACCAAGTAAATACGTAACTATTTCTTTCAGAAACCTAAATTTACGCTTGAATACACTGAACAAGTTTTTACTTTGATTCTGTCTCAGCAACAAACAAAACTGGTCTATATGAAGTCGACGCTGCTGATTCCGAAAATGTTATTTCCCATTTTGGCGTATCACGCATAGTTTTTATGAAATCTTAAAAAATATTATACAATTATTGTATATAATATGTATAATATTGTATATTGGATCTGATTAGGCCCAATTAAATATTATACAAAATATTAACATCACACATACTATAAGAGCAGCAATACACACGACGTAATAAGACAAACATCACACGTGGTGAGAGTTACAAGATAATAAAATAAATGAACAGCTTTTACTACAAAAATTTAATATTTTTTAAACAAAAAAAATGGAAATTCTTAAAAACTATAAGTGATAGGAAAATAATAAGACCATTTTTCTAATCAGCGTTAAGAACTCTATAATAATGAAATAAAACTTTTCCCGAGACAAAATCATTGTTGAACAGTGATATCAAAGAAATCCCTTCGGTTTTCTCATTGGGTTTCTTATTGTATCAGTTTCTCGGAGACACTGGCAACCGAATCTCCGGTGCCAGTGTCCCATACCCTTCATACGAAGGAGTTGATGCTTGGAATAGTCTAGAAACATATTTATAAACGTGAACGCTACTAATAGGAATTTTTGAACCCATTAAAATATTTTCCGGTTGGGAGGGAATAGATACCATGTGTATACAGTAGCTACTACAGGGTGTCCCGTAAGTCTGGACCCATAGGGAAAAATAATAAAATTACAAAATAGTCCAAAAATTTATTACATAATCTGTTCAAAGTGTCCGCCGTTGTGTCGCACACATAGTTGAAGACGTAATCTCCACTGCGACAGCACTTTCTGAATCACAGTCGCAGAAATTTCTTGACACGCCTCCACAATGCGTGCTTTAAGGTGGAAAATGTTCTGAAGTTTGACCTCGTACACTTTGGCTTTCAAGTGGCCCCACAAATAAAACTCCAGCGGAGTAAGATCATAATAAAAAAATAATAAAAATAATAATAAAAATAATAAAAAAATATATTATAAATAAATTTTTGGACTATTTTGTAATTTTATTATTTTTCCCTATGGGTCCAGACTTACGGGACACCCTGTATGTCCCTTCGCCTTTCTTTCCATATTTTTTATCCCTTTCATATCTCCTACTGGGTGGCCAATAGTCCCAATCTGTTGTAATTAAAGCGAAAATCCATCTATCGGATTTAAAAAAAAAAAGAAATATTTGTCGAGATGATTATATATAACCTTGATTAATTAAATAATCAATAAATATTTCTAAACTTTTTACTTTGTTTGATTTTTTGTACTTTCGCTTTAATTAAACCGATTGGGACTTATGGGCCACCCTGTACCTAAGACCTTTTAGGAAAATCAGGTTATTACCGAATTACTGTTTTCATTAACTTAAAAATACCTTCAAACAGACTTTTTTCCGGTGAAAAACAACTACATATATATATATATATATATATATATATATATAATATATATATAAATATGATGAATAAAACCACGAAGGAAAGGAAACAGAATGTGCTCAAGCGCTTACGTCTAATGACATCCTCAGGAACACTGAAGTACATAGAGAGTTACAGCCTATATATAGGTTACAGGGAAAAAAATAATAATATATATATATACGCAATAAACGGAGAGATAAAAATAAAAATTAAACATTAAAGGATCCTGTTGTTTTGAATTCCTTCAGAACAGATTTAGATAAGAAGGGTAGAACGCTAAATCTTTGTTAAACTTGTATGCTATTCTAATAACTTTTTTTCAATTTATTTTTATATATATCGAACTTAAACAAGAAGGGCAGAGTGCTAAAACCCGGGCAGATTTCCAGCATATATATATATATATATATATATATTATATATTATATATATATTATATATATATATGTGTACACACAATATATATATGTATATATATATATATGTGTGTGGTGTGTATATATATATGTATGTGTGTATATATATATATATATATATATATAATATATATATTTGTGTGTGTGCGTGTGTGTGTGTATATATATATATATATATATATATGAGAATG
>JAJOZX010006412.1:235000-240000 GCA_023014485.1 Bathynomus jamesi | reverse complement strand
GGACAAAAAGGGCACTGGACGGCTGTCCTGTTCTAATAGAATATTGATGCTGTTTTATACGTGTGTGCAAATCCTTTCCCGTCGGACCTATGCAAAAGGAATCACATTGTTTACAACCAATTTTAAGATAATGCCTGAATTATTGGTAGGGCTATTTTTTACTATGATATTTTTCACAATATTGTTATAGGAAAATACTACATTAATATCCAAAAGTTTAAGTACATTAGCAATGCCTAAAAAGCCCGGGAAAAATGGAAGTACTAAAATATTTTTTGACAAAGTACGAGTGTTATTATTGACACGATAGAAAGTTCGTTTTGCCTTGTTGAGACAAAATTCCATAAACGCAGATGGATAACACAGATCACTTCCAATACCGTTGATTTTTTCTAATTCGGCATCGATGTATTCCGGACTGGCGATCCTAAGGTCGCGGAGAAACATTGAAGAAAAAATGGCCTTCTTAGTGGGGGTGTCATGTCCCGAGTAAAAGTGTACGTAGGACAAATTGTTTATTTTTTCCGATAGATACTAAACTTAAAACCTGGGCTTTCCTATGTACACGCACATCCAAAAACGGGATTGAATTGTCTTGTTCCACTTCTAAAGTAAACTTAATGGAGGGGACTTGATCATTTAACTGAAGGAGGAAGTTATCCAGGTCACGATTCATGGGCCAAATACACAAAATATCGTCGACGTACCGCAAATAAGGGATGCCAACCCCAGGATTCTCGGAATGTAAGTTTTTCGAAATTACTTACATTCCGAGAATCCTGGGGGTTGGCATCCCTTGGTTGCGGTACGTTGACGATATTTTGTGTATCTGGCCCATGAATCGTGACCTGGATAACTTCCTCCTTCAGTTAAATGATCAAGTCCCCTCCATTAAGTTTACTTTAGAAGTGGAACAAGACAATTCAATCCCGTTTTTGGATGTGCGTGTACATAGGAAAAGCCCAGGTTTTAAGTTTAGTATCTATCGGAAAAAAAAAAACAATTTGTCCTACGTACACTTTTACTCAGGACATGACACCCCCACTAAGAAGGCCATTTTTTCTTCAATGTTTCTCCGTGCCCTTAGGATCGCCAGTCCGGAATACATCGATGCCGAATTAGAAAAAATCAACGGTATTGGAAGTGATCTGTGTTATCCATCTGCGTTTATGGAATCTTGTCTCAACAAGGCAAAACGAACTTTCTATTGTGTCAATAATAACACTCGTACTTTGTCAAAAAATATTTTAGTACTTCCATTTTTCCCGGGCTTTTTAGGCATTGCTAATGTACTTAAACTTTTGGATATTAATGTAGTATTTTCCTATAACAATATTGTGAAAAATATCATAGTAAAAAATAGCCCTACCAATAATTCAGGCATTATCTATAAAATTGGTTGTAAACAATGTGATTCCTTTTACATAGGTCAGACGGGAAAGGATTTGCACACACGTATAAAACAGCATCAATATTCCGTTAGAACAGGACAGTAGTCCAGTGCCCTTTTTGTCCATTTGTCAGAGTTATACCACTGTATTGATTGGAATAATGCTTGTTTTATTTCACTCTAGCAACATTGTTAATAGAAATATTCTTGAGTCTGCCATTATCCAACTTACAAATAACTTCAACATAAGCAAGGTATTTTTCAACTCGATCCTCTTGTTTTGAATTCCTTCAGAACAGATTTAGATAAGAAGGGTAGAACGCTAAATCTTTGGTAAACTTGTATGCCACTCTAATAACTTTTATTTTTCAATTTATTTTTATATACAAGAAGGGCAGAGTGCTAAAACCCGGGCAGATTTCCAGTATAAATTTTTATTTTGTATTTTTTTTTTATATATATATAACTGGTTGGAAACAATTCATTTGATTTTGTTCTAAAAATCGATAGTTTTTCCTTGCAAATTTGTATGCCCCTCCCATAATCCTTTAATTTTTAATTTTATTTCTGCGTTTATATTATATATATATATATATATATATATATATATGCTGCATATATATATATATATATAATTTTTTTTTTCTCTGTAACCTATATATAGGCTGTAACTCTTTATGTACTTCAGTGTTCCTGAGGATGTCATTAGACGAAAGTGCTTGAGCACCATACTTTGTTTCCTTTCCTTCGTGGTTTTATTCATCATAAATATTTTTCACGTGTTACTTTCGTGAAATAATTTTCATATACAGGGCGTCCAAAAAAAATGTATACACACTTTAACAGCTGATAGCTCAATTGATGTTTCTTTCTTTCCAAGTTAAACCCATTAGAATTAATAATGGCAGTCAGACTAAGCTTTGAACAAAGGAAATTCATTCTAAAATGCTACTGGAAGTGTGAAAACGCAGTTGAAGTGCAAAGACAGTTTAGGAGGGAGTTTCAAACAGATCCACCAACGCGACTTACCATCACTCGAATTAGAGATAAGTTTGAAGCCGATGGAACTGTTCAGAATGTCCACAAGAAGCGTTCCGGAAGACCACGGACATCGACAAGCCCCACAAAGCAAGAAAGAGTGCTGGAAACGTATCACCAAAGTCCAAGAAAATCTGTGCGGCAAGCGAGTCGTGAGGTAGGAATTTCAGAATCGTCTGTCCAACGCATTTTGAAGCGCTGTCAATGGAAAAGTTACATTCCAAGATTAGTCCATGCTATTAATGAAGATGATCCGGACCGAAGAGTGGAGTATTGCGAGTGGTACTTGGCACGATGTGGATGTGGATTGGACGAAGGGGTTTCGTAGAATACCCTCCGCGTTCACCAGACCTCACACCACTAGACTTTTTTTATGGGGATACTTAAAAGACAAAGTCTACGCTATAAAACCTGCAACAGTCGCTGAATTGAGAGCAGCCATTGAACGAGAATGCACACAAATACCAAACGAAATGTTTCGTGATGTTTGCGATTCCATTGCTTCGTGTTATCAGCAGTGCCTGGACCAGAACGGACGTCAGTTTGAAAACAGGCGTTGACAAAACAATTAAATAATGTCTGTAGATTCTATTACATTTTGAAAATGAAATGTATTTTAATAAACACTGCCTTTATAATTATTTAAAGTGTGTATACATTTTTTTGGGACGCCCTATATATATATATATATATATATATATATATATATATATATATATATATATATATAGTTCGTTACCAGAACTTATTTCAAACCATCATATAGGGCAGAGCTTTCCAAACTGGTGTGTCGCGACACATTAGTGTTTTTTGTATTTTGAAAATCTTGATTTTTCTATCAACAAAATCGGCTACAAGATAAACCACCTACTGAAAAATTATCTGATATTTGATATTTGATAACAAAAATTAATTAATGTGTCGTGAAAATTGTTATGCTTAAATAGTTTGTCGCCAACGTTAAAAGTTTGGAAAGCTCTGATATAGGGTCTAATTTTGTAAACTCAGGATCTTTTCTGTCTGAAAATAGTACTTGGTTTATTCTCTCGATCATTTTCATATAATAAAATGGTATATACTTTGTTACTTTGTGAGAGTTCGAACGACGGTTCAGGATCGACTTGCGGTCGACCCCTCTGCAGCATCCCGCCTCATTTTCGGGATTTGTGAAGGAGGGAATTACTGTCTGATCTCCTGCTGCCCTCGTAGCCAGCCACCATGGTTGGTCAGGGACTTTGGATCTGTCCAGCTGGTTCTTGAAGTTATTTAGGTCGGTGTGATGGAGATTCCTTATTCTTTCGGTAGGGCATTGAAAAGCTTTGGGCCTCGTATGCTGAGGATATTTTCCATCCTCGTTTTCATGGCCCGTTGTCCCATCGCAAGTGGGACCGTACAAAATCTGCCTCTTCTCTCATTCCAGTTTGTTTCTATTTCACTTCTAAGGTTAGGGACAAACCCTCAAGTATTTTCCATATGTATTTTATTGTGTACCGCTCGCGCCTTGTTTCGAGAGAGTAGAGTTTCATGGATTGTAGTTGAGACCGGTCTTCACTTTCCGTTTCTTCTATCTTAGACGTAAAAGTCCTTTGTATAGCTTCAATGTTTGCAATGTCTCGTTTTCTGTATGGACTTGAGTACTGAGCAATACTCATATTGGTAGGACTAGACTCTTCCATAATTTGAGCATGATGTTTGCTTTTCTGCTGCGGAAGCTCCTCCAGATGATTCCCATTATTTTTCTAGCCGTTGTAATTTTGATGTTGTAGTGCTCTTTGAATTCTGTATCCGACGACATTATTACTCCAAGATCCCTGACGTGTGGGTTTGGTGTTATCTGTTTGTCTTGCAGAGTTTTGTACCTTTTATTCTGCAGCTCCTTGTTATTACCATATCTTAGAAGTTGGAATTTTTCTTCGTTGAGCTTCATATTGTTGTCTTCTGCCCACTGGAATAATGCTTCAGTATCGTTTTGTAATTTTCTTACGTCACTTTCGTTCACTATTTCCTTACATATCTTTGTATCACCTGCGAAACATGATACAATACTGTCCTTAATATCTGCATCAATATCTGCAATAATTATTATGAACAGCAAGGGAGCTAATACTGCCCCTTGTGGGACAGAGCTCACGACTTCCGAGACTTCCGATTTAACTCCGTTTACCACCACTCTTTGTGTCCATTTGCGTCAAGAAATTAAATATCCATCTTTCCAGCTTTCCAATAATTCCTGTATTCCCAAGTTTGTGTGCTATAATTCCATGGTCACATTTATCGAAGGCTTTAGCAAAGTCAGAAGATATTACATCTATGTTTTGTCCTCGACACAATGTTTCCAATATTTTCTCCTAGTGGTCTAATAACTGTGATAGGCATGATCTTCTAGCTCTGAGGCCATGTTGATTTGGGTTGTACAAGTTCTTTTCTTGTAGGTAGTAGGTAGTTTTGCCTCTAATTATACGTTCAAAATACTTTATAAAGTGGAATTTGTTCTGTGTCGAGTGATTTCCCCTATAGTAAGTATAGCGGTTTCGCAATACTCTCCTTATATTTCTTCAGAAACGTGGCATTC
>JAJOZX010006412.1:112500-232500 GCA_023014485.1 Bathynomus jamesi | reverse complement strand
AATGGGAGACCCAAAATGGGTGCACACACATTTCTACATTACTGCCCAGTCTTTACAGCCACACCTACACTTTTCTTCCTAAGTATATATATTGTAATGTATATGGTTGTAAATTTTGACTTGGTCCGCAATCGATATGGACCGTGACTTATTTTTGGTTGGCAAGGTACTAGTATTGATGGATACCGTAATGAAATTGACTGGATTCTTTGGATCTGATATATTTGCATGTCGGTTATAAATAGATATAGAGTGTAACATATTTGTAGATAGTAGTCTATTATGACTTGATCCTCTGGATCCAGAGATTCTATCTTTAGTTTTAATTCGATAATTAATTAGTTTTAAATTGATAATTATTTAGTTTTGTAAAAATTGGTCGTTGCCAATGTACAAGCAGTTTTTACATAAATTTCTTATGTTCTTGTGGTTCGGAACCCACGGAAAATTGTAGGTCCCCTCCGCCACCACGGAGGACATACACAATACACAATTACGAACACAGTTAGGTTGACCAGCCATGAGTGGATCCTAGGATCTTTGTTGGTCTGAAACATTATAACATTATAACATATATATATAAGTTATATATATATATATACATATATATATATATACACACAGTGTATATATATAAACGCGTTCTTTGAAGAAGAACCACAAGGGGAAAGTATAACGGATTTCGACTTTACGACGGATGATATTACACAAGCCATAGGGAAACTTAAAACACACTCAGCGGTAGGACCGGATAAATGGAATGCCACACTGATCAAAAACTACAAGAATGCACTCGCTGAGCCCCTATACTGGATATGGAGACGATCATTAGACACGGGAGAAATACCGGGCATCCTGAAGAGCGCGAACATAGTCCCAATATATAGAGGAGATCGATCCGAGGCCAAAAACTATAGACCAATATCGCTTACATCTCATCTCACTAATATATCTGAAAGAATAGTTAGATAGAAAATCTATGACTTTTTGGAAACTCAGAAAAAACTCAATGATAACCAACACGGGTTTCGGTCAGACAGATCATGCCTATCACAACTAATGGAACACTACGACAACATTATTGATTCACTTGAAAGTAATGAAAACTATGATGTACTATACACAGACTTTGCTAAAGCGTTCGACAAGTGTGACCACGGAATCACAATACATAAACTGAAATATATGGGAATAACAGGAAAAGTAGGGAAATGGATATATAATTTCCTTAGTGAGCGGAGGCAAGTTGTTACAGTACAAGGAGTATCTTCATCAGAATCAGAGGTCCTCAGCTCGGTACCTCAAGGAACAGTATTAGCTCCACTCACTACTCTTCATAATCATGCTAACTGACATAGATGAGGACGTTACCAGAGACAGCACAGCAACATCCTCTGCGGATGACACAAAGATCAGTAGAAAAATAAGAAACCCAGAAGACATACGATCTCTACAAATCGACATAAACAAAATCTACAAGTGGACGGAAGACAACAATATGAAGTTTATCACCGAGAAATTTCAGCTCTTACAGTACGTAAAAAAAGAAGAACTAAAATCCATGGAATATTATACCCCAAATGGACAGGAAATTCAGAGAAATTCCAGAGCAAAAGATTTAGGGGTTGTAATGACAGATGATGCGAAATTTGAAACACAAAATAAGATAGCAGTAAACAGAGCAAAGAGAATAACGGGTCAGATATTGAGAACCTTTAAACGAAGGGATAGGAATGTAATGATTCCTCTACTGAAAACCCTGATAATACCCAAATTGGAATACTGCTCGGTCCTAACATCCCCATATAAAAAAGAAGACATTAGACAGCTGGAGGGGATCCAAAGAAAGGTTACGAGAACTAGACCTATATTCACTGAAAAGGAGAAGAGAGAGATACACCATTATTTTCCACTTGGAAAATATTGGAGAAACTAGTCCCTAATCTTGCTCTGAATCCCATAACTCCCAAAACAACGGTGGAAAGTAGAAGCGGTAGACTGTGTCGTATTCCCAAATTGAAGGCGAGACAGGGAACATCCTTAACCCTGAAAGAAAATAATTTTGTAGTGAGAGGACCAAAACTGTTTAATCAGTTGCCCAAAGACCTAAGAAACACGAAGGGAGTTGCAGTGGAAATCTTCAAAAGAAGTCTAGACGCCTGGCTCAGAACCATCCCCGATGAGCCGGGCGTACCTGGCTATGTGAGGTGGAGAGTGCAAGAATCCAACTCACTACTTCACCAGGCCAACTCAAGAGGAGGGGCGACAAGCTTGACCTTCGCGAAATGAGAAATCATCGCGCGGAACCTTTGTAAGGTTGTAAGGTAAGGTATATATATATATATATATATATATATATATTTATATATTTATATTTATATATATTTATTTATATATATTTATATATTTATTTATATATATTTATATTTATATATATATATATATTTATATATTATTTATATATAATATTTATATATTTATTTATATATATATTTATATATTTATTAATATATATATTTATATTATTTATATATATTATATATATTATTTATATAATATATTTATATATTTATTTATATATATATATTTATATATTTATTATATATATTTATATATTATTTATATATATATTATATATATATATATATTTATATATATTTATTTATTTATATATATTTATTTATATATATATTTATATATTTATGTATGTATATTTATTTATATATATATATATACAGGGCGTCCCAAAAAAATGTATACACACTTTAACAGCTGATAGCTCAATTGATGTTTCTTTCTTTCCAAGTTAAACCCATTAGAATTAATAATGTCAGTCAGACTAAGCTTTGAACAAAGGAAATTCATTCTAAAATGCTACTGGAAGTGTGAAAACGCAGTTGAAGTGCAAAGACAGTTTAGGAGGGAGTTTCAAACAGATCCACCAACGCGACTTACCATCACTCGAATTAGAGATAAGTTTGAAGCCGATGGAACTGTTCAGAATGTCCACAAGAAGCGTTCCGGAAGACCACGGACATCGACAAGCCCCACAAAGCAAGAAAGAGTAATGGAAACGTATCACCAAAGTCCAAGAAAATCTGTGCGGCAAGCGAGTCGTGAGGTAGGAATTTCAGAATCGTCTGTCCAACGCATTTTGAAGCGCTGTCAATGGAAAAGTTACATTCCAAGATTAGTCCATGCTATTAATGAAGATGATGATGATCCGGACCGAAGAGTGGAGTATTGCGAGTGTACTTGGCACGATGTGGATGTGGATTGGACGAAGGGGTTTCGTAGAATACCCTCCGCGTTCACCAGACCTCACACCACTAGACTTTTTTTTATGGGATACTTAAAAGACAAAGTCTACGCTATAAAACCTGCAACAGTCACTGAATTGAGAGCAGCCATTGAACGAGAATGCACACAAATACCAAACGAATGTTTCGTGATGTTTGCGATTCCATTGCTTCGCGTTATCAGCAGTGCCTGGACCAGAACGGACGTCAGTTTGAAAACAGGCGTTCACAAAACAATTAAATAATGTCTGTAGATTCTATTACATTTTGAAAATGAAATGTATTTTAATAAACACTGCCTTTATAAGTATTTAAAGTGTGTATACATTTTTTGGGACGCCTGTATATATATTTCTATATTTCTATATATTTTCTATATTTCTATATATATATATATATATATATATATATATATATATATTAAATATATATATATATATATAATATATATAATGTTATAATGTTTCAGACCACAAAGACCCTAGGATCCACTCATGGCTGGTCTACCTAACTGTGTTCGTAATTATGTATTTGTATGTCCTCATGGTGGCGGATGGGACCTACAATTTTACGTGGGTTCCGAACCACAAGAACATAAGAAATTTATGTAATAACTGCCTGTACATTGGCAACAACCAATTTTTACAAAACTAAATTATTATCAATTTAAAACTAAAGATAGAATCTCTGGATCCAGAGGATCAAGTCATAATAGACTACTATCCACAAATATGTTACACTCTATATCTATTTATAACGGACATGCAAATATATCAGATCCAAAGAATCCAGTCAATTTCATTACGGTATCCATCAATACTAGTACCCCAACCAAAAATAAGTCACGGTCCATATCGATTGCGGACCAAGTCAAAATTTACAACCATATACATTACAATATATACTTAGGAGGAAAAGTGTAGGTGTGGCTGTAAAGACTGTACAGTAATGTAGAAATGTGTGTGCACCCATTTTGGGTCTCCCATTTAAAGGTGTTTGTGGGGCAAGTGAAGATCATGAGTTTTTCAATACCTCACAGTACTATGGGGGGCACCGCTCGGCAGAGGAATCTCTTTAAATGGGGTGTGTAAGGACAGAGAGTATCCCCTAACCCAAGATGCTGCCTCCCTATATCCCACAACACTTGTGTTGAGCTGTGGGATCTATCACCACAAAGCCTTAATTTTACTACCTTAAACTATACCCAATCTATCAACATATGCGTCTAATCGATTTTTAAACATGTTTATAGACGTGCTACTAATTACTTCTACCGGCAAACTATTCCAGCTATTTACTATTCTATGCGTAAAAAAGTTTTTGGCAACTGCTGTCTCGAACCTTCTACTTGTCAACTTACACCCGTTATTTCTAGTCCTATTATATTGAGATATTTCGAAAAAGCTATCTCTATCTACGTTATCGAACCCATTCATAATTTTGAAAACCTGGATTAGATCACCCCTTAGCCTCCTAGTCTCGAGTGTAGTCAATTTTAACTCCTTAAGCCTATCCTCGTACGACTTTGACCTAAGCGACGGAATCATCTTAGTTGCTCGTCTTTGAACTCTTTCGATTTTGTCTATATCTTTGCGCATATGCGGATTCCAAAATTGGACCGCGTACTCCAAATGGGGTCTAACTAATGATTTATAAAGAGGAACTATAATATCGCGCGATTTGTACTCAAAATTTCGAGCTATAAAACCTAACACTTTGTTCGCCTTATTGACCGCTGCTGTACTTTGTTTCGCTACTTTTAAATCACCAGTGACTATAACTCCTAAATCTTTCCTGACATACTATACGCAAAATTACCGTTACGCGAACCTATATGCAAAATTTTGCACTTATCAACGTTAAATCTCATTTGCCATGTGACTGACCAATCAACGATTTTATTCAGATCTTCCTGGATTTTACCTCTATCTTCGTCATTAATCGCCCTACCACCCAGCTTCGTGTCATCCGCAAACTTTGAAACTGTACTGACTAGGCCGACATCTAAATCGTTAATATATATAAGAAAAAGCAAGGGGCCCAATACAGAACCCTGAGGAACGCCACTCGCTACATTAGCCCAACACGACTCCGCTCCATCAACGACCACCCTCTGTTTCCTACCTCGCAACCACTCTTCTAGCCAATTTATTACTACACCCCTGATTCCATGAGCCTTAGTTTTTTCAATGAGTCTTTTGTGCGGCACGGTGTCAAACGCTTTTGAAAATCTAAATACACTACATCAACCGCCCGATGTCTATCGTAAACGTCAACCACGCTTTGGAAAAATTCTAAAAGATTAGTTAAGCAAGATTTGTTTCGCCTAAAACCGTGCTGCGTATTTCTAACTAGTTTATGCAATTCTAAGTGTTCGACTATACGATCCCTAATTATTGATTCCAGTAGCTTACCTACAACAGACGTTAAACTGATTGGCCTATAATTTCCCGCCGCACCTTTATCGCCTTTCTTAAAGATAGGTGTTACGTTTGCTAACTTGAAATTATCTGGTACGCACCCCTCAGAAATAGACTCATTAAAAATCTTTGTTAACGGCACAACAATGCTATCTTTTAATTATTTTAGTTGTATGGGATATATGGAATCCGGACCCGGTGATTTACGCGTTTTCATTTTATCAATATAGCGCATTACCTCCCCTTCACTAACCACAATATTATCCAAAATATTACCATTATCAAAAGGTATTATGTCTATGACCGTAGGGATATTTTACATCTTCTATAGTAAAAACTGATGTAAAAAATTCGTTTAGCAAGGTAGCCATTTCCTTGTTTTCAGAAACTAGATCTCCGTTTACATTTTTCAAAGGCCCCAAGACACGCTTCACTGGATTTCTATTATTGACGTATTGAAAGAATCGCTTGGGTTTTTTTTACCGTCATGAGCTATGGAGATTTCAAATTCGCGCTTGGACTTTTTTATTACACTTTTCGCTTCACGCCTTAGAGATATGTAGTTGTTTCGTAACCACAAATTGTCTTTATCGACTTGTAGCCTATAAGCCCTATCTCTACTCTTTATAATGTTTCCTACTCTAGAAGTAAACCACAAGGGCTTGTTGTTTACTTTCGCACGCTTAATTTTGTACGGTACACATTCCTCATTTATAGTCCTAAATACGTTTCGAACGATTCCCACATTAGTTTTGCGTTGGAGTTCCCATCACGTTTTCCCAATTGACGTGGACAATTTATTTCGAAATTTACTAAAGTCTGCGTGCTGGAAGTTAGGAATTTTCGTCGAGTTAGCTGGTTTCGAGTGACTTACTGAGAGGACAAACTCTACCATATTGTGATCGCTATTGCAACGGTTCTATTACTTGAAGATCAGTAATTAGTCTATCAGCCGTAGTTATTACTAAATCTAAAATACTGTCCAACCTCGTAGGTTCCCAACCTTTTGAATAAGAAAGCTATCCTCGAGAAAATTAACTAAACGATTACCTTCCGCGTCTCCCTGCATTGTATCGTAATTACGTTGGCGCAATTAAAGTCACCCATAACTAAAGCCTGCTCACTACCGATTATTCGCTTAGTTCACGATATAACGCTTCGTCCGTATCAGCTGTTTGATTAGGGGGCCTATATATAACCGCAACAAAAGTTTGAAATCGTTCAATTTAAGTTCTGCTATAGTCGAATCTATCGGTTCTGGAATTGTGTGCTTTACTTCTATAACGTTCGCAATATTATCTTTGATATACAACATAACACCGCCTCCTCGCTTACCTATTCTCTTTTTAACAAAAAGTCTATAACCTTTAATTTGATACTCCCCTACAAAGTCACGTGTTTCAGTGCTAAGCCACGATTCACTTATCGCAATTACATCATAGTCTTTACAAGCAATTAAAGAAAAAAATTCGTTTATTTTATTTCGTAGGCTACGAGCATTTAGGGATAGAACCTTCAAATTGTTTGTAACTGCGACACCTTCGCGAGCGCAGCTGAAATTTATGGAATTTACGCTGGGACCGTTCGAGTTACGGCAGCCTGAAAAGAAGAGACAGTATTATGAAATAGTCTTTCTAAACGCGCAGCTCCAACGTCATTAAGATGAAGTCCATCGTCGAGGAACAAGTTCCTCCTGCCGTAGAAACTGTTCCAAAAATTCGCAAAATGCACTCCTTCCTGTTGGCAAAGAGACTTTAGATTATTGTTAGTATAGGTCGCCTTGCTGTAGAAATCGTTTCGTTGGATAATTCGAGGAAGTATACCTGTTAAGACAATCTTATTAGTTTTCTCCTTTAGTCGCTCTAGTAAGTCCCTGTACCTAGCCAGCAGTTCTTCCGATCTAGAATTTAAAACGTTATTAGTACCGACATGAGTAACACGTTGTCCTCGGAGTACCGTCTGTAAAATGGTCAACACTATTAGTTATATCCTCCACCCTTGCACCAGGGTAGCAGTAACGGCGCCTACGACGAGGGTTTCTCCCACAGAATTCCTCGAGCTGCCCTCCAACAATGGAATCGCCAACGAGTCGTATTTCCGGTTCATCAGCATCTTCGAAACCTAAAACAGAAAACTTATTGCTTGTTATTACTGGTAGACAAGTCTTAGGTTTCCTCAATGGGGCTCCAATACGTACTCGAACGAAGGGTTGGGAACTAGGGGAAGAGAGAGGGCTATTAATAATATTTATATTATTAGTAGAAACTGAGGCAGGAGGGGTCGTAACTGGAGTCTCAAGGGATTCTAATTTTCCGTCAGGAGCATCACGCTTTCTTCAAGCCTCATCCTGGCCTCTCTCTCACGTTCTAACTCGTTCCTCAGGACTTCCATGTTTGAGCACCACCTGCAAACTAACAGTTCATTATTATTAGCCATTGTAAACGTGTAAGCGGCAAATTTCCATTCACAGCGACTGCAAGTACTTGACGGGGGTGCCATGCTTTTAATTAGTTAAAAAACAAAAAACAAAAAAACGAGCATTTGGAAATTAATAAATTACAACGTAGGTCTATCACGTGCTTATTGTGCCGTCACCTGCGAAAACCCGCAAAAATGTTCTTGAAACGAAGAAACAGGTTCTTGTAACAATTTTATGCAAATGAATATATAATTAAGCTACCGACGAAAGATCTGTTAAAGAAAAAGTATTAAATGAAACTTATCTGACCGCTGTTAAACCGACTTAATTCCTTTTATCCCACATGAGTGACCCTTCGGGAGGTCAGGTAGCGTGTGAAGGGAAAATGAACCTTAAGAAACCTCGTTTCTGATCATTTGAAAAACAACAAAGGCAAACCAAGGGAATTTCAACCTTATGAAACCTCGTATAGTAACTGATTCGGGAACAAACAAGGCACTAGCCTTGGTTTAGTCAAGTAATATAGTAATGAATAAATTCACTAAATGAAATATATTCGTTAATGAATGATTAGTAACACGAAGTAATTTAGTTAAGAATCACAAAACACTTTTTTTTTTAAAGACACTTGAACGAAAACCACTTATTCACTTGGTAACACTGGACACTCGATAAAACACGTCTGTTCACAAGGAAAGACTGATCACGACTCTAAAAGACAATATATATATATATATATATATATATATATATATATATATATATATTAATATATTATATAATTTACATATATTTATATATATATTAGGGTGATTCAAATATGGGGTAAAAAAATTTTTTTTAGATTTAATGTGTTCAACCCTTTAAATGGTTCATTCCAGCATAAAAATAACTATCCTAAAATATTTTAGCAAATTTTTAATTTTTAAGGGTTCTACCAGCAATTAAAAATTGACAGAACGACTCAAATTGTCAAATTTTTCCACACCACCCAGGAGGTACAGTACAAGGCGCATTGCTTTTTTTTAATATGGAAAGCTCCCCCGTAGGTCCTACCATAACCACAAGCATGCATAATTAAACTAGCATGATATTTGAGACATTAGCTGTCCTTACTTCATCAATGTTTCTTTTTTTCTATCAGGGTAAACAGCCCTGTAGTTTTTCACTACTTGTAGCAAGAATTGTTTTTGATCTTCGTCATGTGTTAGTATTTTATTATATTCATCCATTAATTTTACTCCTCTTTCCGCTATATCATTCACGACTTTCCACTGTTTGATAGATTTCTTAGCGGAGTTAAACTCTTCATCATTATGCCATTCTTTAGCATCTTTGAGTAAAAATTTTGAACTAAATTCTGTTATTGTAAAGAATCTTTGCGTATTTGATGTGACAAAATCTTCTAATTTCTTCGTTGGAATAAGTGCAGGATCTAGAAAAGCCCGTTTTGCAGGAAGAGTTTCTGTTTTATTTTGCAAGGCCTTTACCATTTTGTTTTTTGTTTCAGTAGGCACTTGCACTTCATCATCATAAAAGGCCAACGCTACCAGTTCTTCTGATAGGTACCAGAGGTGACCTAACAGTTTTTTAATAGCAACAAATGCAATTGTGTCATTTATTTGTTTGTAGACTACAAGATTCTGTAATAATTCCAGATCAAGACGAGGAGCGCAAGCTGGCACAGGAGCTGTAAACCATGCCTTTACATATAACCGAGTAGCAAATAGACAGATGTCTTTTAGTCCTTTTTTGTCTTTTACTGAAATTTTGAACTGAGATTTGAACAAAAAATTTTAATGAATATGTAATTTTGGCCATCCACCTAGCCCGATGAAGTCCCGCTGGATGTTTAAATTTGATTCCACCTTTTGGTTCACCTCCCCAAAAAATAATTGTTAACTGCAATAGTTCTAGGTAATCGTCTCTTGGTTGGAATGTGTCTAGTTGATTTGCTGCAAATATAATTATGTCATCTTTGATGTCATGAATATTTTCATAGATATCTGGATCTGATAATACTGTTTCGTAATCCTCCTTATTAATGCTTGACAATTTTTCTCTGAACTTCTTAAAAAGGACTATATCTGGGCCAGAAGATGGTGATAAAGACACTGAAACAACAGCTTCCAGCATAATTTCAAATATGTGGTGTCGACATGCTAGCCACAATAAATCGTTGTCGAATTTTTGTTCTAGAAGAATAGCTGCACCATTTCTAGGACCAGTATTGGCTGCCGTTGTATCGAAACACGCATTTTATTTGTTCGCAGATGCCCCATTCAAGCGATGTCTAATTGTTGGCATTAAAACTAGAGACGCATTTCTGTCACTCAATTTTGCAACATCAAGACTTCCTAATAATTTATCATCAAACAATTTGCTACGTTTGCCTACCTTACTTTTCCATGTTGAAGGTTGTGCAGCACAGAAACCAGATTCATCACTTTTACTCTCCTCTGATTCTGATTCTG
Organism: Bathynomus jamesi; assembly: GCA_023014485.1. Lineage (NCBI taxonomy): Eukaryota > Metazoa > Arthropoda > Malacostraca > Isopoda > Cirolanidae > Bathynomus > Bathynomus jamesi. Next base: position 221,888 of record JAJOZX010006412.1, on the reverse strand, counting down.
ATGATGTACTGGTGAGTATGACAGCCTCTTCATTCTTCTTTCTTTTGATCTCTTCTTCTGCTTTCCTCTTTTCATAATGTTGCTTTTCTGCTGCTCTTTGCTCTTTTTTAGCAACAGCCTTATCAATGGTACCCATTTTTCCATGACGTCCTTTCTCACGTTGCATTTTCAAGAATTTCTTATCTTCTATTTTTATAAGCTGCATAGCATTCTCATGAGCAATGTCAAATAAGTTTTCCAGTTTATCTTTCCATTTTTCTTCTTTATTATTTAAATTTTGTGATCTTTTCAATTTGTTTGCTTTGGTTTTCTTAAGCAGCTGCCATTCCTTCAGTATTCCTTGAATTTTATCTACTACATGTACTCTCATTTGCTGGTATTCCTGTTTTTTTCCAAACTGCTAGCACATCATCCGCAGTAGAGTAGCATGATTCTCTAATGCCTCGCTTTTTAATATTTCTGTAGTGCATGAAGAGGGCAGAACTTCTCCCAACTGAGCAACTAGGTGATGGTGAGTTAGGCCTAGCTTCCATAATCGATTAATTGGTATCAAAATTACGAGTTCCAAACAACAATTAAAAGCAAGCTAGTATATAAACCATTAATTAAAAATTCTGAAATTCAAACAATTAAACATAAAATCATAAGTTGTAAAAACAAATAAATTGAAAAAAAAAGGAAAACTTTGACGCCTGGTAGCACATAGTAAATTTTATTTAAAATTCACCAAATTTGGCATACACTATTTTTTTGTCATAGGGAACAAAAATACAGGTTAAACAATTAAAAAAAAACTGATTTTTTTGAATCACCCTAATATATATATATACAGGGCGTCCCAAAAAAATGTATACACACTTTAAATACTTATAAAAGCAGTGTTTATTAAAATACATTTCATTTTCAAAATGTAATAGAATCTACAGACATTATTTAATTGTTTTGTCAACGCCTGTTTTCAAACTGACGTCCGTTCTGGTCCAGGCACTGCTGATAACGCGAAGCAATGGAATCGCAAACATCACGAAACATTTCGTTTGGTATTTGTGTGCATTCTCGTTCAATGGCTGCTCTCAATTCAGCGAATGCTGAGGTTTTATAGCGTAGACTTTGTCTTTTAAGTATCCCCATAAAAAAAGTCTAGTGGTGTGAGGTCTGGTGAACGCGGAGGGTATTCTACGAAACCCCTTCGTCCAATCCACATCCACATCGTGCCAAGTACCACTCGCAATACTCCACTCTTTGGTCCGGATCATCTTCATTAATAGCATGGACTAATCTTGGAATGTAACTTTTCCATTGACAGCGCTTCAAAATGCGTTGGACAGACGATTCTGAAATTCCTACCTCACGACTCGCTTGCCGCACAGATTTTCTTGGACTTTGGTGATACGTTTCCAGTACTCTTTCTTGCTTTGTGGGGCTTGTCGATGTCCGTGGTCTTCCGGAACGCTTCTTGTGGACATTCTGAACAGTTCCATCGGCTTCAAACTTATCTCTAATTCGAGTGATGGTAAATCGCGTTGGTGGATCTGTTTGAAACTCCCTCCTAAACTGTCTTTGCACTTCAACTGCGTTTTCACACTTCCAGTAGCATTTTAGAATGAATTTCCTTTGTTCAAAGCTTAGTCTGACTGCCATTATTAATTCTAATGGGTTTAACTTGGAAAGAAAGAAACATCAATTGAGCTATCAGCTGTTAAAGTGTGTATACATTTTTTTGGGACGCCCTGTATATATAATTTAGGGTGGTCCAAAAAGTTAAAGCATCGACTAAGTTCTCTCCACAAGGTTGGTTTTATGCCTCTTGGTGTGGACAGTATTTGTGCAAAGTTTCACGTTATTCGGTTAATATTTAGGGGTCGCCCCACTTGCCCCCTTTTTGAAAATTTCGGAAAATATATAGACAACTGAATAACTAAATTTTTTTTTGGTTCTCAAAGAATATGAAAGAAAACAGTAAGACAATAGGACATGATAATGGGTGTATCTTCATTATTTCTTCTGCATCAGAGTCGCCTTGGATGGTATTGGTATCTGTTTTCGGTGGGCGGCTACGAGTTATAGGAGGTACTGCTTCTGGTCCTCGTTTCGTGTCAAAGTGTCATTGTAGCGTTGTGCGAGAGCAATACCTCGCTCGGCAGCATCATTGACGACTTTCATCTTTAAGGCGCGATCTCTAAGTTCCCTGTAGTTCTTGTCATTTGGCCATTCCCGTGGATCTTTTTGAAGTAACTGGCGCGCTTCCTCCTTACCTCCAACTTTCAAGGCATCAAAGAGGGTCAATGTCCTTTTCGTGACGAAGGATGCCACATCATTTTCAACACCAGCTTCCGCCATGTCGATTCGTCGGGGGCAGCCATTCTTTTGGGGATGTTGGAGGTGTTGAACCATTCTCCTTTTGGTATCAGGATCGATCCTATTATCGAAGAAGGCCAGTCCAATCAGATGCTCCGACAAGTACCACAGGTGGCGTCTTAGAGCTGTCTTCGCCGCTTGTGCAGCTCCGTGTGGATATTTTTCCAGAAGATGCAGCATTTTGAGATCAGTGAGAGGAGCTTGTGTCCCCATTGGCGCTTCATGCCAGTACTTGACGTAAATCAGACTGACAAATAAAGCCAGCTGAGTCACGTTTCGTTCTTCGCGTGCTGTGAGCTTGAATTGATAGTGAAAGAGGTAGATTTTGAGCGCATAAATCGCCTTCGCCATCCATCTCGCGTGGTGCATGGGACCCGGAGCTCGGATAAAGAGTTGACCACCAGTCTTTCCCCCCAGGAAGAGCAAAGATAGTTCAAGGAACTCCTTGTAGTCGTCACGAGGTTGGCTTGCCTGAAGAGCGTTAGGTAAGTAAGTGAGCATCTCTTTTCTCATTTTTTGGAGTTGAGGGTTCTCGAACAAGCTGTCCGATGCTGAGACAAATGCTTCGTGGGAGAGAGATGGCCATTCCTTTTGAAATCGCTTAAAAAGGCCTGTTTCAGGACTTCCTGTTGAGCCAAATATTGAGGCAAAGACATCAGCAAGTACGACTTCAAGTATATGATGTCGACAACCGATCCAAACTAGCTCGTGACCCAATGCTTCTTCAATCCTGACACAGGCTCCGCGATGTAAACCCGTGTTTGACGCAGTGGTATCGAAGACGAGACCTCTCACATGCTGTTCCACGTTCCATAATTTCATAGTTTGAAGGCATGCCTGGGCCTGTGCTTCTCCAGTTCCTTGTTTCATCTTTGGGACACCAAGCAGCTTCTCCTGTCCATTGAATGTTATAAGGATTGCTATCCGATGCACATTCGTCTTCTTCCCTTCAATGCCGGGGAGAAGCTTTCCGTCCCAATGGAGAAGGACAAGGTCTTCTAGAGAGAATGATTCTAGGTCTTCTCGAGCTGCCTGTTCTCGCCCACTTTCTCTGTAGCGATGAATAGAGCTCCGAGAGCACGTCATCCCAGACAGATCATGCCCCGCGGCCTGTAATACAGCTCCAGTTACGAAAACAGCATTCCGGTCAGAAAGATTGGTGCGACCCATTGCTCCAATGACTTCTGGAGATTGGAAAATGTTCGTAACCTTGTTCTTGGGACGCTTTGGTGCCGGAGCTTCAGACGAAGAAGGAATCGGAACCGATGGTCTATAGTCGTCGTCGTCTTGCGAAAAAAGGGAAGAAGAAGAGGAAAGATCAATTGATGACACTCCTGCTTCTTGCAAATCTTTCTGTGTTGCTTCATGCCTTGCCTTCCTCTTGGCTTCCTTCTCCATTCTGGATCGCTTTCTGTCCTCTTGTGTAGTCGTTCCTTATCAATGCCAGCCATGCTGCAAGAATTGACGTCCTTGCGCTGCATGGACAGGAAATTTCGGTCCTCAACGTTGACGATTGTGCTCATGGCATCACTGGTTGCGATGTCAAACAGTTCCTGGATGTCCGCTTTGAAGATGTCTTCATTCATTCTATCGCTGGCACGTTGCCTGGTCCTGTGCTTCTTGAGTGTTTTGTAGCGGTCTAAAAGCTTTGAAAGCTTACGGACACAGGAGTCGATCCGTTGAGTTGGGATCCGCGCTCGGGTCCAGACTTCAATCACCCTCTGGCATGCCTGGTTCAGACTGTCGGAGGTGGTTTGCTTTTGATTGATGTGGTGGTATTGCCCCAAGAGGAGGGCGTCAAGGCATGTAGGGAGCCTTGACGTGGATAAAGTTCCAGTTGCCATCCCTAGAAGCCAAACTTTTGGAATTGATCGAGTTTGAGCCATCGGACCTATGGAAGAAAAAGTACATTATATAATATATATTCAGAGTGGGGCGACCTCCAAATATTCACCAATCACGCTGCAATTTTGCACAGACCATGTGGACACTAAATGGACAAAAACCACACTTGTGGAGACTATCTAAGACAATTTTGAAATTTCCCCCTATGGATTTGGACCACCCTAATATATATATATATATATTATATAAATACATTGATAGTAATTCAACTATTTATAGCTGTTTCCTAGATATAAGTAAAGCATATGATACGGTGAACCACAATATTTTATTTGCAAAACTAGAAGACAGGAAGGTTCCCATAAACATATTAAATTTATTGAAATTTTGGTATTCCCACCAATCTTTCACTGTTAGGTGGGGCAATGTACTATCCGAGTGTTTTGGCTCCTCTTGCGGGGTGAGACAAGGCTCCTTGCTTTCCCCTATGCTGTTTAATGTGTATATCGACGGGTTAATTGCTTCACTTAATGAGGCAACAGTGGGATGTTGTATAGATAACACAAGGATAAATAACTTAGTTTATGCCGATGATATGGTGTAAATAAGTCCCTCTGTTAAAGGTCTGGATCGGCTACTAAAAGTCTGCGAAGTGTATTCGCAGAAACATGATATTCTTTTTAATGTTACAAAAACTAAGGTTATGCAATTTCATCCTAAAAGTTGTAATCAGCCAGCTGATATAAGGTTTAAAATGAATGGTGAAGTAATTGAGGAAGTACAAGAGTTTAAGTATTTGGGTCAAACTATTACCAGCTCCTTGAGTGATGACTCGGATATAAGAAAACAATCTCGAAGCCTGTGTGCTAAAGCGAATATGACCATAAGGAACTTTCGATTCTGTACAAGTGAAGCTAAAGACACTCTCTTTTGTACTTTCTGCAGTAATATATACGGACAGCAACTGTGGGGTAAATTATAAAAAAGGTTCTGGCAGAACTCTAAATTTGCTGTACAACAGGTCTTTTAGATTCTTACATAAATTACCCCCGAGATGCTCAGCTTTGCAAATGTTTGCTACCCGCAATGTCCCGAGCTTTCCGGAGGTAACAAGACGTGCTCAACACAGTCTAATGCAAAGAATTAAAAAATCAACCAACCCGATCATCCAAACTATCCATGAGTCCTGCCATTTATTCTCTAACTGAGTCTAAGCTATGGACTTCTTGGTACGAAAACGTTTCTGTAGCTCCACTTAACTTCGACATTACAGTATTATTTCTAATCAATTGTATATATTTTTATCCTTAGTATATGAACTGTCATTGTATTATTAATATTTGTCATATGGACTATAGTCTGCCAATGAACCTTTTCATTTTCATGTATATAATACATAAATAAATAAATAAATAAATAAATAATATATATATATATATATATATTAGGGTGTTTCATAAATTAAAAGTTTGGAAAAATTTTAATCCACATGGATCCCCTTGTTCCATTTGCTGAGGAGACTGATAAACCGAAGTATTAATTCAATAGTTTAAAGTTTTCAGGTCCCCAGTTTGATGCTCTGGCAGATCATAAACGGAAAAAATTAAACAAAAATCTGTCAATGAATTTTTATTCAACAAACGAGTACCATTTCACTACACATTTTCACAAAGATACAAAAAACATAACCTCTTCTTGCGAATCATTTGTCCATGAAATCCTTCTTGGTTTTATTCGGGTATTTCGCCCTATGCTGCATCACAGTTTTGAGCAAATACTGCTTCTGCTCTTCGTTCTTCGTCAGAGAACAGTTGAACTCTTTGGTGAGCGCGATGGCTCTTTCGGCCCGATCGTTGACGACAGAGATTTTGTTAACAGTTGCCGCTGCTTGCTTGAAGCCCTCTACTTCAGTCCACTCGGCAACTGGCTTTTTCAAGAATTCTGTGTCCCAAGTCGAATGCATGGAAGAAAGCCATCGTCTTTCCTGTCACGAACTCCGCCAGGTGTTTCGAGGCAAGATTCCTGACGTTCTTCCCTTGGGGTCGCTTGAGTTCCTTTTTCGATGCGGGCTTACCCAAACTGACGACCATCTGAGCCTTTTCTTCATCTGCCACATCTGCGTCGAAGAACGCCATGGCAATAAGTCTCAGAGATGTACCATAGGTGTCGAGACATGGCTTCTTGCTCAGCGTTAACACACGAATATCCCGACATGGCAAAGGCTTCCGCGTCACGCAGAAATTCCAGATCAACTGCGGCAGCCTTGCTTGAGGTTGCAGCACGAGTCCAACCTCGGATGTAGACGAGGGACACGAAGAGACCTACGGCTGTCAGAGCTTCCAACTCGTGACTCGACATCTTGAACTGCTTCAGTAGAATTACTTTCAAGGAGTAGATGGCTATCGCCATCCATCGAGCGTGATGGTAAGCGCCAGGGGCTCTGAGAGGAGAGGGAAATCCACCACTTTTGCTTCTCCCAGGAAGATGAGAACCAACTGTAGCAGTTCCTTGTAGTCATCGCACTGATGCGACGTGCTCACCATCCCTCTCACCAGCAGGACTGACTTCTCCCTCAGTTCCCTCATAGAGTCATTGACTTGAGCAAAATCGTACGGCCGCACGTCCAACCGGTCGATGAACTTCCATTGTGCCTGAAACCTCTTGAAAACGGGTATATCGGGGCCACTTGAAGGGCCGTATGCACGCTTGAAGACGGAGCTGAGGATGACTTCATAGATGTGATGCCGACAGGGGAAGTACATGAGTTCTCTGCCAAGACCTTTCTCAATCAGGACGCAGGCCCCGATATGAATCCCGGTGTTCGACGCTGTCGTGTCGAAAGACAGTCCCCGCACGCGCTCTTCCATCCTGTGTTCCTTGACCAAATCCAAGCAAACTCGCGCTATCTTCTCGCCGGTTCCGGACGTCACCTTAGGAACGCCGAGCAACTTCTCCTTGCCGTCGCCAGAGACGAGGACGGCGATCCGGTCAACGCTCTCCTTCCATTGCTCATTGTCAGGTAGGAGCTTACTGTCCCAATGCAAGACAAGAGGCTGACCAGGACAAACTTCGTCGGATTGATAACTTTCAGCAGCCACCTTCCTGAGAGCCTTGCGTGTGCGGTACATGGTACTGGCAGAAATGGACAGTTCATCCAAGTCAAAACCTAGTGATTTAGCCGCTGCAGCGTACGACATAGCTGAATCGCGGTACGAAATATTCAGCCGATCGTAGGTAGTCGTCACATCCTGTGAGATCAGATTCCTGCGTCGCTTCTTGGTATTTCCCTTGGAGGAGGATGGAAAAACTTCCACGGTTGGGTCAACGACATCTGAGTCAGTCTCTGACGAAGTTGAAATCACTAAAGCCCCCGTATCTTCTGCAGCTCCTTGTTCCTTCCTGGCCTTCTCCTGTTGTTCCTTAATCTTGTCCAGCCTCTTCCTTTTCCTAATCTCCTTATAGTGAAGCTTCATGTCAACAGGGCCCATGCTGCAGGAATTTGGATCTTCACGCTGCATGTCGAGAAAGTGGATGTCCTCCTGATTCTTCATCATTTCCTTAGCCTGTGAATGAGCAATGTCCATGATCTTCGCTATTGCCTCCTTGAACATCGCCTCCTTCACTCGGAAGGACTCTGCTTTATGTGACTTGTGCTTCACAAGCCGGTCGTATTCCTTGAGAAGGGATTCCATCTTCCTCAAGGCCGAATCTCGACGCATCATGGGGATTCTCGCTCTCTCCCAAAATATGAGACAGGCATCCAGGCACAGGTTCAGGCATTTAGTACGTCCAAGTTTTTGCTCCTTTTGGTGGTAAAAGTACTTTTTGAGTACTTGCAACTGAGTTGGAAGGCCACTTGATGTGATGTTCGCATCCGTCTGGCCAATAAGAAACACTTCTGTTTTCGCTCTGGTAGACACCTGGAAAAGAAAACAAACTAAATAATTCCACAGAAATAATTTCACATCGTAATTAATTTCATTAATTAAATAAAGAAAAGCAGTAACTGGGACTCGAACCAGTGTCATAGCCGTTTGGCGGCATCGCTCAAGTCGGCGTACACAGCACGCTATCCACTACACCATCTAGGGAGTGGATAGCGTGCTGTGTACGCCGACTTGAGCGATGCCGCCAAACGGCTATGACACTGGTTCGAGTCCCAGTTACTGCTTTTCTTTATTTATAAAACTGATACGTGTACACTACGTTCTCTTTGACAATTCATTAATTAAATAAATTTCAATACCGCAGTAAAATTACATTAATTAGTATCATAAATAATTACCAGCTTAGTTGTCCAATATGCAACAGACTAATTAATTTCATGTAATATTAATAATAAATATCACTACCACAGTAAAATGACAGAAATTAAATAATAATAAATTTCAATACCACAGTAAAATGAGATAATTAGTAACATATATAATTACCTCCATAGTTGTCCAATAGGCTATACAACACGAACCGCTCAAGTGACGAAGAAAACCGTCTTCACTGCAGGCAGGCGAGAAATGAACTGACAAAAAGTCGTCAAAGTTGGGGACCTCTAAATGCAGTGCGATCTGGTTCAAACTTGCACAAACGTGTTTTCTTGTTCTTTAGAATACGGAGAAACGTGTGGATTAAAACTCCAAGCTCATTTTTATTTTACCCTATAGGTATGAAACACCCTAATATATATATATATATATATATATATATATATATATATATATATATATATATATATATATATATATATATATATATATCTAACGTAAAGAACGACGCTTGTATAGAAGAACGTTCCGCACAAGATGAGGAGAAAGAACGAACGTTCTTCTATACAAGCGTCGTTCTTTACGTTAATTATACTGTGTGTTGTTTGTAGTTAAAATGTATATATGTGCGACATGTGAGAGGTGCCCCCTCAGGGCATTGGTTTCTGCTCGTATGTAGGAGAATTACGACTTCTGATTAAGCGAGGCCCATGGTGTAGTGGTTAGCATATCTGACCGGCAATCGGAAGATCCAGGGTTCGATTCCCGGGTGGTTACCTCATTTTTCATTTGTTCCTTCTTTCTCCTCATCTTGTGCGGAACGTTTTTCTATACAAGCGTCGTTCTTTACGTTAATTATACTGTGTGTTGTTTGCAGTTAAAATGTGTGTATATATATATATATATATATATATATATATATACATACATACATACATAAAGTTGTAGGTCCCCTCCGTCATATGACCTTAGATGTTGCGAAGGTTAAACAACCCCAATTAAAATATATATATATATATATATATATATATATAATATATATATACACGGTGTATATATATTATAAATACTTGTATAAATATAGTAATAATAATAACATTGGCCAACAAGTATTTTCCATCAGATGTAATTATGGGTGAGATAGATAGCTGTTGGGACGCTGATTCCAAATCTGTTTTCGGTTTTCCTCTAGCACGTCTAGTTTTCGAGATGAGACGGATTATAATATATATATACAGCGCGTCCCAAAGAAATGTATACCCACTTTGTTCGATAATACCAGCTATGAGGATAATAAATATATTACTGTTTATATGTTTTTTAATAAAGAATTTTCTCCTGAATCTAAATATGTAATTAGTTTTATTAAAAATTGAAGAACAAAAAAGTTACAGATGTTTAAATTAGAATTATTATTTTCGAGACTTCATGTGCGATATTTTCTAATATTTTTTTTATGGCCTGGCCTGCCTTTTCACCGACTGTTTTGAGATACTTATGTTTAGTGCCTAGCTTAGCCTAGCCATTTCGTTGAGTTCTAATTAGGCAAGACTACAGTTTTGCTCTAACCTTATCTAACATCTTATAACTCTGCGACGTTTGTTCTTTTCTAACGACAATTTGAACATCTTAGATAAAGTGTCATTTAACCATGGAATTTGTAAATTTTTTGAATTAACTAATAATTACAACATTTATGCATCAATATCAACACTAAACATACAGTACTGGCCAAATTATTAGGAATTTTTTTAAAATTTCATTTTTTGGTATAAAATGTTAAATTAAACCAATTTTAAACGTTGAAAAGTTATTTATTTCTACACAAGAATACATGGTCATTATTTAGCAATAGTTTAGTACTTAGTTTGACCCACCTTAGCTGCCATAATGGCTGCGACACGCTTCGGCATGCCATGAATCAATTTTTTGCATAATTCTTTAGTCGAACGAAGCGTGTTTGTTCGTCAGTTGTCGTTTGGTTGTCGTGCGATGTGGGTGTGTTTCTCTTTCTTTTACGTGTCATTGTAACTACCGTTTAATTTAAATAGTGTATTTACCCAATTTCGGCAATTATTTGTTACAGTTTTTAAGTGAATTTGAAAATGGGGCGAAAGAATGACTTGAGTCCACGGAAAATTGGGCAAATACAGGTTTTATTAACTTCTTCTACATTTAAACAAAAGGAAATCGCTGCCAAACTCCATGTTTCACCACAGTCAGTACTTCGTATTAAGAAAAAAAATGGTATTTGGAGAAAATGTAGGCCCCAAAAGGGTTGGAAGATGCGGCAGAAAAAGGGTAACGACTCCAAGAACTGATAGACAGATTGCAATTTTGTCTCTTAGAAATAGAAGAGCTACTTGCAAAAACATTTCCAGTAGTCTAGCGGCTGATGGCATCAATATTAGTCGTAGAACAGTCAACAGGAGGCTTCTAACTGCCGGCTTCAAAGCCTACCGCCCAAGGAAGAAGCCCAGGCTCACTGAGGCTATGAAGAAGGCACGTTTTGCATGGGCAAAGGAACACATTAACTGGACTAGTGAGGATTGGGAACAGGTAAGAATAATATTTAACATTAAATAGAATGTTAATACAGTAAATACAGTATGCATAGAAGTGTATTTACAGTACGTGATAAAACTGCAGTAAAAATATCTGTAAAGCAGCAAGTCATACTGTACTTCGTTTTAGCTGTACTTCATACGCTATGCACTGACTCTTTCACAGGGCTTTCTTTGATTGCAGGTGGTGTTCTCCGATGAGTCAACGATTGCCGTGCTTGACGATCGTGTTCAAAGTGTAAGAAGGAGGCCTGGAGAAGAATTTTTGCCTGAGTGTCTGATGAAAACGGTGAAATTTCCACAAAAGATCATGGTTTGGGGAGCAATTTCTGTGCATGGAACTAGTCGTTTGAGCATTGTTGAGGGGAATATGAACCAAGTCAAGTATATAGAAGTACTAAGAAGACGTCTACTGCCTCAAATAAGGGAATGGTATGGTAATAGACGTTGGATTTTTCAACAAGACTCAGCTCCATGCCACACGGCAAAGTCGGTTAAAAAATGGTGTCATGAAAATAGTGTTCGGTTGCTCCCATGGGCTGGAAATTCTCCAGACATGAACCCAATCGAAAGTTTATGGTGTATTTTAAAGGACGTAATCCATGAAACGCCGATAACAACAAAACACCAACTCATAGAGCGACTTATTTAAGTCTGGTTTCACTCTACACGTATTAAGGAATTATGCAAAAAATTGATTCATGGCATGCCGAAGCGTGTCGCAGCCCTTAAGGCAGCTAAGGGGGGTCAAACTAAGTACTAAACTATTGCTAAATAATGACCATGTATTCTTGTGTAGAAATAAATAACTTTTCAACGTTTAAAATTGGTTTAATTTAACATTTTATACCAAAAAATGAAATTTTTAAAAAATTCCTAATAATTTGGCCAGTACTGTAAGTATCTCAAAACAGTCGGTTAAAATATTAGAAAATATCGCACATGAAGTCTCGAAAATAATAATTATAATTTAAACATCTGTAACTTTTTTGTTTTTCAATTTTTAATAAAAATAATTACATATTTAGATTCAGGAGAAAATTCTTTATTACAAAACATATAAAAAGTAATATATTTATTATCCTCATAGCTGGTATTATCGAACAAAGTGGGTATACATTTCTTTGGGACACGCTGTATATATATATATATATATATATATATATAATATATATATATATATATATATATATATAGTTCTCAATGGTTTGTCAGTTCTATGGCTTATGCCCATATGGGCACAGAAACGAGACTCGAGGCTCCGCACAGTGCTACCAATATAGCTCCGATCACATCGGGGACACTTAAATTCATAAACAACAGCACTGCGCAGAGCATCCGATACACGGTCTTTAACATTAAAATATGAGCCAATAGAACGACGGTTAACAAATACTAGTTTAAAATCTATTTGACAATAAAATTTACTAAGAAGTGGCAAAGGTTATTACGGCAACAGTGCTCATCAATTTTTTACGTTTTTAAATAACTTACATCCAAACATAAAGTTTACTCTGGAGGAAGAATCAGATTCCAAGCTGCCTTTCTTGGATTTACTGATTAGCAGAGAGAGTGACTCTATTATTACTTTAGTTTTTCGTAAGACGACGTTCACCGGTCTTGGACTCAATTTTTTAAGTTATTGTGATTTTAAATACAAGCTGGCATCTGTTAACACCTTACTTAACCGAGCGTATAATTTATGTTCTAACTATCAGTCTCTGCATAATGAATTTGTTTTTTAAGAAAATATTTTGTGAATAATGGTTATCCTTTGCAGATTGTAGAAAACGCTCTCAATAGATTTCTAGCTAACATTTACAAACCAAAAATGTCTAATTTTAACGTTCCTAAAGATGTTTATTATCTTGTGCTCCCAGAAATGGGATATCTGAATTCCTATTGCCGTAATAACCTTGTGCCACTTCTTAGTAAATTTTATTGTCAAATAGATTTTAAACTAGCATTTGTTAACCGTCGTTCTATTGGCTCATATTTTAATGTTAAAGACCGTGTATCGGATGCTCTGCGCAGTGCTGTTGTTTATGAATTTAAGTGTCCCCGATGTGATCGGAGCTATATTGGTAGCACTGTGCGGAGCCTCGAGTCTCGTTTCTGTGCCTATATGGGCATAAGCCATAGAACTGACAAACCATTGAGAACTAAAGAAGCTTCAGCTATACGCAGCCATGTTGTTCTATGCAAAGTATATATATATATATATATATATATATATATATATATATATATATATATATATATATATAAAATACATATATAATATAATATAATATTACATATACAATATATAATATAATATATATAATATGCATATAACTATATATGATATAATATACAGGGTGGCGCAAAAGTCAGGGACCATAGGCACATTTTAATAGTTTCAACAGGATGGTGCACCACCACATTCCCCAACCATCGTCCGAAGCTCTTTAGATGAAACATTCCCAAGCAAGTGGATTGGACGGCGAGGGTCCGTCGAATAGCCACCTAGGTCTCCAGACCTCACGCCTCTTTTTCTTGTGGGGCCATCTCAAGTCGGTAGTCTATGCTGATCGACCTAGAACCATACGTTCTCTAAAGGATAAAATCACATCTGAGTGTGCCAAAATCAATACCAATGTGTTAAGGAATGTTCAAGCATCATGCATTCAACGCGTCAAAAAGTGTCTCCAAGTGGAAGGCCACCAATTCGAACATTTATTATAATTTAATAAAATATGCCTATGGTTCTTGACTTTTGCGCCACCCCGTATAATATTATATGCGTCCTTTATACATGTAGCGGAGTATTTTGTCGTTGCAGCTTAGGTGTAGGTTTTTGCTTTACCGTTTCTGTACCCTCATGTATGGCATTTTGTCGTTTCAACTTAGGCTTTCCGCAGGTTGTCTTGTGGTATTTTAGGTGAGAGTAGTTGCTGGCCACAAATTTGCAAACGTTGCACATGTACACCCTTTTATTCTTTGGCGTAACAGTCACATGTCTAGTTGTGTGTTGTTTTGTTTTGTGTCGCCCACTTACACATTTTATTTTTTTAGGTGATTTACATCATCCCACTCATCGATCATCATGCCTCGAAAGTGTAAAAATCACCCCGACAATTTCTGTTACGTGTGCGGCTCGTTCGCGACTAAATCACAACGGCGTACAATCACGATGGATCTTCAAAAAACTTACCGGTTATACTTCGGCTCTCCACTAGGCGACCAAGATAAGGCGTGGGTGTCACATGTTATCTGTACCGCTTGTTCGAATGGATTACGTGACTGGTTGAACGAAAGGAAAAAGTCGATGCCGTTCGCTATACCCATGATATGGAAGGAGCCGAGAGACCATCATGGCGATTGTTACTTTTGCAGTGTACATTGTTTATCCGAACGTAGACTCCGCGATCAGACCGAGCCCTCACAATGACACGATGCCGATTCCGATACCTCCACAGCATGGACTCGATTCTTTAGAAGACGAAAGGGAATCCGACGAAGGTGCGATTGGCGGAGATGCGGGACCTTCGGCCGATCTTGACTACACACCTGACGAAGAGCAATCGGAGCCGAGGAGGCCTACCCAAAACGAGTTGAATGACCTCATTAGAGACCTAGCCCTCTCCAAAGAGAAATCAGAACTTCTCTCCTCGAGACTCATGCAGAAACACTTACTTGAGAAGAACGTCCGAGTGTGTCACTATCGAAAACGAAACCATGATTTGGCGACATTCTTTACAGTAGACGGTCCGCTCTGCTATTGCCATGATATCAATGGACTTTTCGAGAACTTGTCACAGGTACACACACCATCTGAGTGGCGCCTCTTCATTGATTCCTCACACCGAAGCTTGAAAGAGGTTCTCCTGCATAAGGGGAACTTAAAGCCGTCCATCCCGATCGCCCACTCCGTTCATCTAAAGGAGACGTACGATAACAAGAATATATGTACTACTCGAAGCAATCCAATACAACACTCATCAATGGAATTTCTGTGGTGATCTCAAAGTCATTGGTATGGTAATGGGCATGCAAGGAGGGTTCACGAAATATTGTTGTTTCCTATGCCTATGGGACAGCTGTGCTACCGCGGATCATTACATCAAACGTGACTGGCATCAAAGAAGCAGATACGAGTCAGGAACGGGCAGTGTCCAGTGTGTTGCTTTAGTTGATCCAAAGAAGATTTTCCTGCTACCTCTCCACATTAAGCTCGGCTTAATGAAAAATTTTGTGAAAGCGATGGGTAAGGCGAATTCGAGAGGGTTTCGATACCTTGTTGAGAAATTTGCAAACATCAGTGCCGCGAAATTGAAGGAGGGAATCTTTGTGGGGCCCCAAATCAGGGAGGTTCTACAGGATGAAGGCTTTGAAGAAAGCCTCAGTGCCTTAGAACTAAAAGCATGGCAGGCTTTCAAATAGATTTGTGGAAACTTCTTGGGAACCACAAGTCTCCCGCATACAAAGATGGAGGTCAGAAACTGCTCGATGCATATCAAGAAATGGGTTGTCGCATGTCCTTGAAAATACATTTTTTACATTCGTATCTAGATTTCTTTCCCGAAAACCTTGGCGCGGTGAGTGACGAACAGGGGGAACGCTTCCATCAAGACATCCAGTCAATGGAAAATCGTTACCAAGGTTTCTGGAACGAAAGTATGCTGGCAGACTATTGCTGGATGTTGTACCGCGATGATCCGGTTTACAAAAGAAAATCGTACGCTCAACGTTTTTAGGTTGGTGTACATTTCTTTTTATGAATAAAATTGTACTTTTGCGATAAATTGTGCAGAAATTAACACCAGTCATATTTCGATAACTAGATGTGCTAGAGGAAAACCGAAAACACGATTTGGAATCAGCGTACAAAACTGATCTAGAAAAGTGTGTATACATTTTGATGAGAGAATACGTTCGATTTTGTCGACTAGTGATAATGAATGAATGATCAGTGAAACCTTTGAAGTAGGGCATTGTTAATTAATCATTTTTAGGAAAAAGTGATGAATGATGAAATTTTCTAATTAATCAATGATTAACTGATTACAAATTATTAAAAATTAAATACTTCTGAAAAGAGTAAGAAAGAGCTTTATTGTTTCTGTTGCGTGAGATAGACCGAAGAAAACATTTGCTCAAACATTTAGTTGGCTTTAGTTCAAGAAATCAGGCATGGGCGGATTAGATAGTTTATATGTACGTGCAAAAACGTGCCAAATTCAAATGATACATTACAAAATTTAAGGTAAAATGATGGTGAAATTATGAGGAAAATTAATCATTTCCCATCATTTTCTAAAAAAATTTTTTTTTTATTAATTAATGATTAAATTCGAAACAATGATTAACATCAGAACCATGCCCTATTCAACAGTACATCTCTTCAGGAAATACACGAAAGGCTTTGGAATCGCTTTTCCTTTTCCTTGTGGGTGTGCATCATTTATTTATTTGAAGTGTTTAATTGTAAAATTCACCCCATTGCGGTCATACATAAATTTAATACGTAATTATATGAGAGTCGAACCCTTTTATATATATATATATATATAAAAGGGTTCGACTCCCGTTGATGGTGGTAATAATGATCCGTAAGTTAGCACAGTGGGCCGTATTAGTTGGCCTGAGCGCTGTCTTCCTGGCCTGTACATACAGTTTACGGTCCAGTGTATCCTGACTACTGGAACAATAAAGTAAGTATGGCCGAGTGTATCCCAACTATTGGGACGGATGGTACAATTGGTACATACCTTTAATATACGAAGAGAATTCGATAAATAAGGTATTATTAAGGTAATAAGGTAACAGAATTGCAAAATAAGTCTTATTATCTTATTTTTTTAACATATTTCGTGTGTACTATATATATATATATATATATATATAATATATATATATATATATATATATATATATATCTCACGTACATAACTTGCTTCACATAAATATATATCGACACTTAAGCCAAAACATCTCATATAATTATGTTTTAAATTTATGTAGGACCGCCAACCTTGATCACAGAAAAAAAGTATTTTCATTTCTTCGCCATCATATTCATTGTCACGCTTCATTTGCTTACATATATGTTCTCCTCTATTATCTGCGAATTTATATATATATTACTTATTTGGACTACAGTGAATTTAATTTTTCCAGAAGAGTTCCTTGTTCCATGCACGGTCTGTGTGTAACATAAGTTTCTCAAGAGACCATTCTGAGTTGTATCATTATATATATATATATATATATATATATATATATATATATATATATTAGGATCTTTTGAACTTTGAACGACGGTTCAGGATCAACCTGCAGTCAACCGCTCTGCAATATCCCGCCTCATTTTCGGGATTTGATGGAGGAGAGAATTGGTTTCCGATCTCCTCCCGCCCTCGTAGACAGCCACGCATGGCTGGTCAGGAACTTTGCACAAGAACCTGTCCAGCGGGTTCTTGAAATTATTCAGGTTGGTGTGTTGGAGGTTCCTCAATTCCTTTGGTTGGACATTAAAAGTTTTGGACTCGTATTCTGACGGTATTTTCCATCCTCGTTTTCATAGGCCCCTTTCCCACCGCAGTTGGGACAGTACAGAATCCACCACTTCCCTCATTTTAGTGTGTTTCTATTTTATTTCTAAGATTTGGGATAGAGCCCTCGGGTATTTTCCATACACTTATTTTTGTGTACCGCGTACATCTTCTTTCCTGGAAGTAGAGTTTCAGGGATTGTAGTCGAGACCAGTAGTCTTCATCTTTCGTTTCCTCTGTTTTAGTCGTAAAAGTCTTTTGTATGGCTTCTATGTCTGCAATGTCTCGGTTTTTGTATGGTTTTGTGAATACTGAACAAATTATTGGTAGGACTAGGCCAGTGGTTCCTAACCTTTATGAGGCGATGGCCTACTAGAGCTGATTCGAATAACTCCTGGAAAAATAATGTAAATCTAGTTATATGCCAATAATTTTATAAAATTACTCAAATTATTATACTACTGAATTTGATTTTTAAAAGGTATGCTATGACCAACCTCAATGGTCCACCCACGAAATTCGCCATGACCCACCGGTCGGGAACCAGTGGACTAGACTTCCATAATTTGAGCGTGATGTTTGCTCTTCTGCTGTGGAAGCTCCTCCACATAATTTCCATTATTTTTCTAGCTGTTGTAATTTTAATGTTATAGTATTCTTTGAATTCTGCGTCTGATGACATTATTACTCCAAAATCTCTGAATTGTGGTTTTGGTGTTTTCTGCTTGGCTTGCAGTGCTTTGTACCCTTTATTCTGTAGCACCTTGTTATTACCATATCTTAGAAGTTGGATTTTTTCTTCGTTAAACTTCTTATGGTTGTTGTCTTCCGCCCACTTGAATAATATTTCAGTGTCGTTTTGTAACTTTTACGTGTCACCTTCGTTTAATATTTTCTCACATATCTTTGTGTCATCCGCGAAACACGATACGATACTGCCATTAATATCTGCCTTAATGTCTGCAATTATTATTTTAAACGGCAAGGGAGCTACTACCACTGTTTGTGTTCATTTGCTCAGAAAATTAAATATCCATCGTCAGAGCTTTTCAGTAATTCCTGAATTCTTAAGTTTGTGTGTTATAATTCCATGATCACGTTTATCGAAGACTTTGGCCAAATTAGAATAAATTACATCTGTGTTTTGACCTCGACACAATGTTTCCAGTTTTTTTCTTACTGGTCCAATAGCTGTGATAGGCATGAAGCCATGTTGGTTTGAACTGAATAAATTCTTTTCTTGTAGATAGTAAGCAATTTTTGCCTGTAATTACACGTTCGAAGCACTTTATAAAGTGGAAGGTGAGAGCTATATAATGGCTGATGTTCATAGGCATTGCTCTGTTACCCCTTATAAATGAGGGGGCCAATGTTCTTGTTCATTAATGGAAGTGGAATTTGTCCTGTGTCGAGTGATTTTTTTCATAGTAAGTATAGAGGCTTGGCAATGCTCCCTTCTCTCTCTCTCTCTCTCTATATTATAATATATATATATATATATATATATATATATATACCGGTATATATTGCGCCTCGGTGTGTAGTACTTAGCATCACTGACTACGAATCCACCGGCCCTGGGTTCGATTCCCGGTGACGGCAGGCGGCGCTCAGCAAACCCAGCTGTTCATCCTTCCATACAGTAAAATTGGTTAAAAGATGAATGGGAACCCTGGGTAACCTAGTGTTTAAGACGCTGGGCTGCTGATCGGGAGGTCGTGAGATCGAGTCCGGCCGAGGACTTTGTAATATCTGACTACCCGTGATTGGTCGTGGTTCGGATTCCACGCTAAGCTGTAGGTCTAAAAGGCGGAGTAACAAGCTTGATCTTCTTTGGAATGAACAATTCGGGCGGAGGCAAAACAAATGTTAACTAATATATATATATATATATATAAAACCACGAAAAAATTTTATATTTATATTTTTAATAATAATTAATTTATAATAATAATAAAGTTACTGTAGTAATCTTTTTTTTTATATATATAATTATATTTATGTAGACAACCTTGGCGCAAGTGAAAAGGAAGATCATTTATTTATTTATTTATATATATATATATATATATATATATATATATATATATATATATATATATATATAATACTGTAAGTTTAAAAAAAATAAAGCCATTTAATGGGTTTACGATCGTTTGTAGATGAAAAAAAAATAAAAAAATGTACCCAGAAAGATCTCTTCCAATTATAAGCGGAACCAAGACAAATTGCCGAAGGCCAAAAGGGATTTCGGATGACGTTTTTATACCCGGGTGATATAGCCTTTCCTTGAATGTTTTTCATTCGACGAGGAAGCCATAATTTTATATCCAGTTTGTTTATTTAAGACTTTTATTTTAGGTAATTTGTTTATTTATAACTCTATTAGTTTGTTACGGCTTTAGTTAATTACGGTACAGTATAAATAGGTCGCGGGAATTCTCTATACTACCGTGTTAAAATTAATTGTAGCTCTGTGTAGTCGAAAGAGCTCCTCTACGTAATTACAAAGTTAAGTTCTTTTCATTTTAATTGCGGTAGAATTCCACCATTTTAATTTACATTTGAGTTGTAAATCTTCGCTTTTTTTACAGTACTGTAAATTGAAATAACCAACCTCGTATAAAGGAGTCACCTGGACTACCCAAGTTTGACTCGCCAGTTTTAAGAGTGTAAAGCTATTAAGTTTAATTGGTTTGAAACGGAATTCATTTGAGCGCGCAGTTACTATTTTTCTATTATACTCGTATTATCGCGGGTATTTTGTATCCGTGATGTATAAGAGGAAACTGCAATAAACAACGGGGACTTAAACGATGCTTTGACATTGCGCGCCAGGTTAGGAACGATGTTGGACTGTTGGTTTCAAAGCATTTATAGATTGCTTTTATTATATGAAACAAAATGAGTGTGATGCCACCATCACTGATTCTGTTTCACTGCGGATGATTTTATGCGTCCGTTAAGGCGTAACAAAACTACCCTTAAATTAAGAACTTAATCTTATGGCGGTTTTGCCCTTCTTTATACGGCAAATTGAGACGATAATTATTATATATATATATATATATATATATATATATATAATATATATATATATATATATGTGCTTGTGTATACTTTATTAAAATGAATCTGAAACAGAAAAATAAATCATTACATGAATCGAACATCATTTTCATCTTAATTTCAATGTTATCATATTTTGCGCCCTTAATTTTCCGCGTCACTTTTTCGAAACGTAATTAAAACTGACGTATAAATTATATATGGAAGCCATGTATGGGAATTCATTATACTTGATTAATATTTCAGAGTTATGGGTGTATTCATGAATACTTTCGTGTATTCGTATTTTCAATTAAGGGCAAATTTATTGTATTTGTACACTTAAGAAAAAAGAAAAGTATTTAATTCAAATTAAAAAAAAAGTTTTGATTTTAGACGAAGAAAGGCGTTCAAAAGTATTCGCTTTACTTTTGTTAGAATTGAATTAATTAAATGATGTTACGTGAAAAAAGTTTGGTTTATATTAAATAAATATAAAATTATATTTATTTGGAATTAATCAGTTTAAAATTTTTCTCATGAAGTCAACTCCAATTCCGAGTAAAATATAATATTGCGTATTTCTAAACTATGTAAACCAAATTTATTTTTGAGAAATATCATTTATTTGGTTCAATTTTAGCGAATGTTGGTCGGTTGATGAGTTTGTTTAACCTCCTTCGCAACGCCTAAAGTCGTACGAGGGAGGGGACCTACGCGGGATCCGAACCACGGGTCGCTACATAATCCCGACGCGAAGAATGATCTCCCATCCAACTACAACCCAGACCCAGTGTCGCTTAACTTCGCTGATCGACGGGAAGCTGCGTTTCGACATTGGTCACGACGTAGCCCTTAACAAAAGTGGACATGATAATTTTGAGCACTTGAATGTGAGACTAACGAAGTACGAACAATTTTTTTTCTTTTGTTGAAATCAACACTTTCGTTCGGAATTAATTTTCTTTAAACTTCAAAAATATAAGATTTATTCTCGATCAGAACCAAATATTTTTGTAACTCGTTATTTACATGACACATATTTTGCATTCTTTTTCCGACAATTACAATAAATGAAACTTATATAAACGTGTAGAAGCATCTGTAATAAAAAGTTGCATTTTGGGACCATATATAGTATTATATGCGGTGGGACATTACAGTTCTGCAGGTACTTAAACTGTTAAATAAAGAATATTTTTACTGTAAATGCGGAATTACTGTACATTCGCTTATAAGAAAAGTATGTGTATTCAATTATATTATATGTATATATATAGATATATGTTGTATGTCATTCCCTGACGAGTTGTAGCTCTGAATACACGAAAGACCTTGGAATCGTTTTCTTTTTCCTTGTCGATTTGCAGAGCAGCATATATATATATAATATATATATATATATATATATATATATATATATATATATATATACTGTATGTATATTGCACTTGCTAAGTCACTAATTTGTAGATTTTATCAGTCGAAGCGAAAGTTAAGCATACAATTATATATAATTTAGAGCCATGTGCGATAAAATATTTTGCCTAATCGATAGATTAAATTACGAATTAAAAGCTAATTGACGTGAAATAATATACCCATTTTTTTCATATAACCACCAAGTTTTTATATACCCTATACTATAGTTTTACTTCGATGTAACTGTGAGAAAGTGTAAAATTCATTACACACACACACGCACACATACTGTATATATATATATATATATATATATATATATATATATATATATATATATATATATATATATATATCACATTATCAATAGAATACTATAAATCGTTTTTATTATGGGCTCTGGATAGTGTAGTAATATTGCATACTGAAAACGTCGTGCTGTTGTTATATTGACCTCCGTAATAATGATGTAAACATATTTCTGGAATTCATTTTAGGTAAAGTTAACTTGATAAAACTTTTATTGTGTATCAATCTAGATTCGTTCCTTTTTCATGCTTTTTCTTCGTCCTTTTAAACCTGGCAATCGAATTGTGTTGTTTATGAATGGGCGTGTTATCTAATATGTAAACTATAAAACCTTTGTCGGTGAAAATGTATATCGTACGAGTACAACTAAGCTTTTAAATTTAGCCATGGTACATTCCATATAAGCTAAGATAAACATGCCCTAACGTATTAACTATAATTCAAATTGGGTTTCATTTTTATGTTTATTATAAAGTGTATATATATATATATATTATATATAATATATATATATATATATATATATAGGGTGTCCAAACAAAATGCCCCTATTTTTATTTGCTCGTTATTTTATAATGGATGTATATTTTATTATTGGGGTTTCTTCTTCAGAAAGGTAACAGATTGGGGTTTTTATTCCGCCTATATTTATATGCATACACCTATACATTTTTAATGGCCGAACCTTCGAACGGTGATGCCACATCTGCATCTGGAACAGAAAATGAAGATCGTTGAGTGATTTCACGTGACAAATTTCGTGACGCAGGTGCGGAGGAACTTTTGCAGAGAATGTGTAAGCAGAGATCCACACGATAGAAAGACAATATCACGAATTGTTAGAAAATTTCAAACAAAGATAAATGTAAGCAATCAACATAAGGATAATAGCGGTAGGCGACGATCCACAAGAACTGTGCAGCACGTAAATATGGATCATGAAATTATTGTGCCCAGTCCGCAGAAGTATATTCGACGTTTGTCAGCAGAAGTAGGTATTTCACGAATTAAACCTTTTTCCCTACCAAATTAATTCACACGCTTCACTGATTAATGTTCAAAAACAAAAACGAATGGAATTCGCAACATGGATGTTAGCAAAGCAAGAAGATCCTGATTTTTGGAACACATCCACCTCACTGACCAGTGCAATGTACGTAGCCTACATCTGTTTAGGGAGAGTAATAAGCAAAACTTTCGTTACTGGGGAAGTCATGCTAGCGCTCCAATAGAGCTTCCACGTAATGTTGCTAAACTCAACATCTGGGTCGCTGTTGTATGATATGGTGTAATAGGTCCCTACTTGTTTGAGACTGAAACTCGAAAAGCAGTAACGGCAACGAAAAATTCATATCGTCAGATGCTACAAGATTTCTACTTAGCACAATTAATTAGTTTGTCCCGTAAAAGAAATAACCAGACTCACAGTGGTTTCAGCAGGATGGAGCACCTCCACACACTGCTTGTGAAACTCGCAACATTTTCCGAGAGACTAATCTCCCTTCATGAGCCAATGGAATGGCCCCCTTACTCACATGACCTCACACCTGACTTTTTTTGTGAGGTTACTAAGACAAGATCTATTCTACCAAGCCTAAGACACTTGAAGACCTAAAGACTGAAGTCTATAAGGTAACCAACAACATCCCAGCTGAGCTATTTCCAAAAATTATGTCAAATATTTGTGTAAGGTTGAATATTGTGTTAGAAAAAAATGGCGATTACACTGAACATGTTTAATTAAGGTTAATAAACTGTTTTACGTATCTACTGCGTTTGTCTTTGTGTCTAGATTCCTTTTTTTTTTTAACTTAGACATTTATTTAGAAATAGGCGCGCCTGGTGTATATATAATGTTATAATGTTTCAGACCAGCAAAGACCCTAGGATCCACTCATGGCTGGTCAATCTAACTGTGTTTGTAATTGTGTATTACGCAAGTCCTCCGTAGTGACGGAGGGGACCTACAATTTTACGTGGGTTCTGAACCACAAAAGTCTTAATTTTCCTACCTTAAACTATACCCAATCTATCAACATATTCGTCTAATCGATTTTTAAACATGTTTATAGACGTGCTACTAATTACTTCTACCGGCAAACTATTCCAGCTATTTACTATGCGTAAAAAAGTTTTTGGCAACTGCTGTCTCGAACCTTCTACTTGTCAGCTTACACCCGTTATTTCTAGTTCTATTATATAGAGATATTTCGAAAAAGCTATCTCTATTTACGTTATCGAACCCATTCGTAACTTTAAAAACCTGGATTAAATCACCCCTTAGCCTCCTAGTCTCGGGTGTAGTCAATTTTAACTCCTTAAGCTTATCCTCGTACGACTTTGACCTAAGCGACGGAATCATCATAGTTGCTCGTCTTTGAACTCGTTCGATTTTGTCTATATCTTTGCGCATATACGGATTCCAAAATTGGATCGCGTACTCCAAATGGAGTTTAACTAATGATTTATAAAGAGGAACAGTAATATCGCGCGATTTGTACTAAAAATTCCTAGCTATAAAACCTAGCACTTTGTTTCGCCCTTTTAAATCACCAGTGACTATAACTCCTAAATCTTTTTCCTGTTATACGCTTGCCAACTCCTTTCATAACATACTATATGCAAAATTACCGTTACGCGAACCTATATGTGAAATTTTGCACTTATCGACGTTAAATCTCATTTGCCATGTGACTGACCAAGCAACGATTTTGTTCAGATCTTCCAGGATTTTACCTCTATCTTCATCATTAATTGCCCTACCACCCAACTTCGTGTCATCTGCAAACTTTGAAACTGTACTGACTAGGCTGACATCTAAATCGTTAACATATGTATAAGAAAAAGCAATGGGCCCAATACAGAACCCTGAGGAACACTCCGCTCGCTACATTAACCCAAGACGACTCCGCTCTATGAACAACCACCCTCTGTTTCCCTACCTCGCAACTACGCTTCTATCCACTTTATTACTACACCCCTGATTTAATGAGCCTTAGTTAAGCAAGATTTGTTTCGCCTAAAACCATGCTGCGTATTTCTAATCAAGTTATGCAATTTTAAGTGTTCAACTATACGATCCCTAATTATTGATTCCAGTAACTTACCTACAACAGACGTTAAACTGATTGGCCTATAATTTCCCGCCGCACCTTTATGGAATCCGGTCCTGGTGATTTAAGCATTTTCATTTTACAAATATAGTGCAGTACCTCCCTTTCACTCCCACAATATTATCTAAAGTATTACCATTATCAAAAGGTATTATGTCTATGACTGTAGGGATATTCGTTACATTTTCTCTTGTAAAAACTGACGTAAAAAATTCGTTTAACAGAGTAGCCATTTGCTTGTTTTCAGAAACTAGCTCACCGTTAGAATTTTTCAACGGTCCGGCCCCAAGACGCTCTTTACTGGGTTCCTGTTATTGACGTATTAAAAAATCGCATGGGGTTTTCTTTGCCGTCACGAGCTATGAACATTTCAAATCGCGCTTGGACATTTTTATTACGCTTTTCGCTTCACGCCTTAGAGATATGTAGTTGTTTCGTGACCACAAATTGTCGTTATCGCACTTATGTAGCCTAAAAGCCCTATCTCTACTCTTTATAATATCTCCTACTCTAGAAGTAAACCACAAGGGTTTGTTATTTACTTTCGCACGCTTAATCTTGTACGGTACACATTCCTCATTCCTCATTATACACAGTCCTCATATATATATTATATATACACACACACACACAGGGTGTTTCAGGAGGAAAGGTCAATACTTCGGGAGGTGATAGTATCGGTCATTGTGAGAAAAAAGTTTATATTAACATGTGTCTAATTTTGAATGGTTACGGAGATAGAGCTGTTTGAATCTGATGCGCGCGCAGCTCTTCCTCCCCCTTCCCTCCCCTATAACCTTGACCCATATAAGCTGTAATGTAAGCATGTAACATAAGCCAATCGACAGCTGACTGTTGTGAGTGACATTGTTTGGTGTTTGAAGCAGTGTTAAGAATGCCACACACCTTCACACATGCCGAATATGCAGATATGGTGTATGTCTACGGTTTTTGCGATGGAAGTGCAACAGCTGCTGTTGCAGAATACCGTCGACGGTTTCCGAACCGCAGAATACCGGATCGAAGAGTGTTTCCCAGGGTTTTCAACACATTGCATGAAATTGGTACACTTCCCAGCGCTCATGTTTCATCTGAACGTGAAGGTCAACAAGATGTGGATGAAGTGGAAAACATTCTTCAGTTGGTAGAGCGTAGTCCTACTACTAGCTCACGAAGAATTTCTACACGTCTCGGTGTACCACACACAAGAGTATGGCGAACATTACGTGAGGAAGGCTTGCATCCATATCATGTACAGCGTGTACAGCACCTTCAACCAGGAGACGCTGCCATGCGACTGAATTTTGTCATTGGGTAAATGCTAATCGCCGATTGCTTCGATTAATACTGTTCACCGATGGAGCTACTTTCACCCGTGACGGTATCAACAACACTCGTAACTCTCATCGGTGGTCAGACGAAAATCCAAATGCCACTGTGGAAACAAATTTTCAACATCGCTTCTCTGCCAATGTCTGGTGCGGTATCATCGATGATCAGCTGATTGGCCCTGTTACTTTAGAGAATCGTCTTACAGGACAAAGTTACCTAGAATTTCTGCAAAATGAATTGCTAGGACTATTGGAGGATGTTCCTTTGGCTACACGCGCTGTTATGTACTTTCAGCATGACGGAGCTCCTCCACATTTTACCCGTCTGGTGATGCAATACCTAAATCAAACTTTCCCTGGTCGATGGATCGGCCGCGGTGGTCCCATTCAATGGCCACCAAGGTCTCCAGACCTCTCTCCGTTAGATTATTGTTTGTGGGGGTGGATGAAAAGTCAAGTTTACAAAAGAAAGGTGGATACACGAGACGAATTGCTCGCGCGCATTTTGGATGCTGCTGCCCGCATAAAGGAACGTCAAGATCAACTCAGACGAACAACACGCGATCTTCGCACACGAGTTGCAAAGTGCATTGAGGTTGACGGTGGGATTTTCGAAAACGTATTGTAAACTGTAACAAATTTGTCATTTCTGTATCTGATACCATTCAAAATGCCAGTGTTTAAACATTAAATGTTAGAAACAGTAATTGATTTCTCTTTCTTGATTGCCATTAACAATGTTTTTGTATTTGTAGATTCAAACAGCTCTATCTCCGTAACCATTCAGAATTAGACACATGTTCATATGAACTTTTTTTCTCACAATGACCGATACTATCACCTCCCGAAGTATTAACCTTTCCTCCTGAAACACCCTGTGTGTGTGTATATATATATATATATACTGAGCGACAAAAATCGGCCCACTTGGAATATCGCGAAAAGCAAAAACGTGGGCAAGCTTCTGTTTATAAAAGTTTTAAAATTCGAAAATTTAGTGTATGAGGACATTAAAAAATCTTCAAACACCTGCTTAATACAATTTATTATCAAAAAATACTGGTCAAAATATTGTAACTAAAGAAAAAAAAAAGATTTCAGCAAAAACAAAAAATTGAAAATAAAACAACAACAAAAAAGAAACTTGTGATGCAGAGTTAATAACAGGTGTTGCCTCCCCTAGCTTGAATGACTGCAGCCATTCGTCGATTCATCCCATGAATGAGATCGGCGATCACATCCTGTGGGATTCCCTCCCACTCTTCAGTTAAAGCTTGTTGTAGTTCCTGTAGAGTGTTAGGGCTACTAGATAAGCTCTAAGACGCCGTCCCATCGTGTCCCAGAGATGTTCTATGGGGTTCAGGTCCGGGCTTCGGGAAGGCCACTCGATTCGACGAATTCCAGCTTCGTCAAGGAAATCGCTAACGGCTTTTGCCGCATGGGGTCTAGCGTTTTCGTGCTGTAGAAGGAAGGAGCAAAAGGGACCACATGCTCCAGCAAGATCTCTTCCACGTATCATGCGGATGTCAATGACCCACCAACAACAACAACGAGCTCTGTGCGCGAGTTTGAAGTGATACCACCCCAGACCATGACTGAGCCTCCTCCAAAAGCAACCCTCTCCGTAAAAGTGCACGGGGCGAATCTTTCTCCTGTTCTTCTCCGCACTCTTTCCCGTCCATCGGATGTTCGAAGATTAAATCTCGATTCGTCCGTGAACAATACTCGTCCCCATGCTCACGAGCGAAAGCAAGCCAAGCATTGCGGTGGTGTGGGAGCAATTCCGGTCCCATTGCTGGACGTCTAGCATGTAAGAACTTCCCATAAATCTCCTGCTAATGGTTCGCTCTGATGCACTGACGTCTCGAGACCTTTCCAGCTCATTGCGGACGTTTGTGGCAGTCAAGCGACGATCTCGCAAAACACTCAAGACGATGAAACAATCGTCACGGGCAGATGTGCAGCGTGATCTTCCAGATCCTGGTCTTCGGGTGTACTCTCCTGTCTCGCATAACGTTGGTAGACACGTCGAACCGTTCGTTGTTCTTGGAATTCCTAGCGCATCGGCGACGTAACGCTGGCTCCGACCATCTTCAATTAGGGCGACGATTCTTGCGACGTTCACGGCACTCAAGTCCATTGTAAATGTCCAATTCTGGAACCCAAAAGAATTAGAAGTCTATCTGTTACTAAACGCAAATGCCTACTCCCACTAGTGGAAGAAAAAAGTAGCACTAGCAGTCTAAGAGCAACTGAATGTCAGACTGTCGAATTCTTAAAAGAAGTCGAAAATTCGTTACAGCTAGTGTGTTTGCAGCTGACGTTCTTTTGTCTCGTTATTTGGTTTCCTCATAGACCATATTTTCGAATTTTAAAACTTTTATAAACAGAAGCTTGCCTACTTTTTTGCTTTTTGCAATATTCCGAGTGGGTCGATTTTTCTGCCGCTCGTGTATATACCTTTCAACCTTTCAAATGTTCCGTGCGATGATTCCTCATTTCACGAAGGTCAAGCTTGTCGCCCCTCCTCTCGAGTTGGCCTGGTGAAGTAGTTAGTTGGTTCCTTGTACTCATCCTCACATAGCCAGGTACGCCCAGTTCATCGGGGATTGTTCTGAGCCAGGCGTCTAATCTTCTTTTGAAGATGTCCACTGCAATACCACTCGTGTTCCTTAGGTCTTTGTGCAGCTGATTAAACAGTTTTGGTCCTCTCACAACAAAACTATTTTCTTCAGGGTTAAGGATGTTCCCTGTCTAGCCTTTAATTTGGGAACACGACACAGTCTTCCTTTGCTACTTTCCACTGTTGTTTGGGGAGTTATAGGATTCAGAGTAAGATTCGGGACTAGTTTCTCCATAATTTTCTAAGTGTAAATAATGGTGTCTCTCTCTCTCTCTCTCTCCTTCTTTCCAGTGAATATAGGTTTAATTCGCATAACCTTTCCCAGTAGTTTAGTTCTTTGCACCCCTTGATCTTGGCTGTGAAGCTTCTCTGAATCCCTTCTAGTTGTCTAATGTCTTCTTTTTTATATGGGGATGTTAGGACCGAGAAGTATTCCAGTTTGGGTATGATCAGTGTTTTCAGTAGAGGAATCATTATATTCCTATCCCTTCGTTTAAAGGTTCTCGTATATATATATATATATATATATATATATATATGTGATGAATTTCACAATTAAACACGTGAAATGAATGAATGATACAAATCCACAAGGAAAAAGAAAAATTATTCCAAGTCTTTTCGTGTATTCAGAAGTACACCTCGTCAGGAATGAAGGGAGAAGGCGAGATGACAAAAACATGTACATATGTACAACGGGACGGAAAAATAAAAAGATTAGCACCTGATTAACATAATTTAGTACCAATATTCATGATATTGCATAACTTGGAATCTAAAAATTCAGGACTGACAATGCTCTAAGGAACATAGCAGAGAAAATAGAAGATTTAATCGAGATGATGGTCAGAATATAAATGCACATAAGAGTTATTATTAGTAGGCTTCAGGACTATTATTAGTTATTATTAGTAGGACATTAGTAGAACAATTCAGGACTGACAATGCTCTAAGAAACATAGCAGAGAAAATAGAAGATTTAATCGAGGGATGATGGTCAGAATATAAATGTACATAAGAGTTATTATTAGTAGGCTTACGAAAAACTTCAAATTTGAAGTGATTCAAGCATCTCCGAATTTTTAGATCCAGAAAAGATAAGCTTCCATCATTTTCTTTTTCAAGCGTGAATTTAATAGATGGGACTAAATTGTTGAACCTACCAAGAAATAAGTCAACATTCAAATTGTTAAGCCAAAGGCCTAAAATATCATCTCTATACTTGTACCAAACAAGGTTAAAATTAACAATAGTAGGCAAAATTCTGCTTTCAAAAAAATTCTATATATAAGTTGGCTAATACCAGTAAGAGGAGGATTACCCATCGCCAATCCAAACGACATAGCATAAAACTTATTTTCAAACTGAAATTTACAATCTTTGATGCAAAGCTTAATTAACTCAATAAGAGTGTTGTGTTGAACAGGAAAATAATAGTCAGAGATCTTATCTTTTAAAAAATCAAGTAGGTCATCAACAAGGGACTTTTGTGAATAACGAGCATACATCAAAACTTACCAATTTGAAATTAGGGTCATTAGGAAACTTCAATTTGTCAATAAGATCTATGCTATTTACAATATGTGACTTGAAAATAGAGCCAACTAACGGCGTTAATAAATTAACTAACCATTTAGATAGCTTATAGGTTACGGAGCCTACTGAGCTAACAATAGGCCTCATGGTATTATTAACTTTGTGTGTTTTTACTAAACCATACACATATGGTAGTGACGGATTTATACTAAGAAACTGCTTAGAAAGCCCATTATAGTTATTTTTTTAATATTTCTCTTAATTTTCTGTTAAACATTTTATTAACATCGTCCAGTGGGTCTCTGTTTAGAGGTTTGAATGTATCGCGGTCACTCAATAAAGTATTCATCTTTTCAATGTAACTGTTTTTGTCCATGATGACGTTATGATGGTTTCGAAGGATGAGTATGGATTTGATTTGATTGAGGAGTGATTTGTTGTATATACTCTCATCCTACAGCTTCGTAACTTCCCACGCAAGGTCGATCGGGAACGTGGCTTAGAAATTTGTCAAGTTTTTTTTTTTTTTAAATGGTTTCAGCTTAATATTTTACTTATCATTTTCTTCGATAAGATATTAACCAGTTTTAGGGCTGTAGTATGTTAATTGTCGTAAGTTTTCGATCTTTTGCATTAAACCTTATTTCCTGTTGCCTCTTCATGCAAAAATTCATTATTAGATGTATAGGCCTACTGTTTAACTATAAAGGAGGGGTTAGTTAGGTCAGGTTCGGTTAGTGAAATTAGATGATGATAGAAATAATGATAATAATAATAATCACTCAGGAGTGCCGAAAATTGTCACAGTGCTCAGACTAACTAATATGGCCCATTGCTCTAACTCTTCTTTTTATCATTACCAGCATCATCGGGGTTCGAAACCCCGATATCGGTGTCTTCACCTCGCTTACAGGGAAATCGCGGGCTAACGACATCTAGTCGACAAGACCAAGCAATCGACAAGTTGTTGAGGGTTAGGTTAAGTTGGTTAGGTTCTTAGTTTTTGTAGTGTCGATTGTTTGATCTTGTCGACGAAATGGGTATAGGTCCAGGAAGCGATGTTATCCACTGAGCAACGGACATCGAACCGGACAAAGACCATTTTCTCTACGTGACATTTAATCGACAAATCATTTTCAGTTAAATTATGTTAGGTTAGGTTAGTTCGTGTCAAGTTAGTTTTTTAGCGTCGATAAAATGCCCTCCGATCAAATGGGAAAATGTGTCTTTTCGAACATGTAAATAAATTTTTAAATATTTTCTTACCTCAGTATATATGTATTCTGACCAGCGTCCGTAGCTCAGTGAGTAACACCGTTTCCCAATACGCGAAGTAAAGACAATGAGGTCGGGGGTTCGAACCCCGATGATGCTGGTAATAATAACGCAGGACTTAGAGCAATAACCCTCATTAACTGTCCTGACCTCCGTGTCAGTTTCTGGGCCTTCCTGATTGATTACATAATATATATCATCATTATATTCAGCGAAGTATTTTTCTAAATCTTCATAAAAGTGTGAAGCTTCTGAATTATAAAATACTTTATTTTGTTTACTTTATATAATCAATTAAACATAGCTCCTTTTCAATTATTAATGAACTTGAATGAATTCGATTCGTATATCCGGATTGGAGGTATAGATTTTATAATGGTATCTGAACCTGCCTTTTATACCTTTTTATTTTGTTGGAATATTTTAATATATTTATTTATTTGTTTAATTTCTTTATTACATTTTTATTTTATTTATTACATTTTTATTTTATTTATTACATGTTTATTTTAATTTATTTTCTTCATTTTCTTCATTCATGTTTGTTTTGTTTTTATTTTCTTTATTTTATTTTTTGCTTTTTCTTATTGCGTGTTTATTTACATTTTTCTTCACTCCATATTTATTTTATTTATTTATGTTTATTTTATTTTATTTCTTTTTATTGAATGTTATTTGTCCTTTATTTTCATTATTGTTTATTTCCTATTTTTGTTGTTTATTTTTTTTATTAGGATCGACTTAGAATCTGCCACAAACTCTCTTATATGAAAATTATAATATATATATATAATGGTGGACCGGATGTCAGTTTTTCAACATCCGCGGATGCGGATCTTTAATTTCAATATCCGCGGATACGGATGCGGATATTTAGTTAATCTATCAATATAATATAGAATTATGAATATATGACATAATTTTTCAAATTTCGTGATATTACTATTATGGCAGGCAATGCGTAAGAATTAAAATTAATATTAATGTTTTCATTATGATAAAAATAATAACTTTCTCAAGAGTTTCAGCCACAGAAAATTCAATGAAACAAGTTTCATTCAATTTTCTGCGTTACCAGGTATTTATATTTTGAGGTTTATATACTTGTTTGTTCATTAATAATTAATACTTTACATGAAATGTCCATGACTAGGCCTTATAAGCTAATTTAATTGTAAATTGCATAATTTATTAGAGGTAATATCCGCATAACATCCGCAGTCAGAAGTGCGGATGCGGATGTTAAAAATGATGCGGATATCCGGTCCACCACTATATATATATATATATATATATATATATATATATATATATATAAATAAATAAATAAATAAACTGCCAGAAACGTGTTATTCAAACATTATTCTTATTACCAGCAATAATTACAGGCCTATTGCTGTCGCTTCCTGCTTCTCGAAACTACTAGAAAAACTCTTGTTACTCCGATTAAATGATTTCCTATGGACATCTCCTAATCAGTTGGCTTTAAAAGTCCCACTCAACTGACCTGTGTATCTATGTACTTAAAGAAACAATATCTAAATACATTGACAGTAATTCAACTATTTATAGCTGTTTCCTTGATATAAGTAAGGCATATGATAGAGTGAACCACAATATTTTATTTACAAAACTAGAAGACAGGAACGTTCCCATGTACATAGTAAATTTATTGAAATTTTGGTATTCCCACCAATCTTTCACCGTTAGGTGGGGCAATGTACTATCCGAGTGTTTTGGCTCCTCTTACGGGGTGAGACAAGGCTCCTTGCTCTCCCCTATGCTGTTTAATGTGTATATTGACGGATTAATTGCTTCACTTAATGAGGCAACAATGGGATGTTGTATAGATAACACAAGGATAAATAACTTAGTTTATGCCGATGATATGGTGTTAATGAGTCCCTCTGTTAGAGGTCTGGATCGGCTACTAAACGTCTGCGAAGTGTATTCGCAGAAACATGATATTCTTTTTAATGTTATAAAAACTAAGGTTATGCAATTTCATCCTAAAAGCTGTAATCAGCCAGCTGATATAAGGTTTAAAATGAATGGTGAAGTAATTGAGGAAGTACAAGAGTTTAAGTATTTAGGTCAAACTATTACCAGCTCCTTGAGTGATGACTCGGATATAAGAAAACAATCTCGAAGCCTGTGTGCTAAAGCGAATATGACCATAAGGAACTTTCGATTCTGTACAAGTGAAGCTTAAGACACACTCTTTTGTACTTTCTCCAGTAATATATACGGACAGCAACTCTGGGTGAATTATAAAAAAGGTTCTGGCAGAACCCTAAATTTGCTGTACAACAGGTCTTTTAGACTTTTACATAAATTACCCCCGAGATGCTCAGCTTCGCAAATGTTTGCTACCCGCAATGTCCCGAGCTTCCCGGAGGTAACAAGACGTGCTCAACACAGTCTAATGCAAAGAATTAAAAAATCAACCAACCCGATCATCCAAGCTATCCATGATTCCTGCCATTTATCCTCTAAGGCCTAAGCTATGGACTTCTTGGTACGAAAACGTCTGTCCGTAGCTCCACTTAACTTCGACATTACAGTATTATTTCTAATCAGTTGTATATATTTCTATCCTTAGTATATGAACTGTCATTGTATTAATAATATTTGTCATATGGACTATAGTCTGCCAATAAACCTTTTCATTTTCATTTTCATTACATATTAAAGGAAACGAGTAAGATGACTAAACTTCGCACTGTATCCTTGCAATAATTAAAATATAGTTTTCCGTATTAGTCCGGAGTCCAAAGCATCTCTGTTTTGAAGGGCGGTCCGGATCAGTCCAATTGTATCATTAGTATATGATTATAATGGTTATCTTTATTGACGGGAGATAAATTCCATAAAAAGGTACAATATTTATCAAGATAATAAATGATACGGTTAATTAAATAATAATAAATTTAAAAACTAAAAATTACAAAAAAGTATTAAAAAAAATTAATTTAAAACAGCAGAGTATAAAATAGATGAAGAAAATCGTATTGACGGTCAATCATAAAAGTGAAGCCCAATATACAGGGTGTTTCAGGTCGACCCTAGAAATATATATATTTAAATGTATTTAAATATATTTAACTTCAAATACCAAACTACAAATTCCACTAATTTTTATATTTCTAGGGTCAACCTGAAACATTTCAAGGTCAACTCTTGCAACAGCAGCAGCAATTCTGGTCTTTAAATCGTCGATGTTGGCCACTGGAGTTGTGTACACGCAGTCTTTGACATAACCCCATGGAAAAAAGTCACAGGGTGTTGTGTCTGGTGATCTGGCCGGCCAAGAGATGGGCCCCTCACATCCAATCCACCGATTTGGGGAATGCATGTTAAGAAAATTTCGTACCAACAAGCTGCAA
This sequence comes from Bathynomus jamesi, assembly GCA_023014485.1. Lineage (NCBI taxonomy): Eukaryota > Metazoa > Arthropoda > Malacostraca > Isopoda > Cirolanidae > Bathynomus > Bathynomus jamesi. The sequence continues at coordinate 186,280 of JAJOZX010006412.1, read as the reverse complement.
TATGATGGTGCGCCATCTTGCTGGAAAAACACATTAGGCTGCAGTTCTTCTAACTGTGGATAGACGTAGTTCTCAAGCATATCCAGATAATAGGTGGTTGTTACTGTCGCCTCAACGAAGAAATAAGGGCCAATCACACGATCGTGTAACAGGCCACACCAGCCATTAACTCTTGGACTCTCAAATGTGTTCGAGTAACACCCTGTGACTTTTTTCAGTGGGGTTATGTAAAAGAGTGTGTGTACACAACTTTAGTGGCCAACATCGACGATTTAAAGACCAGAATTGCTGCTGCTGTTGCAAGAGTTGACGGTGAAATGTTGCAGCGCACATGGATGGAGATAGAATACCCGTTTGGACGTCTTACGTGTGACAAATGGTGTCCATGTTGAATGTGTTTGAGGTTATGTGAAACTTTATTACTTTCTCTCACAGATAGCGCAAAAATGGTGTGTGTTCCTCGTTTTCTAATATTTTTATTTGAGAGAGAGGTTGTAAAGATAAGTTGTGTATACCCTGCATGTACGAGGGCCGCTCAATATATTTTGCTCCACCTTTTTTTTCTTTCCGAGTTTCCTTGTAAGTTCCAGAAATTTTGTACACAAGTAACTGCATACCTTTTCTACAAGTTTTTATTTTTCCACATAGTCTCCGTCCTTTTCTACGGCTTTCCTCCACCTCGAAACAAGGACCTTTATTCCTTGCTGGTAAAAGTTCGCTGGGTTCCGCTGGAGCCACCGCTTAACCTCCTCAACAACTTCATCGTCACTCTGAAACTTTCTTCCACGAATAGCATCCTTCATTGGCACAAACAAATGGAAGTCTGAAGGTGCCAGATCCGAACTGTATGGAGGGTGGGGTAACACAGTCAAACGCATTTTTGTGATGGCCTCTCTTGTTTGCAAACTGTTGTGTGGTCTTGCGTTATCGTGCAAAAGGACGACGTTTTCCAGTTTTCTCTCCGGTCGAACTCGCTTTATATGTCTCTGGAGTATCTGTAGGGACGCAATATATGCCTCTGAGTTGATTGTTTGCCCTTTCTTCATAATGTCCACCAGAATCACCCCTTTCATGTCTCAGAAGATGGTGGCCATAACCTTTTCTGCAGAGGGAGCCATTTTGAACTTTTTCTTGCGTGGGGAGTCTGCGTGATGCCACTCCATGGATTGGCGTTTTGTTTCAGGTTCAAAGTGGTGTACCCAAGTCTCATCCCCAGTCACAATTCGTGAAAGGAAGTCATCCCCTTCTGTCTCGTATCGAACCAACGACTCAGAAGCAATTTATTTTTTGGGCTTTGTGATCTTCAGTCAGTTGGCGAGGAACAAACCGTGAACACACTTTTGAGTATCCCAGTTGCTGAATTATCGTATTCACACTTCCTTCACTAATTCCTAGCTCCAGTGATAGCTCCTTGTATGTGACGCGCCAATTTGATCGAATGATGCTGTTAGCACGTTGCACAGTGTGAGATGTCACAGCCGATGCCGGGCGTCCGCTGCGTGGCTCAATATCATCCCTCTCTCCGATGATCTCACACGTTTAGACCAGCGTCCAACTGTGCCTCGATCAACAACAGCATCTCCTTAAATGTTTTGTAGACGTTTGTGAATATTTCCAACTGTGTTTCTCTGCGGTTAAGAACTCGATAACAGCTCTCTGTTTACGACGCATATCACTGTCAGACGCCATTTTCAAAACTGCGTTAACCATCGGTTTTATACAAGGGCGTTTAAAAGCGGTTTTATATAATGAGGGGAGGTTGAAACTAGAAAAATCCCGTTATGTGAAGCGCAGAAAGTTAAAACTTACGGCCCAAAAGACATTTCAGCCCCACGGCCTATTATTTAGCTAAGAAAAAAGGGTGGGGCAAAATATATTGAGTGCCCCTAGTCCAAATGCATGATCGCGCAGTTTTGCATATTTAAAATTTATTCCCCACCAGGATTCGAACCCGGGCCTCGCTGACTCGAAGACGCGGCCACTGACCATCCTACCACAAGATAAAAGTTAACTACATCATATAGCCCAACTGCGGGGGGATTATCGGCATAAAAAAATAATGCCTCTGGACGCGAAAGCTTTGCATTTCCTTCGGGTGATGAAATTCCCAGTCGAATGGTCAGTGCCCGTGTCTTCGAGTCAGAGGGCACGGGTTGAAATCCTGGTGAGGGGCATATATATATATATATATATATATATACACCGAACAAGCTAATATAGAAAAAAGATTTGAAGGAGACTCCTTTTTACACACACATGCAAAACTTTCTGGAAGTCCGATTCAAAATTCTGAAATAACATTTTTTTTTTTAACCAAATAAAGGGTGATAATGCTGAATCTAAGATCCCATTAGTGAGAAGTCTGTACCATAAAAAGCATTAATGAGGCTCCCTCTGTGCCATCATAATGACTGAGGATATTGACGGGGATATATCAATGTGATGTCATTTGCAGAAGAAACGAAATTTTTTTATGAAATCTCAAAGGAAAAAGTTAAATAGATCTATTAACAAAAGTGTATTGATAGACTGTTTAAATGATTGAAGAAGGCGTACATGAAGATGATGATAAATTCGAGTTTTCTTCATATTCTCTCTCTCTCTCTCTCTCTCTCTCTCTCTCTCTCTATATATATATATATATATATATATATATATATAGCCAGTATGAGATGAGTTTAGCAGCAAATAAATTTGATAGCGAAAATACAAGTCAGATTTAGGAGTTAGGAGTTCAAAGTACACTGTATACGATCTAGAAACTGCCACACTGCGAAAAATAATGGGAATCATATTTGGGCGAGCTTTCAGAGTAGTAGAAGTGAGATTGGTTTTGCCAGTGATGGATTACTGCCCATCCCGACGAGTCTTCACAGAGACGAAGTTATGGAGCGCTTACGAGTTTAAAAAAAAAAAATACAAAGATGAAATAAAAGAAGGATGAAAGTCGTCTGGATTGAAAACTGGATTTCTTTTCGCTGGAAGACGACCTCGGCCATAAGGATCGTATATTTATGGACATTATTAATAAAATACTCGCTCGAAAGTCTTTAAAAGAAGAAAAATTAGAACGAAGAAAGACTGACATTTTGTGTCATTTCTATATAAGGAAACGCATCAGGGTATTGAGGACAAAGATAGAAGATAGAAAACTACAGTATTTTATCATCCGAAAGACAAGATTAATATTCTATATCGAAGGCATTACCAACTCTTTACACTATTTACATTAACGTATTCAGAACTCTATTTGACAGCTCGTCTTTTTTAAAGTACGAGTCTATACCAGTCGTGTGACGTAGATTACGAGGGCAGGATGATAACAGATAGGAATTTCTCTCTCTCTAAAAAGAGATGATCATGAACATTTGTTTATAAAGAAGCATCCAATCGTGTATATACAGTATATATATATATATATATATATATATATATATATATATATATATATATATATATATTATTATATATATATTAATATAATCAATTTGTTTTAGCGAATGTCAGTTTTCATAAATAATTAATATACAATATATAAATGCCATTCTTTGATAAAACGAGTCCATTGTTCGATGTTTTTGATATTAATTGAATTATTCACTTGCAATTTGTTTGAATGTTTTTTTTGTAGATTTTTTTCTTTTTTTAAGAGAAATTGTTTGAAGTTGAGTTTTGTTTGTACTTTTATCTAATATATTGCAGTATTATTGTTTGCTAATGTTACAGTAAAAAATTCATGATTTTTATTCTATTATCTATCAGGGTTGTATTTTTTTTTTTTTTTTTAAGTTTTCAACTTCGTTTGTTATGTTATCTTCATACGTTAATGTCTTTCATGTATTCTCTCTCTCTCTCTCTCTCTCTCTCTCTCTCTCTCTCTCTCTCTCTCCTGTTCATTTATTTTTTCCAGCTAGTTTCGCCTGATGTATTAAAGACTTTTTTCTATCAATAAAGAAAAAGTTTGTAACTACAAAGCTTGAAATGAAGTACAGAATATGGCGTGACTCAGCAGCTTTTCTCTTCCGTGCTTCAGTGCATGATCATGACACACACACACACACACACACACACACATATATATATATTATACAGTATAACCAAACCCCTTAACTCATACTCTAATGGATTCTCATTTGTTTTATTAAATAAGAATTTTAAAACAAGAATTTTATTGCTTCTCCGAGAATAAGAAACGAGAACAGTAAAATGCGAAGAATCTTAAAAGCTCGAAAATAATTGGGATTTTATCTTTTATTAGTTTTCGGCTACCTGTTTCTGGCTTATAATTATATTTGGGCATAAAAACTTGAATATACGAATTGAGTCGCCTTCAAACGTGCAACACAAAATGCACTCTCGTTTTGCACTAATATATATGTGTGTGTGTGTGTGTGTGTGTAGAGAGAGAGAGAGAGAGAGAGAGAGAGAGAGAGAGAGCCAAAGGGCGTGGCGACTGACTGGAAAATTAATTCCATCCATGAACTGCCTCTGGGTATGAAACAGCGTCATGGAACTCAAGCGCCTTCTCTCTCTCTCTCTCTCTCTCTCTAATATAACTTATATATATATATATATATATATATATATATATATATATATATATCATTCATATTTCTGGAACAACTTTAAACTATAACTGCAAATGAAGCACAGATTCCCTTCCGCCTTTCCTGCCCAGTGTCGTTTCTAAAACTGAATAAAATCGTCTGGCATTAACCAGAACAAAATATATAGCAAAATAATACGCAGAGCTTTAACGAAAGTGCGTCGTTCTTTGGCTTAAAAACTGAATCTTGATAACATAAAGTGTGTACGAATGTGTACTATTCGTCTGGCGTATGTTTTATCGATCGTGCATGAATGTGTAATTCGTATCGTGCATTCTATCGTCCTGTCAAAGATTCCTTCATGTTGTAATTGCAAAATAGAAATAAAAATTCTTTTTTAAATATGATAAAATGTGCCATTTCCGTATTTATTCCAGTGAATTGTTATTTATTTTAACTGCGATTATCCCGTTGAGCGAATCTATTATATTTTAGTAAAAATAAATATGGTCAATTTTAATGTGTGTTCTCGTTTTGCATTGAATATCGATATAATTTAAGATTCACGAGAAGAATTTTAAATTAATTTGAATATTTATTTAAATTTTAAATATTTAATAAAAAGGAAATTAATAATAAATGTATGTCGCGATATTAAATTAATAGATAGTGTGGCTGGCTTATATAATTTACTCATTTTAGATCTCATTTCGGGACTGCGTAGCCCATATTTGTTGAAGAGAGTTTGTGTGTAAGAGTGTTTCATAGTAAAAATTTTATGGAAGTTACGCTCAGTAATAATAGTATTTGGGGTTGTTTCACCACTTTCGAACGGCAAAGGTCATGTGACGGAGGGGACCTACGGCTTTATGTGGGATCCGAACCATCTACGGGTCACTACATCATCTAAACGCGGAAGACGGTTACCCATCTATCTACTGAGTAGACCTATCGTCGCTAAACCTCGCTGATCAAACGGGAAGCGATGTTACGATGTGGCCACGATGTAACCTTCAAACTGGACAAGATTTGTTTCCTGTCTGTGCGAAATGAAGGCTAAATCCTTTTAAAACTTTCAAGAAGAATTGTTTCTATATACGTTTGTAAGCATAACAAACGTCCAGTATTTAGTCGCAAGTCTTTTTTTCTTTAACGTTGTCACTCCGTTCCACTATGCAGGTTTGTGCTGACGAGTTCAGACCTAACTTTTATTGGCCATTAATATCCCACTGAACTCACGATTCGTACCCCTTAAGCCCTAAAATGAGAGCTACACACGAAGTTTTATATATATATATATATATATATATATATATATATATATATATATATATATATATATATATATATATTACTCCTCAAAAGTTTTGAAAAACCAACGATATATGGGTATTTATAGCCCTCATTGGTCGTATGTACATTCTGAATGAGGCAGTAGAGTGTACAACACGTACAAATATATATCACTATTTTGATGAATACTTACATTGACAAAGATATATATGTCAGTATTTAGTGTGCCCCCTTTTTGCTCTTATAACAGCTTAGACTGTTAATAATGTCAGTTTATTTCTTTAAATGGTAGTGGTGAATGGTGGAACATTCACCCAAACATTCTGCAGGTTTTTCCACAGATGTTTAATATTAGGTGTCTTTCTCAGCGTCCTCCAGTGTCCTCTTTCCCTTTCGTATATGTTTTTACAACCCGTGCCGTGTTTTTGGAGTTATTATCTTGTTGGAAGATGAACCGTTGTTCAATCAAACTCTTTCCATCTGATACAACTTATCTTTAGTTAGAGTACCATCTATTTTTAAAGGGGAGCCAACGCCAGATGAACTTATGGACCTCCAGACATTGATAAATCCCCCACATTGTAAGCACATATTATACTTCTCACTCTGTCGCCATCGCACGTACCGTCTTCTTTCAGAATCCAAAGATTTCAAATTTTGACTCCTCTGTCCACAGGACCTTCGCCCAGTTAGTCGACGTCCAGTGGTTATGATTTCCTGCATTTTTTACCCTCTTAGACCCGTTTCCTGATCTCGGGTACGGTTTTTTGGCAGGAACTCTTTCGTACAATCCTGCCTCCTGCACTTGACGTTAGTGCCCTGTCAAGAATTAAAATCCTGCTGCAAACTACTACTCGATTGTTTTCTATCTCTTTGGCATGTAACCTTCAATTCAAGTAGCGGTCTTGAGATTTTATGGTTTTTCTTGGTCTTCCTTTTCCTTTTCCCCACATCACTTTTACAGAAATGGCAAAGTTTTTAGTAGTTCCTCTAATAGTATATATGATATGTCTTCTCGTAAAATCACGACCTTTATGCGAATATCTTTTTGTATCAGCCATAATGGAGCCATTCCATGCGAAAATTAGGTCGAATTAAAGAGTTCAAGAGACTCATTATCTCGGTACATGATGTAGAAAATAAGAATATTTATAAAACACATTACATACCACGATTATATTGGAAACATTCTATAAGTACAACTATTTTACTGTAGTTAAGCAAAGAATGAAAATCTGGTAGCCTAAAATCGTTTTTCATTGAAGAGAACAAAGGGATAACACCCGCGTGATGCAGTTACAAAAATGCTTTCATATTAGTTAACCGATAACCTTGTAGGTTATTGTTTACACTGGGCATGCGTAACGTGGACGAGTAAAATTATGCTATTTAGGAACATCTGTTGCGAAATTCTAGATTTTAACTAGAATATGGTGTATTTTTTAGTCAATTTTATTGGCGTTTCCAAACTTTTGAACAGTACTATATACTTAATAGATGGGACTAAATTAAGTTCTGTTGAAAAAGAAAATGATGGATGCTTTCTTTTCTGGATCTAAAAATTCGGAGATACAGGGTGGGCCTTTTAACTCTGACGGTTTTAATATCCTTATAACTTTTTTGTTTTTTAACCAAATCGAATAAAATTTATACACAACATATGTACATACATAAAGTTTTTTTTCATTAAGCTGCTTTTATCTATCTGCTGAATTGACGAAATGGCGAAGAAAAACCTTTTGACGTATACGAAAACAAATGCTTTATAACGAAATGTCGTATAAAATAAGTCAAAGTTATTGCGTAATTGCTAGTCGCTAGTCTTCCAATATGCCCTGGCCCACACGCTTTCCCGATCTCACCCCTTGCGACTTTTTTTTATGGGGGTTTATTAAGTCGAAAGTCTACGCGACAAGACCAACCGACATTCATGAACTGAAACAGAGAATTCCAGCAGCTTTTGGTGAAATTACAGTCGAAATGCGACAAAAGGTGGCTTTGGAATACGAAGCAAGGCTGCCTATACTGATCGAAAATGGTGGAAATCACATTGAAGTTTATAACTAACCTTGTAAGTTTATAAAGGTAATTAAATTTATATCCAAAAAAAACTTTATGCATGTACCTATGTTGTGTATAAATTTTATTTGATTTGGTTAAAAAACAAAAAAGTTATAAGGATATTAAAACCGTCAGAGTTAAAAGGCCCACCCTGTACTTGAATCAATTCAAATTTAAAGTTTTTCGTAAGCCTACTAATAATACAGTAACTTGTATGTGCATTTTTACTCTGACCATCATCCCTCGATTAAATCTTCTATTTTCTCTGCTATGTTTCTTAGGGCATTGAGAGTTGTCAGTCCTGAAGTTTTAGATTCCGAGTTATGGAATATCATGAATATTGGTACTAAATTATGTTATCCTATTTCATTTCTAGTTAACTGCCTTAGGAAAGCTAAGATTAGGTATTATAATAGTGTAACTGTAAAGGAATTTGAGCGTAAAAATATCCTTAGCCTACCTTACCATGTTAATTTTAAATATCTTCCAACTTTACTTAAAGCAATTGATATCAACGTAGTCTTCAAGTATAATAATACTGTTAAATCACGCCTAATAAAGAATAGCCCAGATAATGCGGTTGGTTATGTGTATTCGATCGGATGTACACAATGTAACTCAGTATAATAGGTCAAACGGGAAAAACGTTAGATATGAGGGTAAAACAGCATAAATATGCGTGTAGAACAGTAAATAATTCTAGTGCATTGTTTAATCATATGTACAGATGTAACCATAATATCAAGTGGGATAGTTCTAAAGCGCTTGTTAAAAAACACAGCTATAATTGAAAGGAATATTCTAGAATGTGCATTTATCCATTTTAAAAATATTTCAATAACAGTGCGGGAATGTATAAAATTGACAATATCCTGTTAAAATACCTTTTCCCTTTAATCAACTCTTGTTAGTCATGTGCTAATCTTTTTATTTTTCTGTCCCGTTATACATATGTATGTATTTTCGTCATCTCACCCTCTCCCTTCATTCCCTGACGAGGTGTACTTCTGAATACACGAAAGCCCTTGGACTCATTTTTCTTTTTCCCTGTGGTTTGTATCATTCATTCATTTCACGTGTTTAATTGTGAAATTCATCATATATATATATATATATATATAATATATATATATATATTTTGGTTGCGTTGGGTACAGAGGCACTTTGTAATTTGCTCGCCCATGTATGTAAATTGAGTGAGAGGTAATTTTAATAGCCAAAGTATAAGATTTCTGTGCTGAAATATTTACTAACAAATAATTATTGGTTTAAGTTAATTTACATAAAAAAAAAAAAAATGAATACCAATATAATTTTATGGTGTATTTGTAGTTACAATCAAATTACAGTCGCGGATGCTTGTCTGTACACAACAGTTTATTACGGTTCCTGGATCCTACAGGCACGTTTACTGGAGAACTTCGCGCTCAACATGCTCTGAAAAAGTAATAAAATCAAATTAAACATTTGTAAACTCACTGAACATAAATTTTATATGCAACATTAATGTGGATTTAAGAACTTGGACTATGTTTATGTTTTCAATAAATATTTAACTCCTGTCGTAAGTTAAGTGTTTAGAATTTATGTTCTCATTAAGGGCATGCATTCTATTACGCGAATGTTTATAATCTACAGGAAATCTTAATAGCAGATTATAAATATTGTATAACTACCGCGTCTAAATGTGCCGGCATAATGCCGATCCTATTAGTATATAAACGAGATCAGGGAGATACATATAGTACTAATTAGTCAGGAGGGCCAGAAACTGGCATAGCGCTCAGGCCAGCTAATGTGGTGCTGAGCTCTGAGTCTTGTATTTTTATTAACCCGCACCATCGGAAGTCAAACCCCCGACCTCAATGTCTTTACTTCGCTTATAGGGAAACGGTGTTACCCACTCAGCTACGGACGCACGCTGGCCAGATATGCAGTGTATATATATATATATATATATATATATATATATATATATATATATATATATATATATACAAGGACAAAGAAGCCAAAACTAGCTTTGTTAATAACTAAAACAGATAAGTTTACATTATCTGCTGATAACAAAGTATAAGTCTTCGACAGGAATAATGTTGGTAAGGTTTGGGGTTGTTCATTGTTCTTCGTGACGGCAAAGGTTATGTGACGGAGGGGACCTACAGTATTTTTTTTTCGATCGAAACCCCGACCCCACCAAAAACGACTCGGAGAAACACCTTATTCTCTAAAATCTGGAGTCAGAGCCGAAACTCGAGTCTAGGACCTTCAGACTAAGAACCTGAACAAGTTAAGTTAAATCTAGTTAGGTCAAGTCAAGTGACGCACTATTGTTAACTGTGCAGTTACGATTGTGGCCTGCGTTCGTATATCAGTGGGTGAAGAAACTGAGGTCGAGGGTTCGAACCCCGATGATGCTGGTAATAATAATAATGATGATAATAATAATAGAGGAGTCAGCGCAATGGGCTACATTCGTCGGCGTGAGCTTTGTGTGCGATTCTTCCGTATATGCTTATCGATCGCGTACACTTCTTTATAAACATATCGCTTAAAGGCACTACAAATCATTTCATTATTATATATAAGGGTACTTACCGCAGTTGAGATTCCAATGCATTGTAATTTTTCATTACTTATAATGTAGCTTTATTTTTCTATCTTTTTTAGCAAAATGTTCAATTGTTCATACTAAAGACTAAGTGATTTGTATTTTCTCACAAACACCCCCAATCCCCTTGTGACGTCATACACCATTCACCTATCAATCTTCTTCCTTTAACCCCCCCCCCAAATCGTATTTTCTCATATTTCTTCATACGGGATGGCTTGATAATGAGCGTAAGGGTGCAAAATGTATTGTTTAGTAGGAAAGTCCGCGCGCTGACTATATGTACATTTACTCCGTCTTAAAAATGGTGTATATATCAAATCCGCCACACTAGTTGAATTTATATTATACATTCAAAGTTGGCAGGGCGTTTTAGGTTGTAATAGCTAATATGAAAAAAAGAAATCATGATATTGGATTAAGAGGGAGCGATCGACAGATTTTGTCTAATTGCGCTAATTTATATTGATATATTTATGCTTCTAAAGTTTGACGAAATTAATGGTCAGGCAAAGCCTACCCTGCCTACCCTATAAAAACGCCTCTACAGGGTGTCCACAATGTCTTGTCACCCGAGTAAAATACAAACTGATTTTCGTTTTTCTTTCAGACCTATTTGAAATGTATGATAGCAGCAACTATACGATTGAACAACGCATATTGGCTAGTACCTGGATCTGTGAGCGACCACGTAATGGCAAAACCACTGAAAATATTCGTGCAGACTTCTAGAACCGATTCAATCGTGCAGCTCCTCCAAAAAGGAGGTCGCTCATGGACCCAGGTACTAGCCAATACGCGTTGCTCAATCGTATAGTTGCTGCTGTCACAGATTCAAATGGGTCTGAAAGGAAAATGAAAATCAGTTAGTATTTTGCTGGGGTGACGAGACATTGTGGACACCCTGTACATAAACTGACATTACAGTTTTCACAAATTGCAAAAGGTAAACTGAATGCCAGAAATTGCCGTTGTCTGCACGACAGATGGCCATTTTTAAGCCTTATTTTTCACAAAAACTTTCTTAGTAACCTTTACAAATAATGATTTCTATCTTAAAAATAAATTTAGGTTAATTCTTTAAAAGCATTTTCGTAAAAGAGAACTTAAATTTCGTTTCGTTTTATTTACTTTTAAAATGAAGATATTTCTCATGGGCTTCGCTTCGCTCTCTCGCGGTTGACATTTGCAGTCTCTATTAATATAAATTATGAAATTAAAATTAGAACACTTTTGTATCTGTCATTGTACACTGAACACACAATAAAAATTTAATAGAGAAGTACGTTGTAGTATATATATATATATATATATATATATATATATATATATATATATATATATACAGGGTGTCCCATAAGTCCGGCATCATAGGAAAAATAATAAAAAAAGGCAAAACAAAAGCTTTTATTTACAGAACGTGCTCAATATGTCCACCATTGTTTTCAATACACAAATTTAGACGTGATACCCAGTCAGCAAGCACACGGTGAATGATGTCAGGAGTAATGGTATTACATGCCCCAATAATGCGCTGCCGCAAATGTTCAACACTCCTAATTTTCTCTGCGTATACCAGCGCTTTCAAGTGGCCCTAGAGATAAAAATCTAGTGGCGTGAGATCCGGGCTTCTAGCTGGCCATTCCACAGGCCCTCGACGTCCTATCCAGTGACCAGGGAATTGTTGGTACAGGTATTCCCTTACTTGGGTGCTGTAATGTGCAGGAGCGCCGTCTTGTTGGAACCATGTTGGGAAATTTCCTTCTTCGTTCCGGGATAGCAGTCGCTGTATCATCGTCAGTGGACCTCCTTGAAGGTCCACGGCGTGGTTTATCTTCTATGGATCCCGTTTCCTTAAACTTTGCAACAAGTCTGCTAACACAACCTTGTGTTATTGGCTCGCGGTCTGGATGCAGTCTGTTAAATTCAGCAGCGGCCTCTCTTTGACTCCGATTTCCTATGAGTAGAATTATCTGGATTCTTTCTTCCTTGCTCACAGACATTATGGCCTGTAGAAAGAGAAAAATATGAATTATGGTTTGTAGAAATAGAAAAATATGAATTTCTCCTATGATGCCGGACTTATGGGACACCCTGTATATATATGTGTGTGTGTGTGTGTGTGTGTGTGTGTGTGTGCGTGTGTGTGTGTGTGCGTGTGTGTGTGTGCAGAGGTTTAGCCTTCAATATACTAAAAAAGTTTGGAAATTTATTTAGATTTATTTAAACGTATGCAAAACCAAATTAAAAGAATTGTTTACTTTTGTGTAAATTAATTTAATTTTCAGTGAAATATATACACTCGTATATATATATATGTATATATATGCTTTTTTTAAGAAAATTTGCTGTTAATTCAACTTTGAATTAACAGCAAATGTCTGTAATTTCAAATTAATATAAATAACCAATATTTTCAGCTGAATTTTATATCACAACGAAAACTATACGTTTGTTTTCCTCTCGAAATACAAACAAAAGTAGCGCATGCTGCGCATATATCGCGAGTACACATCCATCAGAGTGCAAAGTACATGCATAAATCACCCCGAAATAGAAATCAAATCTACAGGAAATACTCAATACTGAAGCTGAAACGGTTGTCGTAAAAACATATTTATCGTTCCAACACCCGTTGAGCAAAATGAGCTTCGTGCGAAGTGTGTACAGTGATTTTAACTCTGCAGTACAGCGTGCAGGAATAGTTTTTTAGCAAAAGGATTTTCCAGTGCTGTTTCATTTTGTTTTATAGTTCGTCATGAACGTTTGTGAACTCGAGTATGTGTGTAAATAATTACCGTACTTATTTGCTATAGACGTAATACCGATATAGGTTTAAAATTTGACCTTGTATTGTTTAATTATACTAATTATATCGTTATTACATATACTAGTTACATTTACTATATATCATCATTATATAAAGTCTGTTAATGCGGTGCCATGTCCTTTTTAACAGATTTTGGCTTCAATAACCATGATTTTGTTTACACATTAACACTAAGTAAGAGAGAGTTCGTAATTTTATATACATATATTCTCTCTCTCACACACACACACACACACGTGCGCATCTCCGCATAAGCGAAATAACTTTTTTAAATCTATATATCTAAAAACTAATTAAGCAAGCCAAATTTAATTTAACCTAATTTAACCTAACCTAACCTTAGTACCGTCGAACCGAGAAGGTCGTGATAAGTGTTTCGAACGCAGTTGAGGTCTCGAAGGTTGTTTTCTGTTGAATCATTAAATAGTGAGGTACCCGCTAATCTAGCTTAACCTAACCTAACCAAACTTTAACTAACCTAATCTAATCAGGACCAGCATATCTTTTTTTTTCCTGAGAATATTATACTCTTGGCGGAAATCTGTGATTTGTAGTTCCACGATTTCTTGGAGACATTTGGTGTGAAAAGTTGGCAAACGCTTTTATTAACATAATATGAGTATGCTGAGTCCATTTCTGGTGTCTTCCAGGCTCGATTTTATGTTTAGATGCTGAAAGTTTGAATTTAAAATCAGACCTGATTTTCCGTTTTTGATTAACTCTGAAATAATATATACAAATGTAACTTTTTATTAAATGTGCATTTTTACTGTGATATTGACCAGATTTCACTAGAAAAGCATATTTCTATTATTTTATGAGTAATTAATTAAGTCTGGTACAAAAACTATAAAAAATAGAGCCAATAGCGCTGTAGTTCACCCGCTTTTCTTAATTTGTAGAGAGAAGAGAGAAGAATAAAATAATAAGTAAAATGAGAGAGAGAGAGAGAGAGAGAGAGAGAGAGAGAGAGAGAGAGAGAGAGAGAGAGAGAGAGAGAGAGAGAGAATGTTTGCGGTTTCATAATCATGAATGTTCTTTTCTGATCTAATCACTCAGTCGTACAATACAAATGTCATCATTGTTTGCCCGTGCTAGCTGGATAACTTTTTTTTTTTTTCAGACACTATACATAGCAGTCCTGTAGGAGGGGGGAGGGGAGTCGAAATTGTAGAAAGGCGGACCTTTTGGTGCAACGACCTAGTCACTGCGGAGGGGGTTTAGAGTACTTAGGTTTTAGTGTAGTTTAGTGTAGTTTGTGAAGTTTAAAAAAAAATGCTAAAAAAATGCAAGTGTTTATTTACTAAATGATTTTATATATTATAATATCACATCATAAGTTATAACTATGGTTACAAAAGTGGACCTTTCCTGTCAAGGGGGGTCGTTCGACCCTCCGACCCCACCCCACTGGTTACGCTAGCTACGGGCCTGCATAGTGCATCAAAACTTGGGACACGTTCAAATAGGAAAATGAATCCCATATTGAATCTAAAGAGACCAAGAGACATTTCCTTTGTCCAGTGCATTATCTCCCAGCAAGATAAACAAGAAAAGACTTTAGAAATTAGTAAACAAGGAATGACCTTTAAAAAAGTCAACTGATTTGAGGAAAAAAATAAGAGAGTAAAAATGTTGATGTCATTGAAAGAATTTACTTGGTTTTCACAAGCAGCAACCAGCACAACCCATTGAAATATCATAAATAATTTTATGCAAGCTACATCAAAAAAGAAAAGATAGCAAGACTACAAAAGACTAGTGGAATTTCAAGGTAAGGCACAAGTACAGCAACTGGTACCATAGAATACAAATCCAATACAGAAAGTCATACACCAAAAGTATCCGGAATGTGCAGTACTGTGAAGCCAATAAACTGGGATGCATGCATGTTTTGCCAAGTCTTTGATTCAAAGACTTTCTTAAAAAAAAAATCTTTCTTCAATTCAAGATTAGCCATCGTATAATGGATGCAGCTCAGTATATCTTCACTTTAAGTGTGCCTTTGGCAGCAGTCATTGACTTTATAGCCGCTGAAGGAAAATGCCATCCTAATGTTACAAAGCATTCACAAAAAGTGCCCACTCGTCTAAAGTCAAAACTCCAGTCTTCCAACACAGACATTTCGGTGATTTGGTTATTAAAGGAACTCGAACGATCAGCTTTACAAGGTCATGTTTTAGAGCTCAATGAAGTGTGGGAACAGTAGTGTATTCTTGGTGAAGGTGCTGGTGTTGCAATACCTCCGTTTCATCAGCCGAGGGGCTGTTTACAATGTATTTGACTTTATCCCACTTAGAGATCAACCGACTGAACACAGCAAAACTACGAATTCCAGAAAAGTTCCGTCATGTAGCACTATCTACCATGGAAGCTCAAGACAACGAAGTAACCATTCCAATCTACCAGCCATATGATAATGTATTTCTTGAAATGGTACATGTGGCACTCAAACTTAGATCTGATGTGAAAAATCATCTTGTCTACAAAAGAGGTCATGTTACTGAAGAAGAAGCAGTGGCAATGCCAGAGAGTATTTACATGTTAGTTCATCTGCTTCTTAGTGGACACCAACTTCTTTACTGTGACGATGAAGATGACAATGAGGAGGAGCATACAGGTACATACTAAGCATTTCACAAGATTTACTCTGTAATATAAGTGCGGAAAACACTGAACTCCAAAGCATAAGTGCCTGGGTTGTACTTTGCACCAAGCTACATGATCACGGCAGCTAGTAGAGCTCTTCGATAGTGCTAATCACATAGTTAGCTATGGTAATATTAAGCAGATCGATACAGCTTTAGCAGAAAACATTCAAATTAATGGGCCCAAATACAGTAGTAGTTATGCCACCAAACTTAGTGACTGGGCGATTTGTACATTTTACATACAACAGCATTGATATCAATGACAGTAGTCTTGATAGTAAAAATAGCTTTCACGTTATACCCAGATGGCATCATGGCAGTATCCAGTTCTGACAGCACCAGATACAGTGGGATAGAAGTATGGGGAAAACGTTTTGGTTCCAATCTTCATGTCACTTCCTCAGTTTCCAAGGCATGCTTGGAAATAATCACTTGCAAGTGTACTACTAAGTGCAGAAGCTTACGGTGTGGATGCAGAAAAGCTGGTCTGCCATGCTGGGCAATCTGTGGCTGCACAGAAAAACCTGAGAATTGTAACAACGATATGCATAGAAAATAAAACCATACTGCGCATTTGTCTTATATACAAAGTAAGTGTTAGTTCCCGAGTATCTTTTCCACATTGAATAAATCCATTGGTTTTTTCTTATGAATTACTTTTCTTTGGCATTAAAACACTTCCAGGTTTTAGCTATATTATTGAAACACATCTTAGAATGCAAAAGCTATTGTGAAATCTCTGTTTTCTATTACGTTCTGGTTTATATATACCCCTCAATATAAAGAAAATTTGTGCATTTCATGTCTGATCCGTAGAATTGGGTCTTATTTTTAATTCAAAATTTAAACAGTTAATGATAAAAATCGATCCTGGCAGACACCAGAAATGGATTCAGGCATAGGCTACTCAAAATATGTTAATAAAAGTGTTTGCTAACTTCTCTGGGAAAATCCGCCGAGGCTAATAAAAATGTTTCTAGATTTCAACCTCACTCATGCCTAGTTCACACACACACACACACACACACACACACACGTTTGGCTACCTCACGAAACCGCGACATTTTCATATTTTCAATTGTGGATGGCAATATTGAACCTATTTAATTTAACCTAATATAGCCTAACCTTCATTATATCCCTTTTCATGATAATAATTTTCAATAAATATAAAAGTCTGAAATTATGGCGACACCGCTAATGTCGTTACACACACGTTCATGTCGCGATCAACTCAACTTGTATCCTACAAGCTGTCGAAGTTTCGTAAGGTAGCCAAGGGGACACACATTTTCAAAGTGTAATTGCAGGTGAGAAGTTAGAGTAAAATGTGTGTTTAAATAATTTGAATTAAAAATTATTTGTAACCTATATAGCATTGCACAGAAATTTGTACCTTATGAACTTAATGCATGCTTATATGCAGTGTGTACCATCAGTTACAAAAGTCGGAATACACTGGAGTGGACAGTAAGGTAGATGTGGCCCACTCTTTCCTGACTTTTGTTAACTGATGGTAGAACAGTTGAACATTTTTATAAATACATCCTATAAATAGGTCGCTGTAATTATAGGAAATCATGCATCTAAAAAAAAATTGTATGCCGTGTATGTTTACTCATATTATATATTGTTCAACATATAGATCATCAGCGTGAAAATATATATGTATATATAGTATAAAATCGTGTGTGTGCGTTCGTAGGAGAGAGAGAGAGAGAGAGAGAGAGAGAGAGAGAGAGAGAGAGAGAGAGAGAGAGAGAGAGAGAGAGAGAGAGAGAGAGAGAGAGAGAGAGAGAGAGAGAATCATTAATGGTCAAAGTTATTTTAACAATTTTGTGTGGTTTTTTTAGTTAAAAATATTTGAATATAAAATTGGGTATGCAAAACGAGATGTCACATAATAGGAAATAAAGTAAAAGAAAACTTCAGACAATGAGGCAATAAATTCATTTATGCCAAGTTCCCCGAGAAGCATTTTGTATATGTTTTCATTTCATTGTATAGTTTACTAATTAACCTAACATAAACAATTAAATTAGGACTTTAACACTTTCAACGGAAGTAGGCTAAAAATAATTTTTTCCGCGCTGTAGCTGGGATGTTGCTATTAAGCCTTTTGATGGATTAAATATAGATAGATATGTTAAGAATCGGTGTTAAATTACAATACTCAATATACAAAATGGCGTGAATAGGTCAGGTTAGGTTAATACAATCGTTGATAAAATGAGTATAGGTACATTTCGAGCTTAGGGATTTTTCGCCGAGATTAAATGCATTGGTCTTGCATGAGAACGATGAACAGATCTGCATGGTTGTTACTTTGATTCAAGCCAACGAACAATGACTGCATGTATAATCGTTTCAAAAAGTCTTCTTGTTAAACTCCAGCTTGTTTCTTACCGATAAATATCTGTACGAAATATCATATTCCACCACAGGCCTTTCTGGAGCAATTGTACGTGCATATTTTCCCTCTTGAGCAGCGCTTACCTGGTCGTCTTTATCCGGGGTGAACGAGTCAAGAGTTTTATAAGTGCGAAAGCAAAGGTTAATAGCCTCGAGTAACCATATGAGGTTGGATTACAAAACAGAACAAAGTACCATCAACGAGTCATTAAATTTGTTTTTTTAAGTATTTTTGTACACAAGACCGATTTTAATTGCATGCTTTCGTTTGAGTCAAATTGCGGGTCATGCAAAGTTAATGACGGTCCCGATGCAACTCGAAACAGAAGAAATAGTTAAAAAACGTTTTTCGGGAATAAAAATGTATGAAAAACCTCATAAAAACCTTTATTCGTGATTATAAACGACGACCTTAAATTGTATATGGCAATAGGCAAATTGTTACTTTGCGCGCTGCAACTGCATATAGGAGAACTAAGGTGTATACAGGGTGATTCATAAATGTGTTTTTTATAAATCGCAGGGTGTATTTTTGCGACAAAAGTAAAGAAAAAAGACCATATAAACATAGGTCGAAAAACCCGTAGAGAACTCTGTCCCACAAGGGATAGTATTAGCTCCCTTGCTGTTCATAATAATGATTGCAGATATCAATGACAGTATTGTATCATGTTTCGCAGGTGACACAAAGATATGCAAGAAAATATTAAACGAAGGTGACATAGGTAAATCATAAAACGACATTGAAACATTATTCCAATGGGCAGAAGACAACACTATGAAGTTCAACGAAGAAAAATTCCAACTTCTAAGATATGGTAATAACAAGGAACTACAGAATAAAGGATACAAAACTCTGCAAGCCAGACAGATAACACTAAATCCACAAGTCAGGGATCTTGGAGTGATAATGGCATCGGATGCAGAATTCAGAGAGCACTACATCATCAAAATTACAACGGCTAGAAAAATAATAGGAATCATCTGGAGGAGCTTCCGCAACAGAAAAGCAAACATCATGATCAAATTATGGAAGAGTTTAGTCCTACCAATAATTAACTAGAAAACGGAAGGTGAAGACTACTGGTCTCGACTACAATTCCTGAAATTCTACTCTCTCGAAAGAAGGCGCGAGCGGTACACAATATTATACATGTTACACACTTGACTTGATATGTATACCCCAATAATATACATACGGAAAATACTTGAGGGTTTGTCCCTAACCTTAGAAATGAAATAGAAACAAACTGGAATGAGAGAAGAGGTAGATTTTGTACTGTCCCAGCTGCGGTGGGACAAGTGGCCATGAAAACGAGGATGGAAAATACCCTCAGAAAACGAAGCCCAAAGCTTTTCAATGCCCTACCAAAAGAAGTGAGGAATCTCCAGCACACCTACCTGAATAACTTCAAGAACCAGCTGGACAAATTCATGTGCAAAGTCCCCAACTAGCCATGCGTGGCTGGCTACGAGGGCAGGAGGACATCAGACCAATTTCCTCCACCAAATCCCGCAAATGAGGTGCGATGCTGCAGAGGGATCGACCGCAGGTCGATCCTGAACCGTCGTTCGAACCCGCATAAAGTATGCCAACACTTGTGCATTGTTACCTGGCTTGGAACGCATCCATCAGTGTTCCCTTTCATGGGTCTTTGACCCTCCGACGATGGTTTTCATCCACCTGCAAAGGGTACTGCCACTGGCTGTCGTTCTTCGTCAGAATCCTACTGTACTCAGTGATCAAGGCTACTCTCCTCTTTGCGCAGTCGTTGACCACTTTCAAGCTTTCTTCCTTCCATCCTTAAAGGAGTTCCGACCCGCCCACTTCTCAGGATCCTCTTTCAGAAAGGAGATATCCACCACCAAAACGGTGAAGATCTCGCGTGATCTAGTTGTCATGAAGGAATTGAGCTGCAGTTCCCCAGGTTGATCCAGCTTTTCCTCGAAGCGCTTGATATGCCTCCCGCTTTCTTCAGACACTTAACCACATGGGCTTTGGTATCTAGGGGCACCTTATCAGAGGAGAAGGCCAAACCAACTACTTCTCGTAAATACCAGAGGTTTCTATTCGTGGTGTTGAAGGTCGTGTCGGCGATCCGTCAGTCCACCTGCGCAAACTCCGCCAGTGTCTTCACGAGTTGAAGATCAGTGTAACTCTCGAAGAATTCCACGCCCTCACGTAAACCAAAATAGAGAAGATGCAAAAAATCCAGGAGACCTTCATTCTCGCGCTGAGTGGGCCAGAAGTAGCGAAACAGATAAGCATACATAGATCACCTTCGCCATTCACCGGGCCTGACGGTAGGCTCCTGGAGCCATGAGCATCGCACCGCGAGGAGGAATTCCGCCCAGGAAGACTATACTTACTTCTAGGAACTCGCGGTACTCATCTGGTTGGACTTCGTTTTGGAGAAGAGCCATCGTGATAGAAGTGGCTATTTGCTTCAGCTTGTGCAGCAGAGGAGATGACAGCCCCTCATCATCACACGGGTGGTAGTTTGATCAGTCAATGGAACCCCATTGCTCCCAAAATCGTTTGAAGAGAAGAATGTCGTGTCCAGTAGACGGGCCAAACATCATCTTGAATACGGGGCTCCAATAAACCTTAGCCCCCCCGCCCATGGCCTAAACCACTAGAGGTACAGTAAAACTAAACATACCTTACAAAAGATAATTTAATCCTGCATTTAATGAGAAACAATTAAAACTTGGTGTTCCCGCCATTGGCTTCCAAGACAGCCTGAATTCGCTAAAATTTGCTAAAACAGTTTCAATGTGTTGCGTCATTGTATCCTTCGAAAATCGATTTGCTGCAGGTTCTTGAAACAAGAGACATTCAACCTTGTCCTTTATAACTGATTCAATGTGTTCACAGACGTTCAGGTCAGGAGAATTTCCTGGCCATTCTTCATTTCCAAAGAAATCGATCTCATGGTTCCGCAACAACTGTTGAATGGCTAATGCCTTAAAGCAGGGGGCCTTATCGTGCAGAAGTGTGACCTGATCGACATCCATAACATTGTTTGGGTTTCTTAGAAAAGGAATGACATGCTGGGATAGAATAATATCACGAAAATACTGTCCATCCCAACTCTGACCATTTGGCTTCAGCACCCACATGAGCTTTTTTGCAGTGAACAAAACAAACACGCCAACACAGTCTGGACTTTTTAATAATTCGCGATAATGTTCATTGTCATCGATTTCATCTGGTGTTGTGGCCCACACTCGATCATTTTGATAGTTAGGCCGACGTATTACGTAAACAAAAAATTAATCGGAGACAGCTAAATGCATGAAATCATCCACATCCCAATCTTCAAGATGATGGGCAAATCACATTCTGTCATCGATGTTAAGTTGAGTTTTTCTTGACTTTGGAAGTTCATGCCAAGACTTTAAACCTTGCCAATGACGGTACAGTCGAATGATCTCACCACTAACGATCTTTCCTCTCAACACTTCGATCTCTCTAGAAAGTTTAGCACAGCTGTTTTTCCGCTTACGCGTACCGCTTTCAATGATGGTCTTTGTTTCCTGAGAGAGTGGCAAATTTGGACGCCCAGATTTGGTTGTATCCATTTCACATTCATCCAAAGTTTTATTCCAATTTCTTTTGACGAAGTCCTCACTTCTTCGCAACTTTTTGGCAACCCATGAACGTGTTATAAAGGTGGCTCCAGCATCACGAGCTTCCCGAAATGTTATTGCTCGTATGCGATCTATCACACGTTGCCTCTCCAAATCACCAATTAATTGAGAAGCCATTATATTATCACTTTATCAGCTAGAGTAATTTTAATACCTGCAATAAATAAAGAATTTTATATATGTTTGTAATCACTAAAAACTGTTTCGATATAAGTAAACATGTAAGCTACAAATGGGGGGGCTAAGGTTTTTTGGAACCCCTTACATCAGCGTAATGGTGATAGACAAAGATTCTTCCTCAACTTTCTCTCAATCAGGGTGCACGCTTCTGTGTGCTCACTGGTGTTGCTGGCGGTGGTATCGAAACACATTCTTATGATTTTGTCTGGCAGATTCTACCCTGAAAGACTTTGCACCTTTGCTGTAGACATTGCCTCTCCCACTTCCAGAAGCCAGTTTCGGAACACCAAGTTTTTCGATCTTGACGCCAGAGACCAAGCTTGTGTGTCTGTTCATTTTCTCCGACGTTAACCTAGTGACGGAAAGCATAAGCATCCCATCCCAGTGAACAAGAATGGAGGGGGGGGGGTTCTACCGTGATGTTGCTTTTCACCTCCTCCGCCTTCGATTCTCGACTCATCACCTTCGCTCGTCTGACCAAGTTAACCGACAGGGATAACTCTTCAATGTTACAACTACTTTGTGCTGTTGCGGCGATTACGTAGATTGCTTGCCTGTCGGACAACTTTTTTCGGTTCAGGGCTGATACCAGAACAAGAGAGAATCTGCTTCTGCCCTTTCTTGATTCTTGCAAGGTCTGGCGGTGGCAGCTTCCGAGTCCTTTGAATCTTCCTGAGAATCATCAGTGGTGGAATTTGATGATGACAACTCGAACTTCTGCTCTATCTTCCTCTTCCTGACCTCTTCTTTCTTTTCCAGCTTCGCAGATGACTCCTTCCTCCGTCGCATTCTTCTTCCTTCTTGACAATTCCTTGTCCACACCAGCCATGTATCCTTTCTTCTTGGCATGTAATTGGCAGTTTAGGGCCTTCAATCGTTGCTGATGTGCGACTGTCACACCTTTGTTGACCACCTCGTAGTGACGAAGTTTACACTTTTACCAGCCATTAATTAGGAACGTTAAGTGTGTACTGCCTTTTATAAGTTATTACTCTCAGTTACAGTTCTGAAATAAATACGAATTTACTATAAAAACAGTTTAATACTAAAAACTATAAAAATTATACAGGAAGGCAATAAACTACAGCTTCAGACCGAACTCACAGCTGCCCATTCTATACCACTACGACCGTTTTTTTTCCATGGTACATGTTTCGTTGTAAACAATCGTCATATATTGGCATTTCACAGAAAACTGCGGAAACTGTTCACTTTAGATACTCTCCTCCCCCTGTAACGATAAGGTTTAAGCTGCTTGGAGTACACAAGCTACTTTCATATTTTTAACTATTAACTGTCGATTTACAACACTGATCAGGTCAGGGTATCGGTACTAGGGTTTCTTTCTCGGGATCCCAGGATCCCGGCTGTTTTTATTGGATTTGAAAATCTCGGGAATTGGACAAATATCCCAGGAAATCTCGGAATTTTAAAATTACTTAATTTTTAGCCAAATTATGTTAAACCTGCTGCTAAATTATGCTAAATCGCCTAAAATTATGCTAAACCTGTTTCCATTTTATGCTAAAAATATGCTAAATAATTATTTTCATTTTTGGAGCTATTTTTAGGGAAGAAAATACATAAAAATGCTCATTTTCTTCATTTTAGTCAGTTTAGCTACTTTTATAATAAACTCTGAATCAAAAAAGAAGAAAAAATGGGTTTAAAAAATTGTGGAGAAAGATATAATTTTCAGTATTCTTTCTTCATCAAAAATAAAAAGGCATACTAATGTCATTCACTAAATCATCATAATACATGAAACCATTCTTATTTCCTGAGTACGCATGATAAATATTATGTTTAATAAATAGCTACCACTGATTGGTAAACTCAATTCAAGTATTACAATGCAAAAGTGGTCATCTAGGCATAAGTAATTGGTTATCCCAATTCTAAAAGAGTATTTTATCACTGAACAATAAAAAAAATTACCGTTCTCTTAAATATACAACCATTTCCTGGATTGCCTGGGATCCCGGGAATTGGCTTAATTTTTCCGGGAATTCCCGGGATTTCCTGGGATGAAGAAATTTGCATATAAGGAGAAACCCTAATCGGTACGGCCTAAAGGGTAAGGGGGAACTTCCAGGCCACTTAGCGATCTTTAAAGATTTATTGATTTTGTTGAAACTTGGCATGGGGCTTTCTCAGTAAAAGGAATCTAATGCTATGTGAGCACTTGAAAATTTTTAAAACAAGAGTTTTTTGAACCATCCCAGTATAAATACTATAATATACTTTCAAATACCTTTAGAAGTTTTCGAACGACGGTTCAGGATCAACCTGTGGTCGATCGAACTGCAGCATCCCCCGTCTCATTTTCGGGATTTGGTGGAGGAGGGAATTGGTTTCCGCTCTCCTGCCCTCGTAGCCAGCCACGTATGGTTAGTCAGGGACTTTGCACAAGCTGGTTCTTGAAATTATTTAGGTTGGTGTACTGGAAGTTCCTCAGTTCTTTGGGCAGAACATTAAAAAATTTTGGGCTTCGTATATTCTGAGGGTATTTTCCATCTTCGTTTTCATGGCCCCCTGTCCCACCGCAGCTAGAGCAGTACAGAATCTGCCTCTTCTCTTATTCCAGTATGCTTCTATTTGATTTCTAAGATTAGGTACACAACCCTCCAGTATTTTCCCTATGTATATTATTGTGTACCGCTTGTGTCTTCTTTCCAGGTAGTAGTTTTTCAGGGATTGTAGTCGAGACCAGTAAGTAGTCTTCATCTTTCGTTTCTTC
The DNA here is from genome assembly GCA_023014485.1 of Bathynomus jamesi. Taxonomy (NCBI): domain Eukaryota; kingdom Metazoa; phylum Arthropoda; class Malacostraca; order Isopoda; family Cirolanidae; genus Bathynomus; species Bathynomus jamesi. The sequence goes on along the minus strand of JAJOZX010006412.1, from coordinate 161,301 downwards.
TATTTTACACGTAAAAATCCTTCGTATGGCTTCCACGTTTACCATGACCCGTTTTCTGTATGGGCTTGCGAGTATTGAGCAATATTCAATTATTGGTAGGACTAAACTCTTCCATAGTTTTAGCATATTTGCATATTTATTTAACATCCGCGAAACACGATACGCTACTGTCATTAATATCTGCATCAATGTCTGATATATATATATATATATATATATATATATATATATATATATATATATACACTGTATATACTGTATATACAGGGTGTCCCATAAGTCCGGCATCATAGGAAAAATAATAAAAAAAGACAAAACAAAAGCTTTTATTTACAGAACGTGCTCAATATGTCCACCATTGTTTTCAATACACAAATTCAGACGTGATATCCAGTCAGCAAGCACACGGTGAATGATGTCGGGAGTAATGGTGTTACATGCCCCACTAATGCGCTGCCGCAAATGTTCAACACTCCTAATTTTCTCTGCGTATACCAGCGCTTTCAAGTGGCCCCAGAGATAAAAATCTAGTGGCGTGAGATCCGGGCTTCTAGCTGGCCATTCCACAGGCCCTCGACGTCCTATCGAATGACCAGGGAATTGTTGGTACAGGTATTCCCTTACTTGGGTGCTGTAATGTGCAGGAGCGCTGTCTTGCTGGAACCATGTTGGGAAATTTCCTTCTTCGTTCAAGACACTGGGAAATGCTTCTTCCTTGAGCATACGTAAGTAGGTTCCTCCAGTGACATGTTCATCGAAAAAGAGGGGGCCTATGATGCGATCCTTCCAAATGCCACACCATGCCATCACCCGAGATGCACCTTGTTCCTTTGAAGAGGTATACTAGTGAGGGTTGTTTTGAGACCAGTAGCGGGTGTTCTGTCGATTTACCTCGCCATTTCCATAAAAAACAGCCTCGTCACTTAACAGAATGGTGGACGGGAAATTGGCATCCCGAGCATATTCCGTAGTCCATTCAAAAATTCCATCCGCCGGTCGGGATCATCTTCGCTTAATTTCTGTAGGATCTGAAGTTTATATGGATGCCATTTGTGAGCCTGAAGAATGCGATGGATGCTACTTTTCGACACTCCTGTCTCGGCGGACAATCGCCGAAGAGACTTATTGGGACTTCTGTTAAAATGAGCCAGGATAGCAGTCGCTGTATCATCGTCAGTGGACCTCCTTGAAGGTCCACTGCGTGGTTTATCTTCTATGGATCCTGTTTCCTTAAACTTTGCAACAAGTCTGCTAACACAACTCTGTGTTATTGGCTCGCGGTCTGGATGCAGTCTGTTAAATTCAGCAGCGGCCTCTCTTTGACTCCGATTTCCTATGAGTAGAATTATCTGGATTCGTTCTTCCTTGCTCACAGACATTATGGCCTGTAGAAAGAGAAAATATGAATTATGGTTTGTGGAAATAGAAAAATATGAATTTCTCCTATGATGCCGGACTTATGGGACACCCTATATATATATATATATATATATATATATATTATATAATATATATATATATATATATATATATATATATATATATATATATATATAGGGTGGGCGCTAGGACAGTTTGCCTACGGACAATTTGCCTACGGACAGTTTGCCTACGGACAGTTTGCCTACGGACAGTTTGCCTACGGACAGTTTGCCTACTGGACAGTTTGCCTACTGGACATTATGCCTATGGACACCATGCCTATGTGGTATATTTATCCTTACCTTATTTAACTTATTTAACTTATTTAACTTCAGATTCATGCAAAAGAATTAATTCAAAATTAAAATGTGTTGTTGCCCTTAATAGCATAAATGTCTGAAAATATATCAAGTAAGAAAGGGAAACAGAAGTTTTCACATAATGGATATTTGTATGTGTTTGATAAATGTAGCAAGCGCGACCCTTCGTTACTTTTTTGGCGGTGCGAGCAAAAGAGTCAGTGTATTATAAGGTGTATATATATATGGGTACTTTTCCGTTATCTGCCCCATTGACGATTGGTTAGGTTCAGTCATGATATTTTCATTAAAACTATCAAAAATATCACAACTTAACCTAACCAATCGTCACTGCCCGGTTAGGTCAACTGTACGCCCTTGACGATTGGTTAGGTTAAGTCGTGATATTTTCGTTAGTTTTAACGAAAATATCACGACTTAACCTAACCATCGTCAAGGGGGCAGATAACGGAAAAGTACCCATATTATATATACACACCTTATAATACACTGACTCTTTTGCTCGCACCGCCAAAAAAGTAACGAAGGGTCGCGCTTGCTACATTTATCAAACACATACAATATCCATTATGTGAAAACTTCTGTTTCCCTTTCTTACTTGATATATTTTCAGACATTTATGCTATTAAGGGCAACAACACATTTTAATTTTGAATTAATTCTTTTGCATGAATCTGAAGTTAAATAAGTTAAATAAGTTAAATAAGGTAAGGATAAATATACCACATAGGCATGGTGTCCATAGGCATAATGTCCAGTAGGCAACTGTCCAGTAGGCAAACTGTCCGTAGGCAAACTGTCCGCCACGTATAGGGTGTCCCATAAGTCCGGCATCATAGGAGAAATTCATATTTATTATTTGGTTATTATGGTTTGTGGAAATAGAAAAATATGAATTTCTCCTATGATGCCGGACTTATCGGACACCCTATATATATATATATATATATATATATATATATATATATATATATATATATATTAGTAAAAAATGCCCAATTCGCTCCAACTTTTGCGTTAGTTTTCATGTGTGCTAATTTTTTACCCACTAGCTCTTACGGGTCATAATTGTTATATTTTCAAGTTTTTAATCATTTCCGCTTGTGTTAAGGTTGTTGAGGAGGTTCTATTAAAAAGTTTAGAAAAAGTACTTTTTTACCGTACACAATAATTATTTTTTCGAATTTCACCCTCGTTAGGATTTTAATTAAAAAATTCTGAAACAAATAACTCCTACTTCATGCTACTTCAGGCTTTTACACATCCAGTGATTTGTTTTAGGTTTAGATTAGGTTGAGTTAGGTTAACCTAACTTAACCTAACCTCATCTCACCTCAAAAAAGATTCTACAGGAAAGTTCGACGGATTTGCAAAATAGGAGTTAATGGGTAAAAAAAAAGTGGCTTTCTGTTGGTACTACTTGATATATATATATATATATGAAAATTATTTCACGAAAGTAACACGTGAAAAATATTTATGTTTGCCGTTGTGTTGATCCTTCTGTTCATCATATATATATATATACATATACACAGGGTGTTTATAAAGTCCCTATCTATTTCAGTGAAAACGTAGCAACAAGGGTAAAATTCAATAACAATATAATAGAAGATATACATTTAATTAATACTTTAGCATATGATCGTATATGAGCACCATCAGTATCTCCACAGAGCTCGAATCTGTCAGCAGTATTGCGGAACACATTTTGGAGCATGACTGGGGTTATTTTTGTAACTGCTGTTACGATACGAGCACGTAATTCTTGCAAATCTGTAACCCTCGTTTAATAGACGTTTCATTTGATAAAGCACCATACAAAGAAATCCAAGGGCGTTAGGTCAGGAGATCGAGCCGCCCAGGGCCTGTTGCCTCCATGTCCGATCCACCGATTTGGAAATCGTTCATTTAGGTACTCCCGAACAATGTTTGCGTAATGAGAAGGTGCCCCATGTTGTTGAAAGACGACGGTGTTTGGAATGCCATCTGAATGAAGCTGGGGTTCCAGGAATTGCTGAAGCATGTCCAGATAAATAAGCCCTGTAACTGTAGTTTCAGCAAAGGAAAAGGGTCCGTAAATCTTAGATTTGGTCATACCCAACCAGACAGTAACTTAGGAGAATCTCGTTCCCATTGATAGAAACGAACTGGCTTCTCATTAGCCCATATGCGGCAGTTATGGCGATTAACCTTTCCACACGTGTAGAAAGTTGCTTCATCACCGAAGAGAATGTGGTCCATTAAATTTTCATTCTGAATGTGTTCAACAAGATCAGCACACATTGCACTTCGCTTTGGATAATCCTCTTCATGTACGTCATGAAGCACCTGAATGTGATAACTTCTCTTCTTCAACGTCGATTTAAAAATTTTGTGGACAATTGATTTGGGTATCCCGAGTCTACGTGATGTGGTGCGAATTGACATGCTTGGATGTTCACCGATAACATTAGGTACTGCATTTACAGCATGCTCAGAGACACTTGGACATCCAGATCTTGACTCATAATGAACAGATCCTTTTCTTTTAAATTTATTAAGCAAATCACGAATTGTCTTGTTCGTAGGACCTGGCTTGCGAAATGTTCTTTCAAACCTCTCTCTAATTTCTTCGTATTTCTTTCCTTTAATCCGAAGTGTCACCACCATCACACGTTCTTGTACATTCATTTTCATAGGGTTCTGCAACAAAAATAAATAAAAACTGTTAATTCAACGAAATAGATAGGGACTTTATAAACACCATATATATATATATATATATATATATATATATATATATATATATACAGGCGTCCCAAAAAAATGTATACACACTTTAACAGCTGATAGCTCAATTGATGTTTCTTTCTTTCCAAGTTAAACCCATTAGAATTAATAATGGCAGTCAGACTAAGCTTTGAACAAAGGAAATTCATTCTAAAATGCTACTGGAAGTGTGAAAACGCAGTTGAAGTGCAAAGACAGTTTAGGAGGGAGTTTCAAACAGATCTACCAACGCGACTTACCATCACTCGAATTAGAGATAAGTTTGAAGCCGATGGAACTGTTCAGAATGTCCACAAGAAGCGTTCCGGAAGACCACGGACATCGACAAGCCCCACAAAGCAAGAAAGAGTACTGGAAACGTATCACCAAAGTCCAAGAAAATCTGTGCGGCAAGCGAGTCGTGAGGTAGGAATTTCAGAATCGTCTGTCCAACGCATTTTGAAGCGCTGTCAATGGAAAAGTTACATTCCAAGATTAGTCCATGTTATTAATGAAGATGATCCGGACCGAAGAGTGGAGTATTGCGAGTGGTACTTGGCACGATGTGGATGTGGATTGGACGAAGGGGTTTCGTAGAATACCCTCCTCGTTCACCAGACCTCACACCACTAGACTTTTTTTTATGGGGATACTTAAAAGACAAAGTCTACGCTATAAAACCTGCAACAGTCGCTGAATTGAGAGCAGCCATTGAACGAGAATGCACACAAATACCAAACGAAATGTTTCGTGATGTTTGCGATTCCATTGCTTCGCGTTATCGGCAGTGCCTGGACCAGAACGGACGTCAGTTTGAAAACAGGCGTTGACAAAACAATTAAATAATGTCTGTAGATTCTATTACATTTTGAAAATGAAATGTATTTTAATAAACACTGCCTTTATAATTATTTAAAGTGTGTATACATTTTTTTGGGACGCCCTGTACTGTATATATATATAAAATTAAGAGGTAGAACTAGAGCAATACGTGGAGTTGCCTCTGCATTACAAATGAGTACAAAAGGTGAAGTAAATTAAGATTGAGCTTGTTCAAATTACGTTACCTAAAACTCTACACTGAAACTCTTTAACCATTGATTTAAATCCTGTTTAAAATCATGCAAACAGATTGTATAGGGTGTCCCAAAAAAAACTATATACTCTTTATAGCATCATATATTTTATAATTAAAAAAAAAAAATATATATATATTTTTACAGCAATTGCCAATGAAAGGTAAATTAGTAATCTAAGTGATCAAAATGTTATAGCGAGTTGTGTGCATATAAAATTTAATTAACTACGCCAAGTGCTCAAAATGTTCTCCGGCGGCATGAATGCACTTTTGAATGCGTCGACTAAGCCTGGCCTTGTTTTATCAAAGGCCTTGTAATGGCGAAGCCTATGGACCGAACGTAGTCTAGTCACTCACTAGCTTGCTTCGGACTTAGCCTACGCACTCATTCCACGATACAAACTCTACAGCATTCAACTTTATTCAGTTCAGCAAAAGAACCCATGTTGCGTAAACGTTTGACACTGGAGCAACGAAAAAGTGTTCCGAAATGGTATTGGAAATTTGAGAATGTGTCCGAAGTCCAGCGGCAATGGATCCGGGAATTTGGTACAAAGCCACCGACACGTCTCGCCATTACAAGCATCCGTGACAAGTTTGAGGCAGAGGGATCTGCTCAAGATATGCACAAGCGAAGATCTGGACGACGCAAATCAAGTGCGAGTGATGAAAACTCCGTTTTAGTGTTGCAAAAATTTAATCGATCACCACAGAAATCAGTTAGGCAATGCGCCCCGTGAGACCGGAATCAGCAAATCAGGTGTTCACCGGATTTTAAAGTCGGCAAAATGGAAAAGCTACATTCCAAGTCTGTTACACGCCATGACTGAAGATGACCTTGATCGCAGACTCGAATTTTGTGAATGGTTTCAGTCAATGGAAGCCGAAGACGTACAGTTTGCCAACAAAATCGTGTGGTCTGATGAAGCTACCTTCAAGCTGAATGGCACAGTAAATCGACACAACTGCAGGTACTGGTCACTTGATAATCCACACGTTTATGTGGTTAAACATGTTAATTTACCAGGATTAACAGCATGGTGTGGTTTATCATCCAGGGGTTTGATTGGACCATTTTTCTTTAATGGGACAGTTACCGGTGCCGCATATCTCGACATGCTGCGGACAGAAATTATACCTGCAGTTCGGAAGTTGTTTGGAAACGACGACTTTTACTTTCAACAAGATGGAGCCCCCCCCTCATTATCATTGTGATGTCAGAAGGTACCTCGATGAAACGTTGCCTAACCGTTGGATAGGACGAAGAAGAAGCGTTGAGTATCCACGTTCACCGGACTTGACTCCACTTGATTTTTACTTGTGGGGCTACATGAAGGATGCAGTTTATGGTACAAGACCTGCAACACTCAAACACCTTAAGGATGCAATTAGGGAAAAGTGCGGGACCATCACAGCATCCACATTAGTCCATGTCTGCGAATCAGTTAGTCGACGCATTCAAAAGTGCATTCATGCCGCCGGAGAACATTTTGAGCACTTGGCGTAGTTAATTAAATTTTATATGCAAACAACTCGCTATAACATTTTGATCACTTAGATTACTAATTTACCTTTCACTGGCAATTGCTATAACAATATATTGTTTGTTTTTTTTTAAATTATAAAATATATGATGCTATAGAGTATATAGTTTTTTTGGGACACCCCGTATTTATGAAGTGTTTTATGTACTTTAGTCTCTCTTACTAATATGAAACAATTTCCTTGTGTCGGATGATTTTTTTTTAAATATGTGACACTTTAAAAAGTTTATTTTTTTATTAACTGAACTAAAAGCATGAAATTTTTACTGTACCTTCTCTCTACCCATGGGAAATTAGTCCACTAGTGCAAAACATGCTCCGTGTGATGTCCTCTCGGCTCACGCTACTTTCGACGGAAGAGTCCTGCCCAACAGATTTCCTGCGGTAAAGGAATATCATGACCACCAACTAGGGTTGGGTCTCACCAAGAAGAATGGTCGACGATAATCGCCAGAAAATGGATAGCGATTAACGCGTTAGTAGTATGAGCGAAAAATGGACGAGTGCAAGAATGTTGCAAGATGTTGCAAAGGGGTATGCAACAAAGGGGGGGAATGTTGCAAGGGTTATACAATGAAGGGGGAGGGGGTTATGCAATGAAGGGAGGAACCTAACCTAAGGAGGAGGGGTGTTCGCCTGGCTCCAGCCAGACGCATAAAGAGAGTTCATCCGAGCGCCCGCTGTCTTATAAGGTGTAAATCCGCCAGTTGGCTTAGAAGGCGTAAATGGTTTGTTCAGGTGTACATTATTAGGGTTGAGTTGCCAGATTGCGCTATTTATTTAATTAAAGCATATATTATTGACAGTTGGCTTAGAAGGCTTCTTAGAAGGCATAAATGGCTTGTTCAGGTGTACATTATTTGGGTTGAGTTGCCAGATAGCGCTATTTATTTAATTAATGCATATATTATTGACGGCTTAGAAATCCGTCAGTCGGTTTAGAAGGCGTAACCAGCCATTTGGCATAATTAAATAGTAATATCGTTTACACCCAAAAGAATTAAATAAAACCATTACATCATTCTGTTTATTTAGACGAATTATTGGAATCAATTTCATGAAATATATAGATAATAAATATACAATCCTATACAAACGATGGGATATATATGATAAAAAATAAAATAAAAAATAACAATAGTACACTGCGCCCTCGATATATGCGAGGGATAGGTTTTGCTAAAACATCGCATAATGCAAATTCACATATATCGAACTTATAGTTAAATGAAAAAAATAGGGATGCGTTCCACAACCAGTTTTTTTTACCATCCCGGCACCCCCAACAATAAATATGCCACTTGTTTATACCAAAAACATTCAACAAAATAACAGTAATGCTATATTACATCAATACTGTACAGTATAAATATTAAAGGACATAGTAAGCCTAATAAGACACGATACCAACGAAAAAGCACTGGAAAAAGCACTCAAAAATAGTGAAAAACACAACACAGTCTAGAGCACAACGCACACACACACACCAACACGCTATAACGGTTTATGCGAGACTGTTGTTGTTTGGCGGGAACACGTCGGTGCGCTCAGCGGCTCAGCAATATTTCACACTAGGTGGCGCATAAATGCGAATTTTTTCCGCATATACTGAATTCTTGGTAGAAATAGGGTCTTCGCATATGCTGAAGACGCATATATCGAGGGCGCAGTTTATAAGAAATATGAACGATGAATATATATATATATATATATAATAATAAAAAATAATACAAAACGATGGAGTATAACCATCGATATAGCAGTACAAGAGAAATATATTCATATATATACATATATATATATATACACACAATTATGTTAAATAAATATATTGAAAATAAATATACATCAAAATACATTCACTTTGTTCTACTGCGCAAAACACTAAACTCACACGTAATCGAGTCTACAGTCACATCATTATTGCTTTGCACTATGCAGTAAACACGGCTTAATATTATTTCACTGCTCAAGTTATAGGGACACACCATAAGCTAATGAAACGTACGGCACTGTTCCAACATGTAAAGGTCATGTGAATACTTGTGTCCCATTATATTGGGCAAACAGAATTTTCCGATACATGAAGCAATACCGGTTTTAATATTTTATCGCTTACCAGACGTTCATTTCCACAAACTAACATCTTCAAAATCCGGTGCACTATTTGAGAGAAACATATGCCCATATTTATCCTTTTTGTTTAACAACCGATACTCGTCTCTAAAGTCTGTTAAAAACTCTCACAGGCCATTAGCCACAACCTCACTACAAACCTCATGATATATATTAATATAGTGGTAAAAATACTTAAGATTCTCCATGATGACAAGATTTACATTCTCAACCGTAGGGTACGAGTAGTCGGTATGATGTAACATGACATAATATCGCTTGTCACACCACTCATCAACAAGACTCACTATCCATATCCGTTGCTTCTCTTCACGTGTTTCTTCTACTTCACGGTATATGTAAGCTTTTATAAACTTTAGTCCTACAACATAGTTCAATACATCACTTGTACCACGAAATCCTACAATGCTCTCGCCAGAATAGCCGTAGAGTATTTGTACCTCATGCTCCTTCACACAATTCAATGTAGCCTTAAAAGTATCAAAGGAGGGTGGAATAGGGAGTTTTTCAGTATCTACCACATCTTGGCACTTTGCCAAATACCACTTCATAAACGTCGAGCACGCAATATTAAAGGTAGCCATTATTATTTTTCGCCTACGCCGGAGAATACACGTCTGAGATCCAGGGCTTGCTGCGATCAAGTGAGCACGCAGGGAAGAGATATGCCCAGGTAGTAGCAGGAGTCACGTGACCGATCTTACAGTGGGCGGAGCTTAGAACTTTCTCCTGTACACACGCTGGGCGGAGCTTAGAATTTTTTCCTGTGTACACACACACACACACACACACACACACACACACACACACACAAAGGAGAAAGTGAAACGCTAATTGAAACACGATTTATTTAATAAACGAAATAATCAAGGTGTATATATATTTACAAATACGTGTAATAAATAAGTTAACAATAGACATATCAAAGATTATGGTATCATAGGTACCAGGCACCTGGTAACGTTTCCTATAGGTGTTACGGCACACCTTTGTACCCCTAAGTTCCTTCACGCCCCCCAGCTTCTGCGCCCGAAAATTGTGGGTACCTACAGTTAGTTGGGGCGGCCGTTCGCCCTCATCATCCAAGCACACTAGATCCTTCAACGAATCAAAGTTAACGACCCGCCGATTCGCCTGGTTGAGCGTGATACCCTTAGCCTTCACGATATATTTCATATCCTCCCTCACCCGTACCCGATACGTTTTTGGCCCTGTTAAGAAAAAAAAGTCGGCGGATGCGATGTCTCCATACTCATCCTTGATCTCATCAGTTAAATCTCCGAGGAATTCACCAATAGGAGGCATGTATTCACCCTCCCTCCCCTCTCTGTGAATATCACACTATCTGTATCGGCGTACAAAACCCTCCGCCCAAAAGAATGCAATAGACCCCAAAGTTTGATGCGCGTGCGTAGGCCGTTGTGAAGCTGGCTACAGGTATGTTTGTAACCCGTGAGGTATCTGTGGCCAATTCGGTATTGTTGTACTTTATTATGGAAGTATTACCTACATTCACGATCTCCACGACCTCTTTATCGGGAGCGTTGGCATATTCCCAGACTTCACTATAACTTTGTGCCAAATGAACGTTCCCTTTGCCAGTATTCTGTGCAAATTTTCCCCAAAGACTGTTTAGACACAACTTTGCACTAAAGCGCTTGTCAGGGTTCTTTATAATTTGGGAACGGTCAAGCTGTATACCTTCACGGTCACCGTAACGTTGACTATAGGCCGATTTTTCACCTTCGGTATCAACTCCTCGCCGATACACTGATGCTTCTACCTTATCCTTCAAAAAAGCGTTTATATATGGCGTGAAAAGGTTGGGTAGCTTCTGAAACTTCCACACCTCATGTATCTTCAATATTCTCTAGCCATGGCGAACAGCTGGATCCAGCTCTGGGCTTGTATATACACCTCTGATCTTACGCTGGTTGGTTGTATGATTACATTCCCCATCTGCGCATTTCACGCACAAAGGAAACATGAGCTTGTGATCGATAACGACGGGTAAAATCGGCATCCATAAATCGCGTGAGGGGAGCACATCTACGAAAGAAAGGCCGAAATAGTACCCGTTCAAATTTGTTGAGAACACCTCGATGGTTGGCAGGTCAGGTCCCACCAGTTTCTCAGGTGAACCCACGGGGTACGGATTGTTCTTCATCACGTAAGGATATAAAGAACAGAAGTCGTAGTAATCGAGTTTCACGCCCTCCGTAGGCGGAAAGTATAGCTTGAAGGGATTTGTACGCCCTCCGAACAAGCTATCACCGCATTTGAGAGGATCCAGCACCACTGAACGCTTGATCGTGTTTATTTCTTCATGGTACTGTTCATCTGTTTCCATCCGTGCATCATACTCATGCTCCCACAAGACTTTGTGAGTGAACTGGGAGCCTATAAGTTGATCGCGGGTGCGGGTCCAAGCAAGACTGTCAGCAGGAGATCTACCGTGGATATCTCCTACGATTCCACACTCAGGACAGGGGCATCCGTGCCACCAGCACCGTTAAAGGAGTACACAGTCTTCTCACCAGTGGCACGGTTTTCGCTTAGACCATCAACCCAAAAAACACGACCATTAACCTTAATGGGTACTTCCTCCGTGTTGCGAGCATGCTTTATGTATACGCCTGTCTGCTGCTCTGTGTATGAGCCAGTAAATAGCCTTGTGCCCATAACTGCGGGGATTGTTTCTGTGAATAACGGCTAAGGTGTCTTTAGGCATGAAGTTATTCTTGAACACCGTAAAACATAGTGAGGCGATCGTGGTTGCGACTTGCAACGGATCGCATTTGAAACGGCATATGTACATCCTTCTAAAGGTCTGGAAACATACTCTAAGCACGCGCACATCATTCACGCAATAACGCTCACATTCATCAGCTATATTATAAGGATTAGATTCATTAAAACTGCTGTAGTACCGGTCAAAATCTTCACGTTCATCTGCACTCATACATTCATAGTTAAAGTAATGCTTGAGTGGAGGTAGTCCTACGTAATTTAAAGTTTCGCTAGTGAGGAATGTGCAAGCGAAATATCCTTTTTGAAACTTCAGCGGCTACGCCCATCACCTTGGGTAGCTTTGCCAGTTTACAAGGTGTGAATAATAAAGTGTCTTTAAACTGTACATTACCTCTTATTTGCATTGTATTAGTTTGTCGCCTCTTTTCAAGGGATCACCTGTAAATATCTCAGATGATTCGTGCTCAAGCAACTCCTTATAAAGGAATTGTGTGTCAAATTTTGTCCCGTTATGGGCAAGAATATAGTCATTTTTTTTAACTTGTCCGCTAACTTGACAACATAGGACACAAAGAGTTTCACAGGGTTATCGTGGGCATTCGTTTTAAAAACGTTTGTCCGTTTACCACATTTGTGACACTCATCACACTCGATCTCCATACACTCATCACAGATAGTCTGGCTTATAAGTAAATGTGGAATAACCTTTGGTTTCAGCGTTCGTGTATGTTTCTATATCGTAGTATACAGTTAATACAAGGGTTATTTTTAGACTTGCGTCTTTCATATAACATACATGCTTTACTCCAACAGCCTTATATTTCTCATGGCATGTAAAACAGTGAATTTCATCACATTTATGCTTGAAATTCCCCAATTATCCATCATATGAAACATACCACATTCACAGATTCTCATTTTCCTGCACGTACCAATTGATTTATGGAGCTCAAAACAGTTATTATTGAAAAATGTGCGTCTACACACATCACAATCCCTCTTCTCAGTTTCAACTACACGACTTTCACATTGGAGCTTTTACACTGCTCACATACCACGTGGGAATCTTTACAATGTTTCACTATATCATTCGCAAACTCGATACACCCCTTACACAAATCATGATGTCCATATTTTCGATTTTTATCATAACTCGCGTAAAAGTCCCTTATTTTACGGACAGGTAGATACGTTGTTCCTGACAGCCCTAAAATAAGTAAATAAGTAGGAGTCTTGTACGATCTCTCACACTGCTTTTAAAAACATACACAGTAGAGTGGTCCATAATTTCACTTTTTAAAATTTTTAATGGTCCAACGAGCTAATGTCGTGGGCATTGGTGCAAGAAACAACATGGTTACCAGTTTTTGGAGTTCCGGTAATATCAGACCCCCCACCCCCAATTTATATGGGACCTAAAAATTTGACTGAGAAAACGAAATTTTTCGGCTTCTCTGTGAATAAACATATGACTATATTATTTTTTCTCGGTAATAATATATTATTTTAATTAATTATATATTCTAGGAGTGTTACCGCCACCCTGAAGCATCATCCCAGGCAGCTTCGCGGCGATGGGCTCGAAATTAGACCAGCTTATGAAGCCAGCTATAGTATATTTTGAGTGGGAACAAACCTGATTCCAGGTCCCCATCGTTTTTTTTTTTTTTTTTCATTTATTTTTAAACAAAAATGAATTCCTTTTACAATGATTAAAAAATTATGCCAAAGTTTAATTAAAAAGATAAATACTTCTGCATAACATTACACAGTAAACGCTCACTTAACATAATTATACATTTCAGCCAAAGATTTTTTCTTGAAGTCTGGAAGAAGGTGTCGATGTTGCTCTATAACTTTTACCAGAAATTGTTTTTGTGATTTATCATTAACAATTCTGGCTTTGAAATCTTCAATCAGCTTGATTGCTCTCTCGGCAGGATCATTCACAACTTTCATATTTTTGACAAAGTTCTCTATAACTTGGAAAGATTTGCAATTTTTCCAAGAAGTAACAGGTTCATTTAGCCAGTCACCACTAGTACCTAAGCATTGGAAAACAATTGAAGAACCCTTACCAACTAACTGACACAGCTTAGTTGTATTTGTTAGCTTAGGGAAGATTGGTTGACCTTTGGGAGGAGGGTGTTGCGGGTTGATTTGACACTTTCTTCATTGACTTTGCAATGACTTTCTGCATCTGAAATTTGCCGGGAAAACAAAGCAAGTGGTACTAGTTCCTCAGGCAGATACCATAGCTGTCCATTTAATCCGTTAAGAGCACTGGATGCTACATCGTGATCATAATTTTTATATTCAATGAGTTCATTAAAAAGATTTAAATCGTTGACAGGTGCATCACAGGCGACGGAAGCAAGCAACCAAGGTTTTATATAGTAGCAAAACTAGAGAGAATGTGCATATTCAACTGCCTCTATCATATTTGAATCATACCCAGCTTGATCAGAGAATGCGTACATCTTTGCTGGATACAATACAGATGGCATCCACCTCGCATAGTGTACTGCCCCAGGCTTAGCCCATCTCACACCAGTGTTTGAGACGTTTTCCCCAAGAAGTAATAGAGCAACCTCGGCACATTCTCTGTAGTCGCCTCTGTGAAATAGAGGTGAACTGGCTGAATTAAGTGCATCTTTTAGAAAATCTTTTACCTCAGAAGCTTTGGCTCTCAATTGGCGATTTTTAAATTTTAGTGTTTTTGTTGGTAGTTATGTCCAGTTTTGGCCAAATATTTAATTTGAAGCTTTTAAACATTTCATTTTCAGAGGACGTTGTACTTCCGAAGAGACTTGTATAGACTGAGCACAAAATGCGCTCGTGTAGATGATGTCTACATGCTAGCCACAGTAATTGAGCTCCAATCATTTCTTCTAGGATCTTACACGCTCCCTGTCTCCATCCAGAAGTAGACTTTGACAGGCTCATGTCATGTATATTTATATTTAATTCTGAGGCAACTGCTGCAGCGTAAACTGTTCTTTGGCTATGCGAGAGATTCAGCCTATCAGCCGTGTTAGAAACCATTTGAGAATCGAAAATGCGAATTCTTTTTTTAGGATTTCTTTGAGCCGAAGGTTGAAAGTCGGAATCATTTGATTCATTACTTGATTCATCATTATCTATAGGAATGTCATCATCAGGTGGGATATTCATTTGTTCACCACTGGGTCTTGCATCCATGTCTTCTAAGAGTTTTTCTTTTCCCTCTACGTCATGTCGAATTCTTTGGTTTCGTCTTTCTGTCTGAGTTACATAAGACTTATCAAGGCTGGAGACATACATATTCCGAATAGTTCTTTGATCTTCAAAGAATTTTATATCTTCACTTTTGTTTCTTGTTGTTCTCATTCTGTCTTTCATTATTGTTTCAATAGCATCTGCTGCCGATATATCCAATAGCATATCTAATTTTTTACAAAAAATATCCTTTTTATCTTCGAAAGTATTCCTGTTTTTGTGTTTTTTCACCGTTTCATACTCATTAACTAAAGCCAGAATCTTTTCTTTTGGTCTTCTGCTTTTGGAAATATCTTGCGTTTTAACGCCAGCTAAGTCCCAGAATTTTTTAACTTTATTAAGTACAACTGTTGCAGCCTCTTCTTTATTGTTCATAACCATATCATTTCTTTTTAAATGATAGAAATGCTGAAGTGCATCTGATTGGGATGGTAGCTGGAATAGTCCTGTAGGAATCAGTTCATCTTTAAGATTACCAATAACACTGTGTAACACCGATTCTGCTTATATAGAATTTTTTGTTTTTATATGCATTTGTGGGCGCTGAGTCCAAATCTGGCCTTGGTTTGTGTGTATCATCAATGGTTTCAGAGATAATCCATTTTTCATGTTTTTCCAGTATAATGTTATTATGGGCGCAGCAATATCAGAATAATCAGGAATTGTTGAGAACAATCCGGATGTTCGTTGACAGTTTCTTGCTCTAGAAATTGCCCGAAACTTCCACTGTGCTATATAAAGAAGAGCGCAGAGTCTGAGAAGTCAGTAAGTGTGAGCACACAAAGAAAACAGGTTGTTTGTCTGATGGTTACCAGCACTGAGGTACTGTTTCTGTGCTTCTCTGTGCTGACGATTTGAGTGTTATCGATCCTTTTTTATTGCGAACATTACTTCAGTGTTGTGAATACATCTTTTTTCTGGAATCTGTAATCTGTTGCAGATTTAATAACTCTTCTCTCTATATCTGCAGGTTATGATTAATGTAGTACAGTTTGGTAAAGAGAATGGCAACTAGAGCTTGTAAACACTCGCCGGATATATTCTGCTACGTTTGTGGGTATTACATAGGCCCTAAGCAAGTATCGCACAAGATTATGAAAGGCACCAAGTTCTGGATCGCGTATCGGCTCTATTTTGGTATGCCTATGGGTGACCAAGATAAGCCCTGGGCACCCCATGTGATCTGTGGAAGCTGCCGCTCCACACTTGAAGGGTGGCTGCGGGGAGTACCCAAGGCAATGCCCTTTGCGGTACCCAGAATATGGAGAGAACCAAAGAGCCACCACGACGATTGCTACTACTGCATGGTAGATGTTTCTAAGTACAGGAAAGTTAAAGGAAGGCAGACTCTTCAGTATCCAAGCATAGCGTCGTCCATAGCTCCTGTACCACATGGCGAAGGTCTTCCAATACCACGTCCACCAGAACAGGTATCTATCCATTACTTTACCTTCTGTATTTACAGACTGTGGGTCATTATGTGTCGATTTTTCTTAGTGCTGATGCTCTTCTACATACATAGCTATGCCTATATTTTGTTTCTTTGCTTTGCAGGTTGAAAATGAAGACGCAGCTAGCTCATCTGAGATGTCGGCTGGTGAGGACAGTCATGATGAAGAATATACAGTAACTTTCAGTACAAACCCTCACTTTCCAAATCAGAGGGAATTGGACGACTTAATTAGAGATTTGGGTCTAACGAAATCAGGGTCTGAGCTTCTGACCTCCAGACTCAAAGAGTGGAATTTGCTTGGAGAAGACTGCAAGAGCACTGTATACCGAAAGCGGCATTCTCTCTGTTATTGCAGCGAGGTTAATGGTCTATTCACATCTATTGGGTTAACACATATACCCTCAGAGTGGCGCCTGTTTATTGACAGTTCACCTCGGAGTTTAAAAGCTGTTCTACTCCACAATGGAAACAAATATCCATCTATACCAGTTCCACATTCTGTTCAAATGAAAGAGGACTATGAAAATGTCAAACAACTGCTCACTCAAATCAGGTATGAACAATATAACTGGGACGTGTGTGGTGATTTCAAAATGATTGGTTTCCTGTTAGGTTTACAAGGAGGGTTTACTAAATATTCATGTTTTCTTTGCCTGTGGGATAGCAGGGCTGCAACTGAGCACTATAAAACAGTTCAGTGTCCTCTACGTGAAGGACTGCAACCAGGAAAGTACAGTGTACTCAGGGAACCTCTTGTGAAGCCTGACATAGTTCTGCTACCACCTCTCCATATTAAGTTGGGTCTAATTAAGCAGTTTGTAACTGCGTTAGATTTTGGAGGGGAAGTTTTCCAACAGATTCGGGTCATGTTCCCTAAACTCTCTGAGGCCAAAGTCAAGGCTGGCATCTTTGTAGGACCACAAGTCAAGGCGCTGTTGAATTTAAAGAACCTTGAAGCCAAGATGACTCCGATCGAAAAAGAGGCTTGGTGTGCTTTCCGTGATGTGGTTCGTGGGTTTTTAGGCAACCATAAAGCACCAAACTATAAGGAGTTAGTGTCAAACTTGATTAAGTGCTATGGCAAAATGGGGTGCCGTATGTCTAAAATTACACTATCTGCATTCACATCTAGACTTTTTTCGTGATAACCTGGGCGATGTGAGTGAAGAACATGGCGGAAGATTCCATCAAGATATTCAAACGATGGAGAAAAGGTACCAGGGCTATTGGGATGCTTCCATGATGGGAGACTACGTATGGTCGCTGATCAGAAAGGATAAGAATGTTCATACGCGGAAGTCGCGTTCTTCAGTGCATTTTTAAGGAACGCACACTGCATAACGAGGCTTGTTATTCTCTTATCTGTTCTCCTCATGATATATATTATATCCTTTGCATCATTTTCGGTTTGTCAAACAATTTTGGCTCAATAAACATTAATTTCCAATAGTGTTTTTATTTTCAGAAAATATTTATGTTAGCCTTCTTTATATACTTTGCCATATGAAAAGTGTGATAACCTATATTTTTGAAACGGTTGATGATAGAGCAAAACCAATATCATTTTTGGAATCAGCGCCCCGAAATCATTAAGAAACGACAGAAAAATCACAATAAACAGAAAATTTTTCAAATTTTGTTACCCAGTGTAATTGGATCATAACTGCTTTTTCTTAACTTTATATTTAATTTCTTAGGAGTAGCCATGATATTAATTTAAAATAAGATTAGAATCAACCAAATGAAAAATGCATCATATACTATATATGATACATCATTGGATATCTGAAAAACACATAAAATATTGGCTTAATCAGCTGTTATAGAACATTTCTATGTATACTGTACGAATAAATAATCAATTTATACACCAAAATATGCAAAGTTGATTTCTGAATAAATTGATATGCAATATGTATGCTTTTATTTAAGATTAAATATGATTAATTTTAAAAAAATGCTTAAAAGATGTCGTTTTTACTGTTTTTTACTATGCAATATAAATTGGGGGTAGGGGTGGGGGTCTGATATTACAGGAACTCCAAAAACTGGTAACCATGTTGTTTCTTGCACCAATGCCCATAACATTAGCATGTTGGACCATTAAAAATTTTAAAAAGTGAAATTATGGACCACCCTAAATTACAGTCCTTCGACGACCATCCATGCCAAATACAACTATACGAGCATTCATTTCCTGTTCTACCCTTCTCAGCTCTTCAGGACCCAATTACAGTCACACTCAAGTTTACAGTCTACAGCTAGTTTACGGGCACCCTCCACTACCGTAGGCAACCAAATGTTTTTGACCCGTGTATTTAGTACAGTAAACATACGGGCCAAAACTACTGCTATAAAGCCGCAACCACGATCGACGGTTATATGCCACCTGTAAATAGCCTGAGAATTGAAGTTAAGAGTATAAGGTGTCGAACTATGACCCACAACAGAAAAAAACGGCGAAAAAAACGTGACCATCACCGATTTTTTTGAAAATTGGCAACCTTATAGATCTCTGTGAGAAAAACAGAATGACGCTTGTTTCAACACTCTAGGTCATATGGTTCCGGAGATATAGCCCTTCGAATTTCGTAAAAAAGGAGAATTTCCAAGGTCATACCATATTTCAACATGAAATATCTCGGCCTCTATTGCACTTACAGAGACCATTTAAACACTATTTTAAAATTTTAAGCAGATATACAACTTTGTTTCTATTCATATTTTACCTCAGTGGTAAAAAAAAAGTTGATCTTATTTTTGACCTTTGACCTTATGTAGGTCATTTGATGTCACAACCGATTTTTTTCTCCTTTCACCCAATTTTGGATACACATGTCTAACTTAACTTAAAACAAGAGTTTTAGTGTTGATTAAGTTAGTATAGACGCTACAGCCATTTCAGTGGACCATACCCACCTCCATTTTGACCAAGTACCTTTTTCCACCAAACTTTGGAGCACCGTATCAAAAAAATCGGTAATTATCTAACCTAACCTAACCCAGTTATTTGGTCGAATAAGTATCCGGCCCTATTATAATTTTTTTTTTTTTGTATATTTCAGAGAATTATATAATATAGGTAATTTAAATTACATAATTAATTAATTTATTTGGACATTCAAAAGTGTGAAGAACTTCGAACCTGCTATCCTGTTAAAAGGTAAAGCTATGTACGTATATAAGTACCTTATACTAGGCTATAGGTACTACTCTATAGAATAAGTTCAGTTTTAAGAGTTAGATGAGTTTAATAGGATTACTTAACTTTGTGTATTTATTCATTGTGTACAACAGTATGTACCCATGTGAAAATAAGCTTATTTAAACCTTGGAGCAAGGATTTTTTTTGGCATCTGTATTTATTCCAATCTGTAAATCAAACCACATTTTTTCTTGTTATAGACCTCTGAAACAAGATCAGTAGGTCCCAAATTTTATTTGTGCCATCTAAGCAAAAATAGCTTTCAACAGGGTTGGATACAATGAATAATTATAATTGTATTTTTAATTAATTGATCCTAATTTCCATTAATTGTAATTGTAATTGATTCAAAATAAACTAAAAATAAAGGTAATTGTAATTGATTTTTGAGCTATAACTGATGTAATTGATCAATTGTTAATTGTTAAAAATTATACCCCTAGATCTGGCAGTCATACATCATGCAATGAAAATAAAACTTTGATAGTTTATTTAGTTATACTTAGATATAGATATATATTTTTATAGATTTATATTTATTTTAGATATATAGAATAGATAGTTATATTTGTGTAATTGTAATTGATTCAGACAAAATTAATTGTAATTGCAATTGATCTTGAAATTGTGAAGTACAATACTAATTGTAATTAATTTGAAGAAAAATAAAAAAATTGTAATTGTTTCCATTTTGTGTAATTGAACCGAACCCTGACTTTTAAGCTACATTTTTTTTTCTTTTTAGATAAACATGGATTTCAGCAGTTTGAATCTGGGCAGGTTCTGTTGTGACCCATTTAAAAAACACAAAGGAAGAGTGAAAAAAGGCATTCGTGCATTGACTAAAAATTTGATTGATCAAAATCCTGAATTGAAACTAACAAATAATCATAAAGCATGTGTAACTTGAAATATACTAGCAAATCGTCCATCCCCAATGCCTGAATGTGAACCACTTGAAAAATCACCATCCACCTTATCAAGTGCCACATTTGAGCTAGAAACCGTTGGAGATGTAGTTGAAATGCGGTATGAGCTTAGTAAATTCAATGCTTCATTGGCCACACTTGATGAGACCCCAATAAAACCATGTAAACTCTCTGACAGCGCTGTTTACGCAAAGAGGAAGTTGAGAAAAGTAGGAGTAGTTGTAAAAAGAAAGCTTGAACTTGCGACTAAACAACCAATTTCATGCAATGACTCAGATAATACAGAACTGGATATTCTTCAACAACTAAATGAGAAATTTAATCAAGTGACAAGTCGAAGTGAAAAACTGACAATTCTTACTATCCTACCAAAAAGATGGACACAATAAAGATCAGAGAAGAATTTAAGTGCTCAGATTACATGGCTAGGCAAGCAAAGAGTTTGGTGAGGGAGGAGGGAGTGCTTTCAACTCCTAATCCGCGTTTGGGGAAACGCCTGAATAGTGAAACTGCTGCCAAAGTAATTGACTTCTATCATTCGCCAGATGTGAGTAGACAAATGCCAGGGTTGAAAGACTGTTTCTGTAAAAGGAGCTGATGGTAGGCAGGAAAGAAAACAAAAATCGCTAATCTTATGCAACCTAAAAGAAGCATTTGAGCTTTTTAAAACAAACCATCCAACAATTAAAATAGGATTTTCAAAATTTGCAGAGCTTCGGCCAAAAGAATGTGTGTTACCATTTAGTAGTGTAACAGCCAACAGGTAATCTTTTTTGCCTCATCGATGTGATTTTTTTTTACCAGCCTGTTATTTTTTTTCATTGATAATATTAGGTACACATATTTCATATGAAATGTCTGTAAGTTAGTTCAGTGGTACTTAAATTTTTTATTATCATTGTTTATTAAAACCATTATGTTTATTGTACCATTTATTATCTATTAATTATATTTTGTATTTAGGTTAATATCTTAGCATTCCTATTTAAATTTGAATCTTATTAGGCAGGACTAAAGTATTTTATTATAGGTTTTTCTTTCTGACTGTTTGCTGTTGAATAATGATCTCAGTTTTTGTCTAAGGTCAAATCTTTGGTAGGATAAATAATTACCTTGAAAGGCGTATAGAAATACTTTATTATTATTATAAATGTAACAATAATGGCTTCCATAAAATATATTGTAAATACCTAATAACTGCCTTTTTTAAATATAAAGTTATGTTGTTGATGCCTCTTTTTTCATGGTTTCACCCAGCTAGACAAGAATCGGTTCTTATAACTCAATTGGTAAAAATAAAGGAATAGGTTATTTTAATATATATATTAAAAGGCAAATTGTCTTAAAAATAGCATATATTATAGATCTCACTGAGACAAATCTAATGGCACTTTTCTCAACAATTCTAGCTCAAACAGTTCCAAAGAAACGGCGCTCCAAAGTTTGGTGGAAAAAGGTACTTGGTCAAAATGGAGGTAGGTATGGTCCATTGAAATGGCTGTAGCGTCTATACTAACTTAATCAACACTAAATATCTTGTTCTAGGTTAAGTTAGACATATGTACCCAAAATTGGGTGAAAGGAGAAAAAAATCGGTTGTGACATCAAATGACCTACACAAGGTCAAAAATAAAATCAACTTTTTTTTTACCACTGAAGTAAAATATGAATAGAAAAAACGTTGTAGATCTGCTTAAATGCTTTAAAATAGTGTTTAAATGGTCTCTGTAAGTGCAATAGGAGCTGAGATATTTCATGTTGAAATATGGTATCTTCTTCTTCCGCAGCTTATTATCCCATCTTTACATGGGGTCGCTGTTTTTGGTTCGTCTTCTCCACTCTCCTCTGTCGTATACCACGTCTTCCTCCAAGTCCTTCTCCCTGATGTCCGCCACCACACAGTCCCTCCATCTCGTCTTCGGTCTTCCTCTTCTTCTCCGTCTCGGCAACTCCATCTCCAGCACTCTGCGCCCCACATACTCCTCCTCTCTTCTCCTGACGTGTCCATACCACCTCAGCCTGGCCTCCTGCACCTTCTTAGATGCTTCCGCCACCTTCACTGTCCCTCTTATATGCTCATTTCTGACCCTATCCCTCCTCGTCACTCCACACATCCATCTCAACATCTTCATTTCAGCCACATCGATTTTTCTTTCATTGCTCTTCTTCATTGGCACAGTCTCCATTCCATACAACATTGCCGGCCTCACCACTGTTTTGAATACCTTTCCCTTCAGTTTCACTGGGACCCTCTTATCACAGAGCACCCCTGATACGTCTCTCCAGTTCTTCCACCCCGACTGTATTCTACAGTTTATCTCTCTCTCTCTGCTCCCCCCTCTGCATCCACTGTTGACCCCAAGTATTTAAAATACTCCACCGTCTTAACACGCTCTCCACTCAATGTCACTTCCCCTCCTCGGTCCTGCTGCACATCACATCTCATATATTCGGTCTTCTTTCGGCTAATTCTCATCCTCCTACTTTCCAACGCCTCTCTCCAATTTTCCAACTGCTGCTCCACCTCCTCTTTCGTCTCCCCACTCAACACAACATCGTCTGCATACATCATGCACCACGGCGCCTCCCCTCTAATCCTGTCCGTCAACACATCGAATACCACATTGAAAAGGAAGGGGCTCAAAGCTGATCCTTGGTGTAGACCAACTTCCACCCCAAAGCTCTCTGACACACCCACGCTACTCCTCACCTTAGTTGTTACTCCCCTGTACATCCCCTTGATCAGTTTAACATACTTCTCCGGTACCATCTTTTCCCTTAAGCATCTCCAAACTTCCTGCCGTGGTATCCTATCATATGCCTTCTCCAAGTCAATAAAAACCATGTGCAACGCCTTCTGCCCCTCTCTGTACCTCTCTGCCAACTGTTTCAATGCAAAAACTGCATCTGTCGTTCTTCCCGGCATAAATCCAAACTGTTCCACTGACACTTCCGCTTCGTCTCTCAACCTACTCTCCACTATTCGCTCCCATATCTTCATTGTATGTGATATTAGCTTGATCCCTCTATAATTCGTGCAATCTTGTACATCTCCCTTCTCTTTGAATATAGGCACTATGATGCTGGTCCGCCACTCATCCGGAATCACCTCCTGGTCAAACAACTTCTGCATTAGATCCCACACCAGATCCACCCCCTCATCTCCCAGTGCCTTCCATGCCTCGGTTGGTATCTCGTCTGGGCCAGTCGCTTTGTTATTTTTCATCCTATTCAGAGCACGACTCACTTCCATCCTCCCCACTTGTTCTGTCATAGCTACATTTGGTAATCCATCCTCATAGAAAGATCTTGGGTTTTCTTTATTTAATAATTCCTCAAAATATTCCTTCCATCTATCCTTTATCTCTTCATCTCTTTGCAGCACCGCCCCCTCCCTTCCCTTAATTTGTTTTACCTGTGTAAAGTCTTTTGTCACTCTATTTCTGCTCTTAGCCAATCTGTATATCTTCTTTTGTCCTTCACGATCCTCTAAATCCTCATACATCTGCCGATATGCCTCCGCCTTTGCTCTCGCCACTGCTCTCTTTGCCTGTTTCTTTGCTTCTTTATATACCACCTTACACTCTTCACTCCTCGATTCTTCCCATAACTTCTTAGTTTCTCCTTACTTCGTAGTGCTCTTTGGATCTCATCACTCCACCACCATCCTTCCTTATCTTCCCACACTTTACCTGATGTTTCCCCCAATATGTCTCTACCTGCCGTTTTCATGACATTCGCATTATGTACCCACCAATCCTGTACATTCTGTTCATCAACATGGATTTCACTCAACACTCTCTAAATTCCTGTTTCTTCCCCTCCTCTCTCAGTTTGTACCACCTAATTCTCCTCACTGTTGTTCCTCGAGTCTTTCTTCCTTTTTTCAACATCACATCCATGACTACCAACCAGTGTTGTGGCGTCACATGGTCTCCTGGAATAACTTTGCAGTCCCTCACCTCGGCCAATTGCGCCCTCCTATACAGTATGAAATCAATTTGTGATGTTCTGCCTCCACTCTTGTACGTAATAACATGCTCCTCCCTCTTTCTGAAAAACGTATTTACAATCGCTAGATCAAACGATACAGCCATATCCAACACTCACCGTCCACGTTTGCCTCTCCATAGCCATGACCACCGTGCACTCTGACCACTCCATCGTTATGATCACCAACGTGTCCATTCATATCCCCGCCCAACACCACTCGTTCGTCCTCGGCAATACTCTCCATTTCTTCCTCCAATAACCTCCAGAATGCTTCCTTAACGTCGTCCGGACATCCACTTTGTGGTGCGTATGCACTGATTATATTGAGTACATGTTCCCCATAATTCATTCTCAAAGTCACCAGTCTATCTCCTCTTCGCCTTACTTCCACTATGCTATCCTTCAATTCCTTCGCCAATACAATACCCACACCATTCCTTCCCTCAACCGACGCCCCACTGTAGAACAATTTATATCCCTCACTCAGTTCTCTTGCTTTGTTCCCCTTCCAGCGTGTTTCTTGTACACACAACACCCCAACTCTCCTCTTCTTCATCAACTCCACAATCTCTCTTCCTCTGCCAGTCATGCTTCCAACATTCAGCGTCGCAATTCTCAGGTCCACCCAAGCTCGCTTCGTTAGCCGCACCCGCTCTTGGTGCGGTAGCCCTCGCCTCACCACAGAGGTCGGGCGAGGTCTCTGTACGTCGCCTATGGGGTACGCCCTAGCCGTCATCGCATTTTCGTGTTGAAGACTCACCATTGTGGTTTTGGCTGGGTTTTTATGGCCGGATGCCTTTCCTGACGCCAACCCTCCCCATTTATCCGGACTTGGGACCGGCCGAGAACAAGGCTGGCTTGCCTTACCCTCGGGTTGGGTTATGTTGAAATATGGTATGACCTTGGAAATTGACCTTTTTTTACAAAATTCGAATGGCCATATCTCCGGAACCATATGACCTAGAGTGTTGAAACAAGTGCCATTCTGTTTTTATCACCGAGATCTATAAGGTTTCCAATTTTCAAAAACATCGGTGATGGTCACGTTTTTTCGACCCAAAATTCCGTTGAACTGACATGGAATGACCCTTACCGTGAAGTTGTCCATATTGAATGCTATACTACTTTGAGAAGCCTGCATTATACGGCCTAATATATACTCTATATCTTCAGCTGCCAAGCGTCTGAATGGTATTACTACCAAAAAATCATCTACATCTCCGTCATCTGACCCGAACCCGAAGGACAGCCGCGTCCTGACTTCACGTTCATCGCAGTTCTGAAGGGCAAACTCTACAATACGTTCAACTATGCGTCGCAGTCCGTGTTCAACACCATTGCTATACATGGATCTAAGATTAATCCTAACTATATACTGATTTCTAGTCAAGGCTGGGGTAGGGGTAGCGGTGCGCACCAACTCGAATGTTATACCATCCACTACAGAACGAGAAGTTGCTGTGGCTGTGGAGGATGTACCCCGGAATTGAACAGGAATAAGGGGGTATATTTGAGGAAGGTACTATTGTGGGGGTTGTGTCGTAAGACGTAGAGGGTTGGGGCTCTATTACTGGGGGTCTAACAACCGGCGCAATCCTGGCGCGCTTTATACCTAAAGTCGTGGGCTCTTCATCATGCCTCCGCTTTGAATTGGCGCATGCTAGAGGTATCGCTGGTGAGGATTCGTCAGCGGGGATGGATTCTGTGATCACAACTACACTGTCGTCGGGGTCATCTGTAATATCGATGATGGGGTGCTGTACCTCATCGTCATTCACGGTTCTGTGGGAGAAGAGAAGAGCAAGACTAGAATATAAGGGTCACACTTAAATATTTATTATATTTTGTAAATGACCCACTTAGGAGTGTGACGTGTTAGAAATGGATTCTGTTCAAAAATTCAGGTTCACGAGCCCATCCACATGTATTATATCTGGCCCTACAGGATGTGGTAAAACTGTGTTTATGCTTAAAATCATTAAAGAAAATGGAGAGATGTTCTCAAAATTTGTGCATAAAGTTATATGGTGCTATTCGACGTATCAATCAGTGTTCAACGAGTACCAAGATGATATTTTGTCCCACAAAGGTGTATATGACATTAATTCGTTAAAGGGAAATGAACATTCAGTCATTGTAATTGACGATCTCATGTTGGAGATAGATAAAACGTTTGTCGAGACATTTACAGTATTCTCCCACCATCTTAACATAAGCGTGTTCTTCATCAATCAGAATCTATTTTTCAAAAGTAGATACATGCGCGATGTGTCGTTAAATACACAATATCTAGTCTTATTCGCGCATCGTAGAGATGTATCACAAATTGGGGTATTAGCCAATCAAATGTTCCCGAATCAGCGTAAGGAGTTTTTGGAAGGTTATAAAGAAGCTACAAGCCCGCCTTACGGATATTTGCTTTGCGACCTTCATCCGCGAAACACGTTTAGGGTGCTTCTAAAAACGAATATATTTCCAAACGAGCCTGAAACTGTGTATATTCCAGAATGACAAAGAGGCTAAAGAAATACCATGAATTAATAAAAATCTATCATCGACTGCCCCGGGCAATGCAGCAGATATTAGCTAAAAATATCGACTCCGACTTTTCTTTTTAAAATGCATCTGTGAAATCTGTCTTAACGTTATAAATTGCAATGTATCAATGAAACTACCTCAGAAGGCTCGCCTACGCCGTTACAAGAACATAATACGTGCACTCGCTCATAAAAGTCAAACTGTAGGGAAGAAAAAACGAATTATTGTACAAAGAGGAGGGTCATTCCTCCCCATCTTATTTTCAGTTTTGGGTCCTTTACTGACTAGATTAATATAATGAAGAAAGTGGTCGTGATTCCACACGAGGTGGATGCTTCACTGCAAAGTTCAAAGAATCCAGACACGGATCTAGATCCCTGCAAAAGAAGGCTTAAAAGAATGGAAAGCGAATTGTTAACCCTATTAAACAGTAAAAAAACACCTGAGAAAAGAATCTTGTACCAAGAAGCTCTGCATAAATTTCTTCACGAGTACGAAAATTATAAGAATCCGACAGAGATTCCCATGGTTATTAGGCACAGCACGGGGAACGATGGACATGGTGACATAGGGCCTGTGTCCGACGATAGAGCTGACCAACCAAAGATTAACGGGTCGGGCACACAACATATCGAGCATGTATTAAAAAGCACCTTCCCACATACATTGAGGAATAAAGGTTTAAGTCTTTATAATCTATTGAATGAGGATCCCACCATACAATGGACGGATACAGGTGAGATCATTGTGGAAGGAACAAAGGTACAGGGATCGAATATCGTAGACATTGTCCATGATCTAGTGAGAAAGTGGGATAGGCCCTCACCATCAGGATGGAAGCATATTAAAGCAAGACTACAACGGATAACTGTCCCCAAAACAATGATAGGAAATCTGAACAGGTTAAAAGACTTGGAACATACATCGCACGTGACACAATTGAAGACGCCATCACCCCCGGTGGTAACACCTCTGAAGAGGAGAAAGAAGAGGTTAGACAACGATCAACCCTACCCACGTGCCTCTAAAATACGCAAATGGCTAACATATTTAGAAGACGCTATTATGATATTTCTAGCCCAACCTACGAATGCATAGATAGACTGTACAGAAGTGTTTACGGGAGGGAAAAAAGATGAGTTTTTTGCGGGAGCGTGATGCTTATACACTTCATAAACCTGTGAGAAAAAGGTTTGAAACAGCCAAGACAACAGCTGCTTCGATTGACTCTATTTGGCAAGCAGATTTAACAGACATGCAAAGATATTCAGTGTATAACGATGGTTACCGCTAAATCCTATTCATAATAGATGTATTCTCTAGATATCTGTGGCTAATTCCTCTGAAAAATAAATCGCCTGAAACAGTTGCTAAAGCCACCAAAACGTTGATGTTGAAAGAAAACAGGGTTCCTGGCTATTTTTGTATGGATATGGGGAAAGAATTTATAGGCCGAGCTTTTCAGAATGTGTTGACAGAGTTTAATATCAGCTACTACACTACAAGTGCACCGCTATTTTACACATAAAAACACATACAGATTTCTAGACATGCTGGAGTCATTGGCCTCATCCTACAACCGCTCACACCATCGCACGATTGGGACAACACCTAACGAGATTTTAGAAAGAGTTACGCGCACAGAGGTGAGAAGATATGGAATACCACACTCTACACATTTCAAAATCAATGATTATGTAAGGCTGTCGCGTTCGGGAAATAAATTCGCGAAGGGATTTGAGCAAGGATGGACACGCGAGATTATTAAAGTTAGGGCTATGAAATCTAAAGACGAGATAATGTATTACGTAGAAGATTTGAATGGGGAAGAAATCGCAGGAGGCTTTTACCGCGAGGAGTTGCAGAAAAATGTGTTTAAAATTGAGAAAATTTTAGGAAGCAGAGGTTTAGGAAAGAGAAAAATGTACCTGGTGAAATGGCTAGGATACCCAAAAAGCTTAAACAACTATATAAAAGCTGATGCAATAATGAAGCTTAAATAGTATGCAGCATGGCGCCTAACCATTTCTACGTCACACCCGTCCTCCTCGTCCCTGTCTGTACACCCTAACAACACACTAGCCAACTTTGTAACAGAGCTCCACGGACCCATTGAATCGGGTCGTGATACGTATGAGGTGGGTATATGCGAAATTCAGCTGAATACCCTTTTTTTAAGTATTGATTATAAAGAACCCGTTTTTACGATTCTTAGAGACTGTAATGACTGTGAAAAAGCCGGGGTAACTCGGGATGAAACCATGTGTACCGCCGTGACTGGGGATGCACAGTATTACAGTACAGAAGTAACACTAGGACCGGGTCACTATGATGAGGCCGAGGATGTTGTGAGCGACTTAAACGTAAGTTCAAACAGCTCAAATCTTACGGGCGATTTAGTATACGAAATCGTACACAATGATCCCCATGCATGTACTGTGGCCCTAAAATCGCAGGCTAACCGAAATATTAAAGACCAAAGTGTGTTCAAAATTATAACCGATGGACGATATCGATCAGTTATCCAAAGAGATACATTTCACGAGGTACAACACGACTTGTCCAGCCTAATGTATCAGTTGAAATTGGAGAAAATGGTTGACAGCAATAAACTCCCAGACGTGTGCTATATTTACAGCAATATAGTGGAGCACCAGTTTGTTGGGGATACCTAGGCACGCCTGCTGCGCATAACGCACATCCCCAACCATAGAGGAAGGAGTTTGAGTATTACATATGACAGACCCCATTATGTGAATGTCGCAGCTAATCTAATAACCAGTATCTCAATATAAGAACGATTGAGGGAAAAATTTCCCTTTCGGTAACGGGAGCTTAACAGTGAAGCTGCACTTTCGACGCACTGAGTTATAATGGACAGAAAGCCTTTCACAGTCTATCAAGGTATGAGATACCAGCGTGGTAGTGGAATTGGATCCATTTTTTCAACCATGCTACGTACGGCTGTCCCCTTGCTGAAGAGAGGTGCCAGTTACCTCGGGAGGAAAGCGTTACGTAACAATCAGGTCTTTGTACCAGTAAAAAAAATTTCATGATTTTTACAAATAAAAGAAATGTATATCTTGATGAACTTATTGTTAATGAAATCGCCATAAAGGAGTGTACTGTAACAAAATTTCTTGGTGTAATGCTAGATAAGAATTTGCAAGGGAGTGATCATGTAAATTATATCGCGAAAAAGATTTCAAGGAGCGTTGCTATAATGTTTAAACTTAGAAATGTAGTCCCTAAACAAGTTTTATTGACTCTTTATCATACTCTTGTTCTTCCTTATATAACATACTGCACCCTTGTTTGGGGAAACTCCGCTAACAACGCATTAAATGGTATCTTTGTCATCCAAAAACGAGCAATAAGGTTATCTGATGCTGATTTCCTTGATCACTCTAGTGCATTATCTAAAGAGCTAAACCTACTAAAGCTCAACGATATAACCAAACTGGCACATTTTATTTTTATTTACAAGTGTAAGAACAAAATCATTAATTTGCAATAGGTAAATAGATATTTTGTAACTCATCAAGAAATCCACTCGTATCAGACCAGAAATAGATCAAAGCTTGTTATACCTCAATTTAGATTATCTTCATCACAAAAACTACCCATTTTCATTAGATTGAAACTATGGAATGATTTGCATGCCGATATAAAAATATTGTGAATGTAAATTTGTTTAAAACCAAGTTGAAATCCCGATTAATAATGGCATACTAACAAAAATCTAGGATTAATGTCCACTAATATTGTTTAATATTGTAATACATGTTTTAACTATTAATAATACTTATTTATTTATTCATTATTTTTAATTTATAACAACTAGCTGCTTATTTTTAATAAGAGCCCAATAAAGCATAAAGCTTAAGGGCCAAATTAAATAAAATAAATAGTCGAGCTTCACAATTATTCATGTCATTGTAAATTGAAATTTTTTTATTTATTTTATTATTATTAATAAAGGTTATTCTATTCTATTCAGAAGATATATTGGCTGGGGCTAAACCTAGAGAAGCTCTATAAAGACACTTAAAGCGTACACGGGACGAAATCGTCAAAGATGCAAAGAGAAAAATGCATGGTGGTGGGAAGAAGAGGGCTGTCCGGAAGAAGGGATTACCACCACGTGGCATTAAACGTAAAAGGATATAAAAAAGAAGTGTTCGAAGCGAATGAAACCTATGGTTGACCATTTTTTTGACTGATATAAGCTAAGGACATTGATCTCATGAATCACATAGTTTGTTTACTACTTGTCGAGAGAGGAGGCACTATTTCTAACTCGTCATGGCACGCTTCATCCATCCGTGTAGTTCACAATGTTGTAAATCGGAGCTGTCCCTCTTTGACATGCCTCCAACTCAAGTTTCTATTGAACACAGTGACTTTATTACAATTAACCCTTTAAACACAATTAGTTCCCCGAGTGCCCCTATAGAATTCGTGATACCCAGCTCAGGCCCTTACTTTTTTGATCCAAGCTGTGTGCACATGTACGCTAAACTACGTATAGCCCATTCTGATGGAACACTGTGATGACAAATATGCTGTATACCCTGAAACAAACTTTCTGCACTCCTTATTCAACCAGTGTGACGTATATTTAAATCAGGTCAACATATCGGCAGGAACGGGGTACTACCACCTACGATCCTATCTGGAAAATGTGCTGAACTTTTCCAAAGAAGCGAAGGATACCTTTTTAAGTGCCGAGGGTATTATCAAGCTAAAGACGAAAGTAGTATAAAGGACAAATTTAAAAATTCTAAAAGAAGATATACGAGTGTTTTGGACGCCTGCATACAGACTTCACATTCCAGGAGAAGTTGCTTGTGAACGGGGTGGATATGAAAATAAAGCTCACCCGCACGAATCCTGAGATCTGTTTAAATCTGCTGATCAAGAAGAGGGAGCAAAACCCGTTGTGATTCACATTATGGAGACATACCTCCGTGTACGGCGAGTGAAATTAAGTTCACCAAAACAAATAGAAATTGAGAAAAATTTACTACACGCCACAGTAAAATACCCAATTAACAGAGCACAGATCAAACTATACACGGTGCCAGCAGGGTTGGCATCGAAGCAGATAGAAAACATCGCCCTGGGAAATCTACCTAAAAGGATATTAATCGGAATGCAGGACCATGCTTCGGTGAATGGAAAATATAAAAAGAGTGCCTTTAAATTCGAGAATTTCGGCCTTAAAAATATAACTATACGTTAATGGCGTTGCGTTGGGCGGGGGTATGGATATGGATTATTCATCAGATGCTGTGTTCCCGCTTTGCGCAAGAGCATATAGTGATCTGGACCATATTGCAGGTGATTGTGATGAGTTCGGGAACGGGGTAACACAGAAAGATGTCATCAATTAATTTAACCTTGATTTACACTAGCAGATAAGTCAGGTGTGATGTCAAACGGATACACACTTAAGTCCACAACAAAGTGGAAACATCTCAGTAGATTGGAATTCGCCAAGCCTATAGACGCGCCTATAAGTGTACTAATTTACCTCGAGTCACAAGCCCTAATAGAAGTAGACAGATTTAGGAGCATTGTCACTGACTTTTAAAATGGATGAGAATACACTTCAGAGAGTAATGAATAGTGAACGAATCACTCGTTCCAAATTTATGGGTGTGTTTTCGAAGAATGAAACATTGAAATTGCTATCTACGAGAAATTGCGGTAGCCTTATTGTGAACACAGGTGTTATTGGTAGTGAAGGGATTCATTGGTTTGCAATCTATTTTAAAAATAGGGACCGCATGTACTATTTTGATTCACTCGGCACTCAACCCTGGAGTGACCCTGTTGTAAAATTTCTCGATCAGATGCATATCCCCAAAGTTGTATGGAATCCCTTCCGGCTACAAGGATATTTTAGTAATACGTGTGGGATGTACTGACTTTCATTGTTCATGCATATGTCACGTGGTAAAGAATTTATAAATTTTGTAAAAATTATTCGACCCGTGTCACAACGAAACGACGAAATGGTATGCAGACAGATAAAAAGCCGTTTTCCGATTGTGCGTACCCGTTGTATAGTATGATGTTTTGTTCGTGTATATATATATTTGTAACCAATAATGTTAGTATATTCTGTAGTTTAAGACGGTTATTGTACTAAAAAAATGATTTCTTTCATTTAATAAATTGACGAAAATACATTGTCTTCCCCGAAAAAAAAGATCGAAACATAAAAAAAACTTACATTATTTTGTTAATGATGTGACAGTCGTTCGGTTGACTGCTCGGTAAATCTTCTACCTCCATATCCAGGTCCACGACATGGGTTTCTTCAAAAAGAAAAGATTGTATAACACGAGTCAAATCCTCATCGGACCTTAAAGGAGAAAGAATAATTCATTAGTTCATACTGAATCTTTTTTAATAAAAACCCAATTGTTTAAAACATGCAGAGTATACATATAGTAAGAGTATTACAATGTGAAGATATCTTTGAACCGCTCAGAGAAGTTCCTTTAAGAGAAAATGCCGAATAACATTTATTACGGAATTTATAAAATTATTTAAAACATGCAAAAGATTGCTATAAAAAAATTCAATGAATCAAAACAGGACTTTAGCATAATATTAATTGCAAACTAATCTATAATTGCGGATACCTAAATGAAGCATTTTTAATGTGATGAGATGAATTACTACAACCCTCCATATATATATGAAATAATCCAGAACAGCGCTCTTTCTCCTAATGACAGGCACATTAAATAAATAGCCAGTTCGCGAATAATTGGCTACAAAAAATAAAATTACAGGCACATAATTACTTACATTTCTACGGCAGTCCCTTGCGTCGGATCGTAAGGAGCGTCATTGCAAATATCATCAACGGTTTGCGATGAAAATAATCCATCCCGATCGGCTGCGTTAAAAAATTAATTGTGGACAACGCTGCAATGTCTCCATTTTGATATAAATCCGGTAAACTGTAAAGTTCTTGATTCATGATGGAGGGAATGTTTATTCACTGGTGAAAATAACTACTGTGACTCCCAGCTGAAAATATTTCCTTTTATATGCATTATCCCCAAGCACCACCCCAAAAGACTAATAGGCGGTTCGTAAGTTTGATTGGTTGTCACTGTAACTGGGCGGGGCTATGTTAAATTTGTGTACCGATCGTAACACCTATATTACGGGTCCACGCTTTGGACGTCCTGATTGGTCGACTAATGGTGTCTTTATCTTCTCTCCGTAGATTTAATGTTTACATCGTGTATTGCCACTTGCAATCTCTACCTCGACAATATCTGCATTAATATTTGCGCCCACACTATTCTCGGTTTTCCCATTTTAGAACTTACCTCTTTATGCAATATCCCTCACCCCTTTGCAACGCTGATCAACATTTGCAATCTCTATCACGACAATATTTTACATTATTATTATTTGCGGTCATAATATTCGATCCTCAACTTTGGTTCATGTATTCGGCTTGACTTTTTACTTGTCAATTCTCGCGTAGGAGTTTGACTAAATTGTGTTTAGTTCGTGAAAATGACTGTCTGGTTGGGCTGGTAGATAAATGGGCGCCCTAGGTATCCTAGTGGTTAAAACGCTGGGATGCTGATCGGTGGTTGAGAGATCGAGTCCGGATGGTGACATTGTAATTTCTTGGTACATACAATCCCCGATGAGCCGGGTGTACCTATGTGAAGTGGAGAGTAAAAGAAGCCAACTCACCACTTCATCAGATCAACTCGAGAGGAGGAGCGAAAAGCTTAATCTTCGTGAAATCATCGCAATAAAAATTAAAATAATAATAATAAACCTTTTCATTTTTACATTTTCATTCATTCATTTCATTTCAATAACAGACAATGACTATGGAGAAGATACCACACAAACTAAGGCAAAGAAAAATAGCTCAGATTCAACGTTAAACTGTAGGTCTAAGGCGGGTGACAAGCTTGATCTTTGTCAAAATGAACAATTCGGGGAGAAGGAAAACCGATTTAGCTTATTATTACTACTCTAATTTGCACCACCCTATATATATATATATATATATATATATATATGTTGCATTGGGAATATGACAAGGAGACTCATTACTTAATCAAAGGCTAATTTAGCCTATAAATAATTTGGAAAACAATCACGTGATGCTTATGTACATATTTATGTTGGTTTAACTTCATTATAATAATAACAATGTTCAGTACAATAAGTAGGAGTCGAGAGAGGTTTCTCTTAGGTGTTGTGGGATGAAATTAGGCCAAATGGACCTTTGCGGTCTTGAAGTAGCCTCGGGCTAGCCAGGTGCGAGTTTTTACGCGTGTCGAGTTTACCTCGTTATACATTTATTTTCCAGTGATGTTTTCAAAGAGGAAATGGCAAAAGTAAATAGACGGGGGGAGGGGGCTTATGTTTGAATGTAATCTACGTTTTTCACTCCACCTTAGACCTACAGTATACACAATAGACACGGGGGCTTATGTTTGAATGTAATCCTATTTTTAACAGTGATTTCGAAATAGTTAATAATGTGTGTGTGTGTGTGCAGTCTTCAGTTTTTCGAGCATTAACTCTCTCTCTCTCTCTCTCTCTCTCTCTCTCTGTATAAATAGAAATTAGATTCAGTTTACGTTCACTAACAAAAATAATAACAATGATGATCACATTAATAGGAGTGCAGGGAGGTTTCTTCTTGATTGGTCAGTCGAAAGTGTGTCGAGGTACCTTTGCGGTCGGCTCGGCGATTCACCTTTTTCGAGCTTATACCGTTATTTCTTCCATTCCTCGAATAAAAAGCGAAGTTGCTTTAACGAATGCCTTCTTTTCGAATTATAGGTAAAATTAATATTATTCTTGTAGAATATTTAAAGTGTTTATTGTCAATTTAGTATACTGTAAACTTGTAAAGAATGAATTATTATTAAAATGAACGAAAAAAAAATGTACGAAATTGTGAAGACACATCTTGTGTGTGTGTATATATATATTATATATATATATATATATATATATATATATATACAGAGGAATGACAAAAGTAAAGACATTTTCGGTTTGGCTTTAGAGTAAATCACTGTACTGACATGTGCTTTTATATGCTAAAGGCAACGTTCTAAAGTACAAGATGTCAAATAGCATTGTTTTTGAACCATTTCGCTGAAAATTTTCGCTGACATTTATTTATAAAAATATGTATTTAGAAAGGATTGTCAAAAGTAAATAGACAGTATACATTCTAAGGTGTTAAAATAAATGAAAGCGTTTCATGAATTATAGGTAAATTGAATATTATTCTTAGAGAATATGTTATTGGAATAATGTATAATATAAAGAGTCCTGTGTATTTCTTTTATTATTAATATTAAGTTTAACGATTTCTTTTGCTAAGCCATAGATTAATTGTCTCTAGTGTATTTCTTTTATTGTTAATATTGGGAATCGTTTAAATAATTAGTTCGCTTGTTGAACAACTTTAAGGAGAACGTCATTCTTGCCTTTAATAAATAAGTAATTAAATTAAATGGTGGTATCTGTCAACTCTCCTTATATAAATAAAAAACATTATTTGACAACTCGTGTAAATAAAATTAAAATAAATGGTGGTATCTGCGAACTCTCCTCATATAAGTAAAAACATTATTTGACAACTCGTGTAAATAAAATTAAAATAAATGGTGGTATCTAGCAACTCACCCTAATAAGGTATACCTGAACATAATTAAATTAAAAAACATTATTTGGCAACTCATCTATATATATATATATATATATATATATAATATATATAGTGCTCTCTGGTAACCCCTCCATAAATAAATAAGTGGTAACTGGCAACTCACAACCCTCTATATAACCGCTGCTTGGCCCCTGGACGCTCACAATGCGTCGGATTCCGGTGGAATAAGACCTCTCTCTCTCTTAGGTTAAGGCTTAGGTTAGGTTTCCCCCCTTCATTGCATAATCCCTCCCCCTTCATCGCACAACCCCCTCCCCTTTGCAATATTGATCAACATTTGCAATTGCAACGCATCGTTCTTGCACTCGCCCATTTTCCGCCCATACTACTCGCGATTATCGTGATTAATCAGAGGCCAATTTTATAAAACGACGAAAAGTAAAGTAATAATACAATTATTAAATGTGCGCAACTTAGTAAATCCGAGAACTGTGGAGATGCTCATGTTCCTAAATGCAAATTACAACATCATGAGGAAGATAAGGAGTAAGCGTTCTAAGAAATTGAACGGAACGCGGCGATATAATATATATATATATATATATATATATATATATATATATCGTTCTTATTTCTCCATATAAGAAAAGAAGTTGAAGGACTTGTAAAGTTAGCCTGCTTTTAGCGTTAAAGCCTACTTCATGAAGTTCACTTCTTGATTCTGGTATGGATAATGTTTTCATTTCACTCTTATATACACCCTTTCCTGGTTAAGGTATTGAACAACCCTAAAAAGAGATTTTAAGTCCTATTAGAGGTACCTAAAAGTCTGCGAAATGCATTCGCAAAAACATGATATTCTTTTTAATGTTACAAAAACTAAGGTTATGCAATTTCATCCTAAAAGCTGCAATCAGCCAGCTGATATTAGGTTTAAAATGAGAGGTGAAGTACCGTAATTGAGGAAGTACAAGAGTTTAAGTATTTGGGTCAAAATCTCACCAGCTCCTTGAGTGATGACTCAGATATAAGAAAACAATCTCGAAGCCTTTGTGCTGAAGCGAATATGATTACATATAAGGAACTTTCGATTCTGTACAAGTGAAGCTAAAGACACTCTCTTTCGTACTTTCTGCAATAATATATACGGACAGCAACTCTGGGTGAATTATAAAAAAAGGTTCTGGCAGAACCCTAAATTTGCTGTACAAAAGGTCTCTTAGACTCTTACATAAATTACCCCCGAGATGCTCAGCTTCGCAAATGTTTGCTACCCGCAATGTCCCGAGCTTCCCGGAGGTAACAAGACTGCTCAATACAGTCTAATGCAAAGAATTAAAAAATCAACCAACCCGATTATCCAAGTTATCCATGAGTCCTGCCGTTTACCCTCTAAGCCGCAGGGGTGGGGAAACCCTCGCCCGCGGGCGAAATTTCGCCCACGAGCTAATTTCAATTCGCCCGCTTAGGTATTTATTATTTACTAAAAATTATTTATTTACAGCCCAGCAAATAGCTTTTTAAAATACATCTTATATAGCGTGTCCCAAAGAAATGCATACCCACTTTGTTCGATAATACCAGCTATGAGGATAATAAATATATTACTTTTTATATGTTTTTTAATAAAGAATTTTCTCCTGAATCTAAATATGTAATTATTTTTATTAAATATTGAAAAACAAAAAAGTTACAGATGTTTAAATTATAATTATTATTTTCGAGACTTCATGTGCGATATTTTCTAATATTTTTGCACGTATACGAGATAAGTTTGAAACCGACGGCACTGTGCAAAACTTACAAAAACAACGTTCTGGAAGACGTCGAACATCTTAGATAAACTGTCATTTAACCATGGAATTTGTAAATTTTTTGAATTAACTAATAATTACAACATTTATGCTTCAATATCAACACTAAACATAAGTATCTCAAAACAGTCGGTTAAAATATTAGAAAATATCGCACATGAAGTCTCGAAAATAATAATTATAATTTAAACAGCTGTAACTTTTTTGTTCTTCAATTTTTAATAAAAATAATTACATATTTAGATTCAGGAGAAAATTCTTTATTAAAAAACATATAAAAAGTAATATATTTATTATCCTCATAGCTGGTATTATCGAACAAAGTGGGTATACATTTCTTTGGGACACGCTGTATATAAGCTTAAAATTTGCCAGACGCCCGCGGAGGTGTTTATGTTATCGATTTTCGCCCTTGGTACTGAAAAGTTTCCCCACCCCTGCAGTCTAAGGCGTCTAAGCTATGGAATTCTTGGTAAGAAAACATCTGTCTGTAGCTCCACTTACCTTCGTCATTACTGTATTATATCTAATCAATTGTATATATTTCTATCCTTAGTATGTGAACTGTCATTGTATTAATAATATTTGTCATATGGACAAATATTATTAATATAGGAGAAGGCAATCAATTAAAATGTCATATTACCCATTGTCAAGACATTTTAAATCTGCAGCTGTTCCATAGGATTTGTACATATGCAAAGATGCATGGCCTCATAATTGCCGAATCCATTTATAAAAGCAGTTTGTCACATAATGTAATTTTTCAAATTGTAAAATAATTCTTAAAATGTATCTAAAGAAGACGAGAAGAACTCTGGTCGTCATTCGAGTTCAGTTAAAATGTTCTATATATCAATTTTCATTTTTTAACCACAAAAATGTGTGAAAACGAAGCTCTTCGTCACACGGACCGGCATTCACATTCAGAATAGTTCATTAAAGAAAGAAATTTGATATTCGAAAGAGAGAGAGAGAATTCAGGGATTACAAATAGTGTCCGTTCGAGTTAAAATCAAGTTAAAAATGAGCGTCAGACGTGTAAAGGCAAATAAAGCAAAGAAGTCATTGGGAGCCGTTGGATAGAAAGTGTAAAACGAAGAATGCAACCTATCTTCTCTTCCTCTGATGGCGATCGCGGTGGACGGAATAAAAAATGGTTTACAGGAAAAGGAGCGAAAGAAATTTAAATATATTTATTTATAACTCGTGATATCTCTTTGTCAGCCTGTAACTGTAACTGTATAAAGACCCTAAGATTTACCGTATAGGTTAGCTCAAGAAAGAAGTAGAGAAAATAAAGCAAAATAGCAAAAGAAATTAAAATAAAGTACAATGAAAACTTGTACTGTGCTTACATTTATAGACATGTAAAGCATTCACACAGGAATAGGAGGAACAGTAAAGCATAGAACAGACAAGGCCTTAGAATCATTTTTCTTTTTCCTTGTGGGTTTACATCATTCATCATTTCACGTGTTTAATTGTGAAATTCATCCCATATATATATATATATATATATATATATATATATATATATATATATATAATATATATATATATATATATATATATATATATATATATATATATGAGAGAGAGTATATTTTACATGTAATTCTTAGGTATATTGAGTTTGTTATAAAGAGGGAAGTCCAATATTTCTGAAAAAAATGACTGTATTCCACCGTCATTGACCAGCTGAGAGGTTCAAGCACTTGAGGGGTCTCTCTCTGTACCGGTTTTATGTTTGGGTTTGTCGTACATGGAAAGGTAAAAGTGAGGGAAGAGGGGAAAAAGAAAAGCGAGAAAGTTTATTCAATAAAAATTATTAAAATTTGTTAATACAGTAAATGCACTTAAATTTTATTCTCTCTCTCTCTCATTATATATATATATATATATATATATATATATACTGTATGTAACGATGCAAGTAATGAAATCCAAAAAATAATCATAATTTTCATTTGAGGGGAAAAAATGTGTAAACTCGCTCACCGCTTTATGATTCTAATTTTAGCTTGTCCCTTTTCTTAATACTTATTCCTCATTTTTTCATTTATTTTAATTTTTATCCCTTCCAGACTTGATTCCCCTCCGAAAGGAAAGGGTAAAGGGGAGTTGGGGATACAAAAAGAGGGGAAAGACAACTAATGAGAGATTGTCAGCCCCATTCGAAGCGAAGAAGACGAGGATGAGCTTAACGCGAATTTAAGGACGAACAAATTAAAACTTGACTTGCCCTCGGCTCTCTTGAATCAACACCAATTTTTTTAGGGGAAATTTTTCTTGTAGGAAAAGGGAACACTTTAATTTGGAGATGAACTGCATAACTACGCTGTAAACAGGGTCACGCACATAAATTATATATATATATATATATATATATATATATATATGGGATGAATTTCACAATAAAACACGTGAAATGAATAAATGCTGCTGGGTTTGCAGCATATATATATATATATATATATATATATATATATATATATATATATATATATATAATATATATATATATATATGCAAAAGTCTCTCCGTGAATGCAAGACAGACGCAGCAAATTTCATAAGCTTAAGTTTCCCATCGTCGCCTAGTTACCATAGCAACAAATATTTGCGTTTGAAGGAAACCGTTTATTTGGAAGCGCATTTTAAGAACAGTATAGGCATTGTGACAATTATTATTTTTAAGTTAATAAAAACATTGGCTAGTTATATTAATAATAATATGCATTGTTTCCTAAAATATGCTTCAGTATGAATGGTTTTCTTCAAACGTATATTTTGGTTTCCATTGGTAACTGAGCGATGTCAGAGAAGTTAAATCTATAAAATTAGTTTATCTCTCATTCATTTATATTTATATATATTATATATATATATATATATATATATATATATATATATATATATATATATATATATATATATATATATATATATATATATATA
This sequence comes from Bathynomus jamesi, assembly GCA_023014485.1. Classification (NCBI taxonomy): domain Eukaryota; kingdom Metazoa; phylum Arthropoda; class Malacostraca; order Isopoda; family Cirolanidae; genus Bathynomus; species Bathynomus jamesi. Next base: position 119,461 of record JAJOZX010006412.1, on the reverse strand, counting down.
TATATATATATATCCTGCCCCAATGCTGGGTCCTATCTGCTTAGCAGATAGCTGGTGAGGGAAGCTATATTTTGGGGCCTCTTTGCTAGTGACCCGTTGCCTACGTTTGGCTTCCATCGTGAAAAAGAAAAAACTTCAGTATCTGCCATTTAGCATTATTTATTCGGACTACTGTGGATTTAATTATCCCAGAGGAGTCCCTTGTTTCATGCACATTAAGTCTGTCTATTCCGTAAAAGTTATCTCAGGGGACCATTCTGAGTTATCATATATATATATGTCGTTTCTATTCATATATATATATATATATATATATATATATATATATATATATATATATATATATATATATATATATATTATATATATATATATGGGATGAAACCTTTGAAATGAATGATGCAAACCCACAAGGAAAAAAAAAGAAAAATTAATCCAAGGCCTTTCGTGTATTCAGCAATACACCTCGACAGGGAATGACGTCATTCCCTGACGAGGTGCATTGCTGAATGCACGGAAGGCCTTGGAATAATTTTATTGTTATATATGTACACATACACACACACACACACGTGTATATATAATATATATATATATATATATATATATATATATATATATATATATATTATATATATACATACACACACGAGACATGGGGTAATAATAATAAGTAATAGTAATAGACTATTAAAGGAATGTTCAAGTAATCGTAATAGATCATAATTTTTTGGTTGTAATAGTAATAGTAATAGCAGGCAAAGTAATAGATAATAGTCTATTACTTTTCTATTACAGTGGCAATGGACATATTGTGTGAACAAAGAACTGAAAAATGAATTAAATCTACTCTAAACTAAAATTAACATGTATGTGAACCAATGTTGTGGCAAATGTTTCCTTCAATAAAGTAAAATTTATCAAGACCTTCAGTCTCTGAAATTGTAATGATTTAGTTGAAACAAATATTTGTTATTTGGCTGCCGCTCAGCCTCATCCTGTATCCATGAGTGCAGAGCCCTCTGCCTCTCAGCCTCATCCTGTATCCATGAGTGCAGAGCCCTCTGCCTCTCAGCCTCATCCTGTATCCATGAGTGCAGAGCCCTCTGCCTCTCAGCCTCATCCTGTATCCATGAGTGCAGAGCCCTCTGCCTCTCAGCCTCATCCTGGATCCATGAGTGCAGAGCTCTCTGCTTCTCAGTCTTATCCTGGATCCCTGAATCCAGACACTGCTACATCGCCAGCTCAATACCATCTCACACAGGGTACCCTCCAAGGGGCCTTGGTGAATCGGGATGCTGGGAATGCAGTCGGGGGTCATGATGAGGTGGCATCTTGGACAATGGTGGTAAGGAGGGGCCGGAAGCGAGCGACCCCTCCGAGAACTGCAACCACTGCAGTAGCTAGTGGTGGTGGTTCCTCAAGAGGGTCTGGTCCCACTCATGCACCCGCTAGAGGGAGTCAGCCTGTGGCAAAGGCTGGCAGAGAATGGCGGGGTATCATAGGGGCTGCCAAAACACATCGCATGATGGCTGTACCAACGAAGACCGCAAACATTTTCGTCTCGAGATGTCGACTTGATCTTACGGCCGAGGAGCTGCAGGCATTTGTGGAACAAAGTGAACCTTCAGGTTACATGTAGGAAAATTGACTCCAGATGGACTATGTACCAGTTTCTTTCAAGTTACAGCAGTCTATGATGATCCAGGGGTAGTATTTATGGATCCAGCAGTATGGCTGGAACGGGTATATGTACGGCGGTTCAATAAGAAGAAGGAAAGAAAAACACCTGCAGCCCCTCTCGTCAGTGCTGGAGAGGGTAATTATGGAGACATCATGCGTCGTAAAAAATCCAGCTGGGTCTAATGCTATAACTGCTGTGCCTGGTATAAGTGGAATTCAACATGTAGAGATGGCTGGCAGAACTCCTGCATCTTCCTAATTGCAACATTCAAGGTAATCTCTTATAACTGTTGAGGCCTAAGCTTAGGCAATAACAGCAAATACAGGCGGATCATAATTGATAAGCTGTTAGAGGATGCTGATATTCTTTGTTTGCAGGAAACATGGCTATGGAAACAGGATTTAAAGGACCTGAATAGCCTGTCCAGTAACTTTCATGGTATAGGGGAGGCCACCAGAGATAAACAAGATGGTCTCCTTGCAGGCCACCCACCTGTTGGGGTAGCTATTCAATGGAGGTTGGGGTATGGGAAATATATTAGTGAATTAAAACTTGGTTTGAATTGGCTAACTGGAATACAAATTTGTGTAGACAATAAAAAATTTGTAATTCTGTGTATCTATATGCCTTTTCAGGCAGTTGATAACACTGGTCAACACTCATTTTATTGCCAATCATATTAGAGTGATTTTGGGGTAACTTTGTGGTGCTGATTCCGAATATGACATCGGTTTTGCTAGATTGGCTCTAATTTATGAGATAATTGGTACCCCATTGAAACACGTAAAAATGCAAAAAATTTAATGTTCAGGCGGAGCCTACTTACAAATCGCATTGAAATTGTCTCAAATCATACAAAAGTAAACACATGAAATACATAATGGCATTTTATTCGGTCTCACCATCTAGAATGTTCCGGTAGTTTCCATATGCACGCGTTATGGTTACGTTTCCTATTAATTGAGGGTATTCATTATCACAAGAACTAGAGCCAAATCGGAAAAAACTACTTTCATTTTGGAATTCAGCAACCCCAAAATACCCTAAATTCGTAAGAATTTCCTTGGCAACGAAAAAAAAAAGTTTTTTTGTTGACCTGTGTAATGAATAAGATTACCTCATTAAATTGGGACAGGTCAGCAGTATTATTGATGAGTTGGATGCCACATGTGTAGCTATTATTGGTAACTGTAATGCTAATGTGCTTAATGATGATTCTTTGTTTAGCAACCACTTAAAAGCTTTCTGTGAAGATAATAACTTGACCCTTTCATCCATGTGTAGTCTTCCTGGTGATAGCTTTACTTATGTTAGTGATAGTTGGCATACCACCTCATGGTTGGATCACTGTATTTGTATGTTCATTATATACAGTGATTCCTGGCCTACTTAGTCAGTGCTCCAGACAACTATCTCTTAATCTTCTATGGACCTCTTGTATAATGTTTGTACCTGCTGAGTCGGAAATAAAGTGCTTTTTTGTTTATTTGTTAACATACTGCTTCTAATTGCATTTAAATAGACATAAAGTTCTTTTTCAAATGAGTGAAGTACCTACCCCACATACAAAAGTAATAGTAATAGATGACATAGTAATAGTAATAGATGAAAATTAAAGTAATAGTAATAGAAGGAATCAATAGTAATAGAAACCCAGTAATTGACCCCATGTTTGACACATACACACACACACACACACTGTTGTAATTATGGTTTAAATTGAAGACTGTGGCACATACTTTCTTAACTTCCATCAAACTCTGGAAATGCATCTTTTTTTACGTACATAGATGATATCTGGAAACGGACAGATGCTGATGTATATTTTGCCATCGTCCGTAGCTCATTGATTAACTTCATTTCTCAAGAAACGAAGTGAAGATTCTAAGGTCGGGAGTTCGATTCCCGACGATGCTGGTAATAATAATCTGGGAATTAGCGCAACAGGCTACAACATTTGATGGCGTAAGCGATGTGCGTCCTCCTCGCTGATTACTATTATAAATATACTTGAAGGGAATATACTCATATATTATTACTACGTGGTGAGTAATGAACCGCACTTAAAATTGATTAAATTATGCGTTATTATCGGTTAAATGTAAATTCATATTTGAGTTAAATATTCATATTCGGTAAATGTAAATTATATATTTGAGTTAAAAAAAGACTACATCATTCTTCGGTAGTTTGTTAAAAGTATATTGCTCATAATTGGCTTAATGAGTAGTATACTGTATAACCCATCAGTATAAAATCATTTCTTTACTCGACAAACTCAAAGGAGGAATAAATATTTTATTGTTTACTCGAGGCCAAGCGCTTCAGTGACAGTTGAAACGATTTAAAATATTTAATTACCTTTTTAATTTAAATTAAATTAAAGTTTAAGGTTTAGACTACGTAATGAATGATTTTAACGATACATAATTTTTAAACTGGTTTTTAAATTTTATCTCTAATTTACTATGAGGCTATTTTAATGTATATCGTCTTCAAATCTCATTTTCATTTCAACTATTTTCTACTCGTCGTATATTACCGAAATTAATGCAAAGTTTTTTGTTTTTTTTAAATCTTAATTTCCTCATTTTCATATAAAATTGGTTCGTGATTTTTTTTTTTTTTAACTCTTTCGCTTCAGTTTAAGAGACATTCATCAAATGCTGCATTAAAATTGAAAAAATCCAATTCAGATACAATATTTTCTCTTATCATGATTTTATCATGTTTTTATAGTTTATCAGTAAAATTCCCTGAAACGAACTTTGATACGTTTGAAGAGATTGTTCAGTCTTCATTGTATCAACTTATCACCACCTTCCACTTCAGGTGCACACTTGTTAGTCAAGTTCTCACTACAAGGACCCATATAATATATATATATATATATATATATAGATATATATATTCAACTGACTCATATTACCAGTGTACGGTAGATGGCAGCTGAATCGACGTGCAGTGTTGTCAACAATGATTAACGAATTCACCTGATACAAACATAATCAATGTAGGTCCTTTAGTTACGAAATTATACGCCGTGTAAACTTATTTTCTGACCACCCGTCATATATATATATATATATATATATATATATATATATATATATAGAAGAGAGAGAGAGAGAGAGAGAGTACAGTTCATGCAAACTCGTCTCTGTAAATCTTTTAAGTCGTGATAGTGGTTATGGGAAATCCAGCTCATAAATTTAGATACCCTGGGGTAATATATTCCTAGAAATGCACTTTATATATATACAGGGTGTTTCATAACATGTGGAGCGCACTTTCAGGATGGATTCAGGACCTGAAAACAATGAAAAAGTTTATATAAACATATGCCCGAAATCACTTTGTTTCTGAGTTACAGCCCGTTTGTGTTCCAGCAAGTATCCGCCTTACCTTTAAAGGAAGTGCTCAAAATGATCGCCTTGAGCTTGAACGCCTCGTCATAGACTGCCTAACGCGTTCAAACATTCCAGGTATTGCTCGGGCTTTCTGGCATCCTTGTTCTACACGTTGGCGAAGCATTTCAATGTTGTCAATGGGTGTCACGTAAACAATGGATTTCAGATAACCCCACAGGTAAAAATCGAGTGGATTCAGGTCCGGGGAGCGAGCAGACCACGCAATGGGTCCTCCACGGCCTATCCATTTATCTGGCAGACGGCGATTCGGAAACCTTTTCGCATACAGACGTCTTGCTGCGGCCGCATTACACTCGGCAAGTCCATACATGAGATGCATGTCTCCCATTTCTCTGTTTGAATAAGCCTCCACTCTTACTTCAAATGCACACCATCACTCAATAGCAAAAACTTTTAAGGTTTCTTTTTTTCACTGGACTGCACTTATTTACGGTAAGAAGTTACGAATACGAACAGTGAAACTCAGCGATGCACCTCTGACTGACTGATGGCTCTACACTCAACGATATTGAAACATGTCATAGAGTGTACGAAACATTGCAATCGGCATGGCCATATATGAAATAAGTCTCGTACACACTCAAACATTGTCGACAAACAGTGTTTGTGAACAGTTTGCGGAAAGAATTGCTTGAACACAAAATGGGCTGTAACTTGGAAACAAAGCGATTTCGGGCACATGTTTATATACATTTTTTTATTGTTTTCAGGTCCTGAATCCATCCTGAAAGTGCGTCCCACATGCTATGAAACACCCTGTAGGTGTGTATATATATAACTTATATATATATATATATATATAAAGAAACGACGCTTGTATAGGAGATATTCCGCGCAAGACGAGAGAGAGAGAACGGAACAAATGAAAAAATGAGGTAACCACCTGGGAATCGAACCCGGGATCTTCCGATTGCCGGTCAGACGCGATACCATTACACCATGGACCTCACCCTTCCAAATGCCGTAATTCTTCTACATACTCGCAGAAACCAATGCCCCAAGGGGGCACCTCCCGCATGCCGTAACATTATATACCTTCAACTGCAAAGAACACGCAGTATAAATAACGTAAAGAAACGACGCTTGTATAGGAGATATTCCGCGCAAGACGGGAGAGAGAGAACGGAACAAATGAAAAAATGAGGTAACCACCTGGGAATCGAACCCGGGATCTTCCGATTGCCGGTCAGACGCGATACCATTACACCATGGACCTCACCCTTCCAAATGCCGTAATTCTTCTACATACTCGCAGAAACCAATGCCCCAAGGGGGCACCTCCCGCATGCCGTAACATTATATACCTTCAACTGCAAAGAACACGCAGTATAAATAACGTAAAGAAACGACGCTTGTATAGGAGATATTCCGCGCAAGACGAGAGAGAGAGAACGGAACAAATGAAAAAATGAGGTAACCACCTGGGAATCGAACCGGGATCTTCCGATTGCCGGTCAGACGCGATACCATTACACCATGGACCTCACCCTTCCAAATGCCGTAATTCTTCTACATACTCGCAGAAACCAATGCCCCAAGGGGGGCACCTCCCGCATGCCGTAACATTATATACCTTCAACTGCAAAGAACACGCAGTATAAATAACGTAAAGAAACGACGCTTGTATAGGAGATATTCCGCGCAAGACGAGAGAGAGAGAACGGAACAAATGAAAAAAATGAGGTAACCACCTGGGAATCGAACCCGGGATCTTCCGATTGCCGGTCAGACGCGATACCATTACACCATGGACCTCACCCTTCCAAATGCCGTAATTCTTCTACATACTCGCAGAAACCAATGCCCCAAGGGGGCACCTCCCGCATGCCGTAACATTATATACCTT
>JAJOZX010006412.1:105000-107500 GCA_023014485.1 Bathynomus jamesi | reverse complement strand
TACGAAGGGTCATTGTCAGTGCTCATACATCTGGAGAGGGGTACAAGAAGATGTCAGTGAAATATGGAATCCATGCGTCAACTGTTCATCAAATTATTTACAAATGGAGGAACCTAAAGACAATGACAACCTTGCCCAGGAGTGGCCGACCAGCGAAGATCTCACTCAGGATTATTAGGAGACTCGTTCGGGAAGTTATCAGTAATCCAAAAGTGACATCTAAAGGACTTCAAGAATCTTTGGCAAACGCCAACACGCGCGTTCATCGTTCCACAATACGAAAAACCACGAACAAATGAGAACACTAGCTTACATAAGGAGGGGGCAGTGGTGCCTGGGAAATTAGTATCAGGAAATTGCATTTCCTGATACTAAAACTGAGTATTACTTAAACTGTGTCAAAACTATAAATTTGGAAAAGATACTACGAGTAATGACGATGATCAAATATTCATAATATGAAGAATATTCCAACATAATTAAATGGAAAATTTAATATTCAGTCAATTCCAGTACAATGGATAATAATAACAATAAATCAGATGGAAAATTTAGCATTCAATCAGTATCAAAATATGACCACAAAGATATCAATTTAGCGATCAATAGATATGATCAAAAACATTTAAACATTGTGCATCGCTCTTGCTTTGTGCATTTCATCATTATTTTGGAGAGCTGATAATTCGCCCTCCCGAACTTAAGCAAATCCTGCGTACGCCCCTGGATTAGGACTTCATAGGTGGGTCGCACTAGGAAAGCCGCTGTTGTCGAAGAAACCAAAAAACACTTCGTCTCATCCGTCCAACGTACCTTTTCCCAGGTCGTAGGAATGTCGTCCAGGTGGACCCTAGCGAAGTTTCGTCTGTTAACTTTGTGTTTTGAGAGGCAACAGGAACAGGCTTGTAGTTATCACTGGATAGAATGTCCCCATATTTATTTTTGACAAGGGGCTTAATATATACCCTCAAACTCTATAAGGATAACTGCGAGCAAGCATGGCTGAGAAGAATGATGAGATAGGAAGATTCATCACATCATTAGCATACTTTAAATGCTCATTCGATAGATCATCTGTACCACCTGAGTGGTCGAGTATGAGTACAAGTATACCGATTTAGTGCTTGAGTGCGAGTACGGTTTTTTTTAGTGCTCAAGTACAAGTACACGTGTAAGAGTGTGGTTTCAAACTTTAACTGGTGCTTAGCTGCTTGCATGAGCAAAGCTTATTAGACCATTTGAACGTATTGCATTGAAAACGAGTACAACAAAAAACCTGTAGTCGAGTACAAGAATACCCGAGTATTGATTTACTCTTTCCACCTCTAGTCCCCGTTTTTTCATTGGCTGCTCCTAATGAGATTCCATTGCAGCCTACAATTAAGGTTAACTCTCCCCACGTTATTTTGGATGTTTGAGTACCTTGTTCTCCATAACTTAGCTATTTCTTCCTCCCCATGCACTCCATCAATTGTTGATAGGATGGCATTCTTGGCACCGATTTCCTTCCTCCCTTATCGTCTTATGGCTGCTCTATAATAAGCCCTACTTCTGCTCATAGTCATGTAAGCTGCCCCTGTTCTCAGTCGACCATAGATACACTATATATCGTAAGCATCTTTTGATTCCCTTTTCAGGGGAGCAATAAAATCATTCTATCCAGGAATTTTAGTATGACAATTGTAGGCCTTCCAAGAGTATCAAGTCTACATTATTACAAATGTTATAAACGGACCTTTTCCAGTTTGTGTACCGTTTTTCATATAATTTATTTTTGCTTCATAAGGCTAACTAACGAAAATATCATGACCTAACCTAACCAATCGTCAAGGGCGTACAGTTAACCTAACGATTGGTTAGGTTAGGTGATATCACTCATTTTTGATCTGAAAAGAAGCAAAAATAAATTATATGAAAAACGGTACACAAACTGGAAAAGGTCCTTATAAACATCTACAAATTAATTTCTTATTCATTTAACGTTATATGAAACTAATCTCAGCATATTAACCGCCATCAATGTACAGTATATTCAATTATATATATTTATTTTGGTTGAATTTCAACAACTGTTCAGGGGTTGACCTGTGTTCGACCCTCTGCAGCCTCATTTGGGGCATTTGATGAAGGAGAGTGTTACTTTCTACTGCATGCCCTCACAGCCAGTTACGTATGGCTGGTCAGGTCTTTCCACATGAATCTGTCGAGAATGATTCTTTAAATTATTCAGAGCAGTTTAAATTATTCAGCACATTTTGGGCCTGAGAGTTTTTCCTTGTTTTTATGTCCGCCCGTCTCACTACAGTGGGCTAGTACAGAATCTACCTTTTCTCTCATTCCAGTATAGTTTTATTTCATTTCTAACGTTTGGGACATATCCCTCTAGTATTTTATATATGTATATTATTGTGTATCTCACGTCTTCTTTCCAAGGAGTAAAGTTCCAGGGATTGCAGTCGTATCCCGTAGGCTTCATCTTTCTTTCGTTTCCTATATATAT
>JAJOZX010006412.1:85000-102500 GCA_023014485.1 Bathynomus jamesi | reverse complement strand
CTTAACCCTGCCGCACTCGAGCTAATGACCGGGATTTCGTTCAAATTATCTGTGCAACGCTAGGGTCCAATAAATAGAATATGCTTGCATGCACCAACTGTTATCTCGTCGTAGTGTAGTGGCTGGGGCCCATTCTTTCTATTCAAGAGGTAGTGGGTTCCAGCCCTGGTGGGGACAATTTCTGTGTCTTGAAAAGTCATTCGGATTCATGCATGATATTCCATATATTAGTATCTACTCTTGATTGAGCTTGTAAATACTGTACGTTATAATATATATATATATATATATAAAATAATGAATTGTTTATTTGCAGAAAATATACGCTTTTAAATAACATTTCCAACTATTTCAAAATGTTTTAATGTCGACCATAAGAGACAAAATTTTTCTCATTAAAATATTTCCAATTTCACTAATTAAAGGTGTGTGTATATATATATATATATATATATATATATATATATATAAACTATTTTCATAAACCTATTAAGGGATTTGCTTATTTTGCTTTTAAAATATGTAAATCTTCATTGCTATTTTTAATAAATTTCGTTATATTTGGAGAGTTGTAAAAGAGTTGAAATCTTCATTTGTGTAAAATGAATGTGTAAAAAATTTGTGTAAATGTAAACAGATACATTTGTGGAAGTCCTTTTTTCGTTTTAGAAATAAAAATCTCTCTTTTATGCCAAAACCGATTGAAATTTTTTATAAAAAATTATTAAAATTTTTGAATTGATTGTAAGAGTTTAATGTTTCCCATCTCTCCATTGGTTTGATTTTGGATGAAGAGCGGCACTATGTGGCACTGTCTGGATGGTCGAAGGTCTGCCGGGAGTGCCACAAAGGGCGATCAATACGGATTGCAACGCGTGCAACGGGAGCAGGAGCCGACGACGAGAGACGTCGTGTATACGCTCACATACACACTCACACTCGAAGGTATCCCATCCTACACAAGAGAGAGAGAGAGAGAGAGAGTCTGTCCTATGTATAGAGACTCGCTTCCTCATCCCATACAATCGCACATACGCACATACATCGCGTCTTTTTCTCTCTTGCTACGTGCGCTTCTCTCTCACTCTTTCTTTATCCCACTCTCACTCGCCCACTCGGTTTTGCGCACTCATTTTCGCATGGCAAAATTCTCTCTCTCTCTCTCTCTCTCTCTCTCTCTCTCTCTCTCTCTCTCTCTCTCTCTCTCATTTCTCTGCAAAATGTCTATTATTCCCTTATTCCTTCTACCTCATTTTCTTTTTCTTTTCATTTCGGTCAATATTTCGTCGTTTCATTTGATCATTCGTGAGCTTTTGTATGCGTGGGTGTCTCCTTTTCCATCTTATATTGATTAACACCGGTATGGACTTGAAGGGATTAATAGCCATACTTTAGATGAATTTTACACTCATACTATAGCAATATAAGTTCGGAATCATGGATCAAACAACTTTTCCCATACTATATATATATATATATATATACATAGGGAGATAGGTATACGTCGGTTGTGTTGGGCAAAAAGCATATGAAAACTTCTGTGGTGAAGGAGGGTGAGGGAGCATATTAAGACCCGCAAAATAAGACCCTCGTTTGTGAATTCATTCAGACTAGGATCATTTTTCCTTTTTTTTTTTCCCTGTTCACTTCTTTCATAAGGTTCTAATTTCTGGTGGTCCATTAGAGGCGTGGCTTAACCCTTTTTTCCTGATTATTTTCTTCCCCTTTTGTCAGGATTAATATATATGTGGAGCTTTCTATGTACGAATTGCCCGTGTTATTATTAGTTAATACATAACTACTTTTAAAACTTAGTTTTCTCTTATGAATTTTCTTATTTTTAATGTTTTTATCCCGTTATTTTTAACTTATTATTTAACTTAAATTTCTTACGTTGTTTCTGTTTATAATATCCATTAATTCCAGCGTTTAATAATGAAAGCAGAAAGAGGAAGGGGCTTTTGTGAGCGTTTCCTTCATTTCTTTACTAAGTGTATATGAATATATTTTTAGCGTGGGAGGATGCAAATCCGCAAGGAAAAAGATTTAGCGTGGGAAGTGATGAATTTTGAAAACTTATTTGTACATTTCGCTCGTCTGATTCCAGGTTTTCTTTCAAGTTATTCACAAAAATATAATAATGATGATGATAATAGCAATAACGAAAATGTTTGGGAGTGCTTAACCTCCTTTGTAATTAACATCTAAACTCATATGAGGGGGAGGGGGAAACTACAGCTTTACTTGGTATCAGAACCAGTGCCCAACCAAAAACGACATAGAAGTGATACCTCAGTCGCCTATATATATATATACATATATATATATACAGGGCCGTAGCTTTGGGGGCCACCAGGGGTGGCTGAGCCTCCCCTCGAAAATTTTGAGCCTCCCCTCAACATTAAAATTCCATCGCAAAAAGAAATATCTGTTGTTAGAAATTTTCTTAAAAACGAAGCAGTAAAGAAAGCAGACGTGGTGGTTTTCGATGAAATTTTTGACCAAAGGATTGTTTTTCAAGACACTTATAATTTACTGGCAGCTGTGGATGCAGCACTGCGACATGCGAATCCACTTTTTCAGTTTTAACCAGGATAAGTCGTCCCCAAAGACTGGCAATGTGTCACCAACAAATAGCAAATTTAGTTCTACCGGGATTTGAGAAAGAACGCACAAAAGCAATCAATATGGATATTCTTTTAAGAAAATTTAATGATCAGAAAAACAAAGTTGTAACTGTTTTGAAGTAATTTTAATTTTTTTATTAGTGTACTGAAGTATTGTATTTTGTTTTTAAATTTGGAAGCAATGTTTCTGTTGTCGTTTATTTTTCAGTAACTTAATATTAGATTCTAATAAAAGAAAAATTACCGCATTGCATTATACTATTTTATAATTATTACCAATTTGTATTTTGTATTGTATCTAAGTCATGTTTCGTTTGTTTAAACTTTCTACATTCTAACACGTTGTTTACCAACTAGTTTTAGAATTATAATTCAGTTTTGTAATTGTCTAATTGACCTGGTCCAATAAATGCGTAGATATAAAATTTTAACTTTAACATGTGTTTTATTTTTACAAAGAATTCCCCATATTATCGGTACTATGTAGCCTCCTCTATATTACCACAACCTCCCCTGGAAATTAAAGTTAGCTACGGCCCTGTATGTATATATATATATATATATATAAGTGGCGTTCTGTCCATGGAAGCAATGGAAGCATTGCTTCCCCACTTAAATGACTAGAAGCGGTGTTAACCAATATTAATGACGATAAAATTATGATAAATTATAATTAGTTCCAAAGATGGAAAGGTTAAAGAGAGATAAATGTTAAGTTGATATACAAATTAATGAGAGACATCACTTTTTTGTTCCAAAGTACCTTAATGCTTAAATACTTCGAGTGAACTCTCTGTACCTGCGCGTAATTTGGCGTGTCACCTTTCTTCTCTCTTTTGCATTCAGTCGTACTCTTAGGATGATGAATAAAGAAAGGTGCTTTTCGCAGTGTCGTCGATATGTTTGTGCAATATGAATGCGCGCACTTTCACTCGCTCTCCTCCCGTACGCGTCTGTTGGCAATTTGACACGCGTCTTATTTTCAATTATTACGGCTTTAATTAATTGCTTTTCTCGGTCTGGAACGCAACACGCACATCCGAAAAGGATTTTTGTGCCCGTTTAATTATTTCGATGAAATTTAGCTCGTCCAGTTCCACACACTTTTTTAATTATTCCAAAATGAATTTTTCCAAAATAAATTATTTTCTCGAATCGATTTTGACTCTGAGCTGCAGAATTTTTAACTTTATGAAGTTAATTTTATATTTATGATAATTTATATATGTGTATACACAGTGGTGCTCATAAGTATTCGTACAGATAAATAGTTCAGTTATATTCGTCCTTATTTTTTGGACCATGTATGGAACAGTTATGAATAGTTTGTAGAAAAATACACACAACGAATCACTGAAGTCATTCAAGCAAAAGTTGGACACACAAAGTATTAAAAAAAGTTTGTTAATAAATGTACAAAAACTTTTGGGTTTTAACTTTAATGAATTTAAAAAAAAAAAAAAAAAAAAAAGTTTTACATTTTGTTGGAGTTGAACTAATTTTTTTATTTGTTAAATTTTTCCAAACGAACGGTAAACTTTTCATAACTATCCTCTGCGTGGTACAAAAGATAAGGACGAATATAACTGAAATATTTCTCTGTACGAATACTTATGAGTGCCACTGTGTGTGTATATATATATATAGGAATACCTCACTTAACGACCATTCGCTTAACGTACATCCGCGTTAACGACCAAATTAAAAAACTTATAAAAAGTTACAGAGAAAAATATGAAAGGCGTTTGGCACAAACTTTGCCCTCAATTTACTGAGAATTTTGAGGGATTTGAAGAACCAGTAGAGATTGTTAGAAATGAAACAGAAGCGATCGTTAATATTGCTAATAAATTGCAACTTGATGTTTTAACTGATGACATAACCGATCTTCTTCAGGAACATGACCAAGAGCTCACAAATGAAGACTTCATTCAAATGGAAGAACATTGTGAACAAGTTGAAGAAGAAGAAGAAGAAGATGAACCAGTGGAAACTCCTGTTTATTCCTTCACTCTGAAAGGGCTCGAGGAAGCGTTTGCAAGCATGAAAAATATGATCGACATTTTCGAGTCCCAAGATTCTAATTTCGAACGAAGTAGAAAAGTTGCAGCAGATGTAAAGAAATCAATTGCTTGCTATCGTGAAATTTACAATGAAAAGAAAAAAATGTCTTTTAAGCAAAAAACTCTTGATGAATTTTTCACAAAGAAAAAAGATACACCTACTCCATCTACTTGAAGTGAACCGAATGCAAGCAGGAAAGAAGCATCGAGTGACGAAAGTGAAACTGCAAAAATGAGCAGCATATAATTTTTATTATTTGTACAAAATGCTTTGTAAACGATATATTTTATATCTATGATTTATTTTATGCTTTATTTTATGCTTTATTTTATATCTATGATGTATTAAATCATTTCTTACGCCTATATTATTGTTTTATTGCCCTTATTTAACATTTTTAAATGTTTTTTATGTCAAATCTCATCAACGAGAACGTAACCACCGTTTATAACATTGCGTCTATGTAAATTAGTATCCCGCTTAACGACCATTCGCTTAACGACCGGACACTCGGAACCAATTGGGTCGTTAAGGTGAGGTATTGCTGTATATATATATATATATATATATATATATATATAAATATATATAAATAAAAAATATAATCAACAACTGAAGATACCATGATTACACATAAAACAGAATCTGGTCAGGTGGACCACCACAAGGAAAAGGTCGACGAAAGTGTCCGAGGAGAGTGTTCTAAATTGTTGGTATAATAGTGGATTTCGATTAATAAAGACCCGCTTAAGTGACTATTTTATGTACCTGGAACATTATAGACTTGGCCAAAGGCATTAAAATAGGGTGTGATTGTTTTACCTTACTAAAACTGATTCAAAAGGTGTCGCCAAAGGCATTAAAACAAGGTCTAATATTTTTTTACCATATTAAAACCAGTTCATAGGTGTCCCAGACGACCAGTTTCAGTTGTGTGTGTAGATTATAGTCTATACTTATGGGTATAGTGTATGCTATAATCTAATGTAATTTGGGTAGTATACTACCCCGAAGTGTTTCTGTATGGCTGAACGAAACCGTAAATGTGTATCGTGCAGCCTTAGCTTGCGTGGTAAGCGCATGTGTGCTCTGATGTTAATTAAATTACATGAAAACAAACTTAATAATTTATTATTTTGTTATAGATCGAATGACCTTGCATGCTACATGAAATGTTTCTCAACACTGTTATGCGCACGGAAATGTTGGTGTGTGTATATATATATATATATATATATACTAGGTGAGGTACCTGGCGTTGCCCGGGTTAATTGAATGCCCGGTTAGGTCAGCTGAATGCCCCCAAAACCCCCTCACCCCCTTTATGCAACTTGGGGGCAAACCCCCTCCCCCATTACCCATTACCCCCACCCCTCTCTCCCACCCCCACCCTTCCACCATTACTGCCCGGGATAAATTTCACAAACAGACAAACAGACAGACAGGCTAAACTACAGAAAAGAACGCAGCCGTGAAAATTTTGAGCTTCACATTGTGTCAAGATTTCTGAATCTGATCAGATATCCCCCAAAACCCCCCTGACCAAATAATTGAACTCCCAATTACTGTCGGTTCAATTATTTGGTCAATAAAACTATAGAAAAGAACACAGTCATGAAAATCTTGGGCTTCACATTGCCGGCCGTAATACAGACAGACAGGCTGACCGACTCTGTGTTGACATTCTTCGTCCCATAAGAGGTTCCCGTGCCAAATTTGGTAGCTCTGGGTCAAACGATTTGCGCTTGCATAAAGGACAGACAGACAGAAAGGCGAAAATATATATAATATATATATATATATATATATATATATATATATATATATATATATACACACACACCAACATTTCCGTGCGCATAACAGTTGTGTTGAGAAACATTTCATATAACATGCAAGGTGTATATATATACCAACATTTCCGTGCGCATAACAGTTGTGTTGAGAAACATTTCATATAACATGCAAGGTCATTCGATCTATAACAAAATAATAAATTATTAAGTTTGTTTTCACGTAATTTAATTAACATCAGCGCACATATGCGCTTACCACACAAGCTAAGGCTGCACGATGCACATTTACGGTTTCGTTCAGCCATACAGAAACACTTTGGGGTAGTATACTACCCAAATTACATTAGATTATAGCATATATATAAAGTGAGAGAGAGAGAGAGAGATTCGCTCCTGCACTAGGCCAGGCCTAGAAATAGGGATACTTGCTTGACTTTCGTGTAAAGAAAGTCTGACGGACGGAACTACTGCGACGTTTCGAGGTGTGTATATATATATATATATATATATATATATATATATATATATATATATTAGTAAGTTAGAAATTGTGGTACTCTGTATCGTGAATGACTATTCTAAACTTATGAGGAACACAACTAATAATGAGGCAGGAGGGCCAGAAACTGGCACACTCCTCAGGCCAGACGAACGTGGGCCATTGCGCTAATTCCTGGGTTATCATCGTCCAGCACTATTGGGGGTCGAACTCCCGACCTCAGTTCTCCTTTATAGGAAAACGGTAGCCGTAAATTTTGTATAATTTTATCGTCGGATGTCAAAAGTCAGCGTGTTAAGTCATGTAACAAAATTTTAAAAAATTTAACTAATAGCCGTTATAAATTCAAGGTAGAGTCGGAGAGTTCAACACCACGGTTGGGTAGGTTGCGGAAAAGGCCTATCTGTGTCAAAAAATGACAGCTTTATACGGTGTAGCATTTGACATTCGATCGGTTGGTGGAGAGATTACCCGTGTGTCTGTTTTCGTAATTCTGCAGCGTAACTGATTTCACATACTGCAAGAATGAACTGCAAAATCACGTACAGAGTGCAGTTACTGACAGTTACTGCATTCCCTAATTAGTAGCTCGGAAATAAAATAAAAAAAAACCACTGAGAACAAACTTGTGTCAATATAGGCCCGTGAACAGTACCACGCAAAGTTGACTCAACGTACGCACGCTTTAAACGTCTTCATACTTTACAATTTACCCAATGTATTGTTATAAAGTTATTTAATGAAGATGCGTGTATATTACCTATCCATAGTATTATCGTGCGCTTCATACGAATTTGTTTAAATACGGTTACATTCATATTTTACTTCCACTTCAGAATAGAAAAAAAGCCCTTAATGATGAACATGCAATCACTTGAACTGATATTTATTCAAGGAGTTTAATTGGACACCATTTTCAAGTTAATGTAAATATTTAAAGGAGCTTAAAATGCGCGTATGCGTGTTTGAAAATAGTTTTTAATCGCGTGTCTGCTTGGATTTGCTGCCTGCATGTGCCGTGCAACGTATATCACAGCGCTAACAAGCGTGCATGATAGTGTTTGCTTAGCTTTTATTCTTGCTAAAATTATTCCTGCATTTAACAATTTGCATGAAACGTGCAGCATCAATTGCAATAGAAAAATAGTTATTAAAATTCTGATAGAAAACTCTTATATTTTACAAAATTCATATCAAACCCATATATGCATTTTGAGGCAACATATGCATGAATAGTATATATATATATATATATATATATATATATTATATATATATGGGAATGAACTCAGAATGGTCCCCTGAGTTTTTATGATACGCACAGACAGTGCATGGAACAAGGAACTCTTCTGGGATAATTAAATCCACTATAGTCCGAATAAGTAATGGTAAATGACAAATACCATAGTTTTTCTTTTTCATGATGCTAGCCCGACGTGGGCAACGGTCACTCGCAAAGAGGTCCCATAAATATAGCTTCCCTCACCAGCTATCTGCAAAGCAGACAGGATCCAGCTTCGGACATGGATCTAGGGTTAAAGCAGCCTAGCTCCTGCTACATTTAGAACCTTATATTGCTTATATTGAGGTTCTAATGTAGCAGGGGCTAGGCTGCTTTAAACCCTAGATCCATGTCCCAAAGCTGGATCTTGTCTGCTTTGCAGATAGCTGGTGAGGGAAGCTATATTTATGGGACCTCTTTGCGAGTGACCCATTGCCCACGTCGGGCTAGCATCATGAAAAAGAAAAACTATGGTATTTGTCATTTACCATTACTTATTCGGACTATAGTGGATTTAATTATCCCAGAAGAGTTCCTTGTTCCATGCACTGTCTGTGTGTATCATATATATATATATATATATATATATATATATATGTTGAGATATTCCACGCAGGAAAATGAAAGCAGGAGTAGTGATGTTTCGCTCCAATCACTGGAGCATTCTCAATTCTTTCAATTTTCAATAAAACGTGAGAATGCTCCAGTGATTGGAGCGAAACGTCGCTACTCCTGCTTTCATTTTCTTGCGTGAAATGTCTCAACACTGAACCAAAACCATGGATTTCGCCTCATATATATATATATATCGTATGATTTTGCATAATATATTTAGTACGGAAAACACCTCTAGACGCGGAAGCATTGTGTATCTCCTCGGATGTTGAAATTTTCGTCGTTTTACTTTTACCCTGTAACGTGGTGGTGGCGTCCTCGCCTTGCATTCGAGAAGTGCTGGGGATTCGAATCCAGCACCTCTTGAATGCAAAACGAGGACGCACCATCACGTTACAAGGTAAAAGTAAAACTTGATGGATATTTCAACATCCGAGGAGATACATAATGTTTCTGCGTTTAGACGTGTTTTCCATACTAAATATGCGTCAGGTTATACAAACTTTTATCTCGCCATGGCGTAATGATAGCACCCTCGTCTCCTACTCAAGAGATGCTATGTTAGAATCTTATTAGCGTACTTTTGCATATATATATATATATATATATATATATATATATATATTACACACAGACCGTGTATGGAACAAGGAACTCTTCTGGGAAAATTAAATCCACTATAGTATTTGTCATTTACCATTACTTATTCGAACTATAGTGGATTTAATTTTCCCAGAAGAGTTCCTTGTTCCATGCACGGTCATAAAAGCTCTCAGGGTACCATTCTGAGTTCAATTATATATATATATATATATATTATATATATATATATAATATATATATATATACACACACACACACACACACACACACAGGGGTTCGACAGAATAATTGAAACACTCGCATTTTCGGTGCTGTATTTTCTGATATCATTAATGGCGTTATGTACTTTATTAAATTAATATGTACCTGCATATAATATTGAGAACATCCTCTATTTTAATGTGTTCATATTGGTTTTTCATGTTTTTAAAAAAATACAAATATGGCGCTTGGCAAAGATGTTACTGACTGTGAAAGGGGCATGATAGTTGGAGTCCGTTTGGTTGGTGTTTCAGTAATAAAAGTCACATAATTGCTCTTGTATCTCGAGGAACAGTCTTCAGGGTTATGAATACATGCATAAATAATGAAAAAAAGAACATTAAATAAGGAGTATAATGAGCGTAAAGTAACACTGACAGAATGCGACAGAAGAACCTTATATGATAATTATGAGCTGTGAAGAATCAATCAAAGACTGTTGCATCAAAACTTTTTTGTTCGAAATTTAACAATAGTCCACAAAGACCAGTGTCACTTATAACCAGTGTTGGGCACTAAAGCGTTAATCCGATAACAGTTAATTAACGAAGTTAACTTTTTTTAACGGACTATTAACGGAAGTTAATTTCCATTTATCGTTATCGGACCAGTTAACTTCCGATAACTCGATATTTAGTCCGTTAAAGTCCGTTAACACGTTAACTGCGAGGAGTCATTCACGGAAGATCACCGCTCCGCGAATGAATTCAAACCGCCATAACTTCAGTCTGCCAATTCCGTCCTCTGCCGCAGTGGAACGGCTCTTCTCTCTCGGCAAGGACATCCTGAGGCCCGAGAGGTCAAGACTGGCAGTTGGGCCTAACTTTGAGAAGTTGGTCTTTCTGAAGGGCAACCAGCACATTGTGTCATAGTCTTTAATAAATGTGCCTAAAATTTAATTTTACCTTTCAGTTCCCGCCATAATAATTCTCTGGTAAATTAAAATTTAGTTAATGGTTAGTGGTTACAAGGGTTTCAAAACATGTAATCAGTACATTTTTTATTAAAAATAAAAAAAAAAGTTATTAAGCAAAAAAGTTGCAAAACTTGATAAAAATACAGTTAAATACCTATTTATTGTTGGATTTTGCATAAATAAACATTTTCTATGGGTTTTAAAGCTTTTTTCCTTGATTTTTTTAAATGTTAGTAAAGAAATAGTTATCGTTAACTTCCGTTAACTTTGTAGTAAAATTATCGGATTATCGTTATCGGAGTTAAAAATTGGGGTTAACGGATTATCGTTATCGAAGTTAACTTTTTGGTTAACGGTGCCCACCACTGCTTATAACTATGTTATGGGAACTGTAGTAAAGTCTATTTTAACACGAACCAGTACCAAAGTTCTAATGAATTTGGAGTTGGGGAGAATAATGGAAACACTTCTGTGCTTATGTGGTGTAGTTTCTTTTAAATTTCTTTCCATGTATTCATAACTATGGGACTATTCCTCAAGGTGCAGGAACAATCACGCGACTTTTAATATTGAGACACCAACCATACGGGCTCCTACGATCATGCCCCTTTCACAGTCAGTAACATTTTTTCAAGCACCATATTTTTGTTTATTCTAGAAGAACATGAAAAACCAATATGAACATATTAAAATAGAAGATGTTCTCAATATCATATGCAGTTACATATTAATTTAATAAAGTACATAATGCCATTAATGATACCAGAAAATATAGCCTTACAACCTTACAAAGGTTCCGCGGGATAATTCCTCATTTCGCGAAGGTCAAGTTTGTCGCCCCTCCTCTCGAGTTGGCCTGGTGAAGTAGTGAGTTGGTTTCTTGTGCTCTCCACCTCACATAGCCAGGTACGCCCGGCTCATCGGGGGTTGTTCTGAGCCAGGCGTCTAATCTTCTTTTCAAGATGTCCACTGCAACTCCCTTCGTGTTTCTTAGGTCTTTGGGCAGCTGATTAAACAGTTTTGGTCCTCTCACAACAAAACTATTTTCTTTCAGGGTTAAGGATGTTCCCTGTCTCGCCTTTAATTTGGGAATACGACACAGTCTACCGTTTCTACTTTCCACCGTTGTTTGAGGAGTTTAGGGTTCAGAGTAAGATTAGGGACTAGTTTCTCCATTATTTTCCAAGTGTAAATAATGGTGTATCTCTCTCTTCTCCTTTGCAGTGAATATAGGTCTAGTTCGCGTAACCTCTCCCAGTAATTTAGTTCTTTGCACCCGTTGAGCTTGGCTGTGAAGCTTCTCTGAATCCCTTCTCGCTGTCTAACGTCTTCTTTTTTATATGGGCATGTTAGGACCGAGCAGTATTCCAATTTGGGTATGATCAGTGTTTTCAGTAGAGGAATCATTACATTCCTATCCCTTCGTTTAAAGGTTCTCAATATCTGTCCCGTTATTCTCTGCTCTGTTTACTGCTATCTTATTTTGTGTTTCAAATTTCGCATCATCATTCATTACAACCCCTAAATCTTGTGCTTTATAATTTCTCTGAATTTCCTGTCCATTTGGGGTATAATATTCCATGGATTTTAGGTCTTCTCTTTTTCCGTACCGTAACAGCTGAAATTTCTCAGTGTTAAACTTCATATTGTTGTCTTCCGTCCACTTATAGATTCTGTTTATGTCGGTTTGTAGAGATCTTATATCTTCTGGGTTTCTTATTTCCCTACTGATCTTTGTGTCATCCGCAAAGGATGTTACTGTGCTGTCTCTGGTAACATCCTCATCTATGTTAGTTAGCATGATTATGAAGAGTAGTGGAGCTAATACTGTTCCTTGTGGTACTGAGCTGAGGACCTCTGATTCTGATGAAGATACTTGTACTGTAACGACTTCCCGCCGCTCACTAAGGAAATTATATATCCATTTCCCTACTTTTCCTGTTATTCCCATATATTTCAGTTTATGTGTTATTGATTCCATGGTCACACTTGTCAAACGCTTTAGCAAAGTCTGTGTATAGTACATCATAGTTTTCATTACTTTCAAGTGCATCAATAATGTTGTTGTAGACAGTAATAATTCAGAGCTGGGCACTTGCGTTTTTTTTTGCGGTACTGCGGTACTACCGTGTTGGTCGGTACCGCGGAAAGTACCGCGGGAAATTTGAATGCGGTAGCGGTACTGCTGTACTTTCAGCGATCCTTTGCGGTACTGCGTTATGCGGTACCGGTTTGGTAGTGCGGTAGTAGTACCGCAGTACCGCAGTACCGCAAAAAAACGCGCAAAAAAACGCAAGTGCCCAGCTCTGCCCGTCACTTGTAGTGTTCCATTAGTTGTGATAGACATGATCTGCCTGACTGAAACCCATGTTAGTTATAATTGAATTTTTTCTGAGTTTCCAAAAAGTCATAGATTTTCTGTCTAACTATTCTTTCAAATATTTTAACGAGATGAGATGTAAGCGACACTGGCTTATAGTTTTTGGCCTCGGATCGATCTCCTCCTTTATATATTGGGACTATGTTCGAGCTGTTCAGCGAATATATATATATATATTATATATATATATATATATATATATATATATATATATATATATATATACAGGTGGCGCAAAAGTCAGGAACCATAGGCACATTTTATTAAATTATAATAAATGTTGGAATTGGTGGCCTTCCACTTGGAGACTCTTTCTGACGCGTTGAATGCATAATGTTTGAACATTCCTTAACACATTGGTACTGATTTTGGCACACTCAGATGTGATTTTATCCTTTAGAGAACGTATGGTTCTTGGTCGATCAGCATAGACTACCGACTTGAGATGGCCCCACAAGAAAAAGTCAAGAGGCGTGAGGTCTGGAGACCTAGGTGGCCATTCGACGGGTCCTAGCCGTCCGATCCACTTGCTTGGGACTGTTTCATCTAAAGAGCTCCGGACGATGGTTGCGAAATGTGGTGGTGCACCATCCTACTGAAACCACATCTCCGCCCGTTCTGCCAATGGAATGTCGTCCAGTATGGGCATTAGAATTGTTTGCAGCATATGCAGATATGTTTCACCTGTTACAGTGCCGTCGAAAAAGTACGGACTAATTAACCGATCCCCCCAGAGCGCAGCTCACACCATAATTCATAGATCGAATTGCACATATCCTTCCTCCATCCAGTGGGGGGTTCTCATTGGCCCAATAGCGTGCATTATGCCTACTGACACGACCGCTGAGGTGAAATATCGCTTCGTCGCTGAACATGATCCTTCGTTAAAGCTGTCGATGTTGTAGAAACCACTAACATAACTCTACACGACGGTCTGTGTCGTCACCGTGCAGTTCCTGAACGAGTTGGACTTTGTAGGGGTCGAAACGATTTGTTGTAAGAATTCGTTGAATGGATCTTCTGGAGACACCCGTTTCCTGGGATAACTTTCTTAAGGACTTACGTGGGCTGTTTTCGAGGTGATTGAGTACCGTTAGTGATGTTGCTGCATCGGTTGAACTTTTTGCCCGGCCACTACGCAGCCGATCATGAACACTTCCCGTTACTTTGAAGCGAGTGAACAGTTTTCCAACTGATGCCTGAACAATTGGTGGCTTTTCAGGGTGTTTGTCATTAAAAGCAGTAGCAACTGATCGTTGTGTGTTACCACGCCTTGCACACATTAAAACTATCCACCCGTTCATCTCTTGTAAATTTCTGTGCCATAGGTTCAACAACAAATCTGAAAAGAACAAAATACATATTAAAACACACATTATTAAAATGTGCCTATGGTTCTTAACTTTTGCGCCACCTTGTATATATATATATATATATAATATATATATATATATATATGTATATATATATATATATATAACGTTCTGGATGGTTTTTCAACATTTTCTAACTTCCTTATAAATTCATTCAGTGAGGACAGCCAGAAACTGGCACACCGCTCAGTCCGACAACGAATGCAGCCCATTGCCTTAATTCTTTATTATTGTTACCAACATCATTGGGATTCGAACTCCCGACCTCAGTGTCTCCACTTCGTTCATAAGGAAACGGTGCTATCCAACGAGCTACAGACGCTGGCTACATGCACTAATACATTGCATCACTTTAAAGCTCCATTTCTCGTTCTCCATGGGATAGGCACAACGCTTGAGCTCGGGACTAAAACATTCAAACACACACACACACACACCACACACACACACACACACACACAAACAAAGGATACCCGAAACTCAGGAACCCAGTGTTACATTTCATCAAATGGCTAGGTGTATTAGGGGTTCCAAAAAACCTTAGCCCCCCCGTTTGCAGCTTACATGTTTACTTATATCGAAACAGTTTTTAGTGATTATAAACATATATAAAATTCTTTATTTATTGCAGGTATTAAAATTACTCTAGCTGATAAAGTGATAATATAATGGCTTCTCAATTAATTGGTGATTTGGAGAGGCAACGTGTGATAGATCGCATACGAGCAATAACATTTCGGGAAGCTCGTGATGCTGGAGCCACCTTTATAACACGTTCATGGGTTGCCAAAAAGTTGCGAAGAAGTGAGGACTTCGTCAAAAGAAATTGGAATAAAACTTTGGATGAATGTGAAATGGATACAACCAAATCTGGGCGTCCAAATTTGCCACTCTCTCAGGAAACAAAGACCATCATTGAAAGCGGTACGCGTAAGCGGAAAAACAGCTGTGCTAAACTTTCTAGAGAGATCGAAGTGTTGAGAGGAAAGATCGTTAGTGGTGAGATCATTCGACTGTACCGTCATTGGCAAGGTTTAAAGTCTTGGCATGAACTTCCAAAGCCAAGAAAAGCTCAACTTAACATCGATGACAGAATGTGGTTTGCCCATTATCTTGAAGATTGGGATGTGGATGATTTCATGCATTTAGCTGTCTCCGATGATTTTTTTGTTTACGTAACACGTCGGCCTAACTACCAAAATGATCGAGTGTGGGCCACAACACCAGATGAAATCGATGACAATGAACATTATCGAGAATTATTAAAAAGTCCAGACTGTGTTGGTGTGTTTGTTTTGTTCAATGCAAAGAAGCTCATGTGGGTGCTGAAGCCAAATGGTCAGAGTTGGGATGGACAGTATTTTCGTGATATTATTCTATCCCAGCATGTCATTCCTTTTCTAAGAAATCCAAACAATGTTATGGATGTCGATCAGGTCACACTTCTGCACGATAAGGCTCCCTGCTTTAAGGCATTAGCCACTCAACAGTTGTTGCGGAACCATGGGATCGATTTCTTTGGAAATGAATAATGGCCAGGAAATTCTCCTGACCTGAACGTCTGTGAACACATTGGATCAGTTATAAAGGACAAGGTTGAATGTCTCTTGTTTCAAGAACCTGCAGCAAATCGATTTTCGAAGGATACAATGACGCAACACATTGAAACTGTTTTAGCAAATTTGCGTAACGATCAAGATCTATTCACGTCACTTTGGCAAGCTACCCAAAGCGAATTCAGGCTGTCTTGGAAGCCAATGCGGGAACACCCAAGTTTTAATTGTTTCTCATTAAATGCAGGATTAAATTCTCTTTTGTAAGGTATGTTTAGTTTTACTGTACCTCTAATGGTTTAGGCCATGGGCGGGGGGGGGGCTACTAGTGGTTAGGGGTGTTGCAAAAGTCGTGGTGATTATTTTCAGTTTTTACCACATTTTTAAACAGTTATATTTTTCTAGGGGAAGCGTAAATGTAGCATTGTTTGCCCAAAGAAAAATGAAAAATCCTGCTTGTTAGTTGCAACATCGTCTTCATATTTTTATCATTACGTCATGTCATCGTTACCTCGAGAGTTTTTACGGTATCCGAGGAAGTCTTAGCGAAACTTTGCCAATGTTTGTTGAACATTTCTCAGAGATTGGCTGCTAAATATCGTGAAATCCTTAAAAAAAACCTTTTGTAATACTCCTTACGTCAGATGAGACGATCTCCATTTACACATTTCACAGAGTGCTTCCATTTCTCTCTTTCTCATTAACTCTTGCGCCATACTTATATCAAATCTACGTTTATTTACACATTTACTATTACATCCTTCCATCTTTTACGCACTGTTCCTCTCTTTCTCACACTTACAGCAATGGCTAAAAGAGTTGAAATACCTTACAGATTTTTTAAATGAGAGATGTATTAACAGAAATTACTTATAACATCACTGATGTATTTTGATTACTGATAATTAATTTAGTAACACTTATCAACATTTGTGAACTTCCTCAGAAAGATTTGGTGTCATTATTATTTGCTGTATTAGTTTTAATACGTCATAATTTATAATTTTTTGCGGTTTCTTGGTAAATATATTTAAACTACAAAGTGATATGAAATTCAATATATCATCGGCACCTCATTACTCAGAAGTAGCATCCACGTTTCATTTGACTTTTTCAGTCAAACTTAAAAAGTTCTAGGGTGATGCAGCTCTTTTGGCCAAAGCTGTATATATCGTAATTAGTTTTCCTGGTGCTTTCTTTTGAAGTCTATTTATAATTGTGGCAGTGACGCTAGTCAAGGCACGAAAAATAAATAAATAAATAGATAGATAGATTCTAGGGTGATGTAACTCTTTTTGGGCAAGGTTGGCTTGGCCAAAAAAGTTGCATCACCGTAGAACTTTTTAAGTTTGGGTGATAAAGTCAAATGAAACCCGCAAGCTACTTCTGAGTATATTGATATATTGAATTTCGGACCATTTCGTAGCTTAAATATACTGACCAAGAAACTGCGAATATTGAAAAAGTGTAACATGTTAAAACTTATATAGCAAATAATAATTACACCAAATCTTTTTGAGGAAGTTCATAG
>JAJOZX010006412.1:50000-80000 GCA_023014485.1 Bathynomus jamesi | reverse complement strand
CTCTAGATCCGTAGAATTCAACCTAGGATTGCCAGTAGCCTCCTTGGTGATCTTTGGAACAGCACAGTTGGGAAGCTTTCGTGGTCATCCACTACGAAGAAGCGAATGACGCCTGAAACTGAGGTAAAAGTCACAGGAGTTTTTCACCAATCTGCCTACTAGGCTTTCCATCACTCTACAAAGCAAAAATTTTATTTTTGAGATCCTGAGACAGCTCTTTGCCTTTGCCCATGGTGGACTAATGAGCGAACAGTATTCAACATTCGTTTTTTATACCCTGATCAACGTAAACTACTGAAAATGTTTACTCAGGAATTCTTCAGAAGTTTATTATCAAATTTTCTAGACTAGTCCGCATCGTAACCACTCGACAAAGAATGCTCTGTTCTACTTAAACTTGTGCACATGAGAATTTGTAAATATTGACAGACAACTCAAAATAGTGTTAATTATAACAAAAACTAAATTGGTGAACTTAGTTTGTAATATTTCACGGTCATTAAATGAACAACAAACACAGCTAAATTTTATAAACCAACATGATAATATACTGCTGTACAACTATATATATAAGGTTTGGTTCGGACCGAATTGTTCATTTTGACGAAGATCAAGTTTGTTGGCCCACCTTAGACCTACAGCTTACGTGGAAACCGAACCATGATCCGCCACGGGTGGTCAGGAATTATAAAATCAACAACCCAACGTCCTAGCCACTAGGTTACCCAGGGTACCCATTAATCTACCAGCCTTTTTATTCTTTTTTTCTCCATGAAAGGGCGAACATCTGGGTAAGCTGCGCGCCTTCTGCTCTCGCCAGGAGCCCGGGGCCGGTGGATTCGTAGTCAGCGATGCTAACGTTTTATATAATATACACTGAGAGACTGAATTATCCTTCAATTTTGAATCAATCGTTATAAAAGATTGCAAATCAGGAGATAGATGTTTTGTCAAAGACTAAAATAAGAAATTTAAACATTAATTGAACTAAAATAAAATAACTGCTTTTACTATTTTTTAAAGAGACAATTTTGATTTATGATATTCGGATTAAAGACTGAATCGTTTTTAAGAGTTTACGGATCATGTTGTAATTCACTGCACGATATCCTGTTTATTCATACATATATAAAAGGAATTTTTTTATATCTGATTTAATGTCATGTTATTCTTAAACCCGCACTCAATAACCTTTTTTGAGTAACCTTTATTAATAATAAAATAAATACAGTGGTCTTATAATTTACAATGACGTAAATAATTTGAAGCTGGACTATTTATTTAATTTAATTTGGCCTTTAAGCTTTTGGCATTACTGGGCTCTTATTACTGTAAAAATAGAACGGATAGTTATTATTAATTAATAATACATAAATCATGAATAAGAATTATTAATTAACATATGTATTGATCTTAAATTATTATTATTATCGATATAACTTATGCAAGGTCGTTATTGAAGGTATTACACCAATACCATACGAAGAGATCAATATTATACATGAGAGATAAAAACTGAACAATCACAAGTAATGTGTCTTTAATCCCAGATTACACACGAGAAATTAATAAACAATAGTAATGTACATTAATCCTAGATTTTTATCAGTTTGCCATTATTAATCGAGATTTCAACTTGGTTTCAAACGAATTTACATTCACAATATTTTTTATATCAGCATTTAAATTATTCCATAGTTTCAATCCAATGAAAATGAGTAGTTTTGAGTAAAAATTCTTAAAGTATAATATACAGGGTGTCCCATAAGTCCGGCATCATAGGAGAAATTCATATTTTTCTATTTCTACAAACCATAATTCATATTTTTCTTATGCTCGGGATGCCAATTTCCCGTCCACCATTCTGTTCAGTGACGAGGCTGTTTTTTATAGAAATGGTGAGGTAAATCGACAGACCACCCGCTACTGGTCTCAAAACAACCCTCACTGGTATACCTCTTCAAAGGAACAAGGTGCATCTCGGGTGATGGTATGGTGTGGCATTTGGAAGGATCGCATCATAGGCCCCCTCTTTTTCGATGAACAAGTCACTGGAGACACCTACCTACGTATGCTCAAGGAAGAAGCATTTCCCAGTGTCTTGAACGAAGAAGGAAATTTCCCAACATGGTTCCAGCAAGACGGCGCTCCTGCACATTACAGCACCCAAGTAAGGGAATACCCGTACCAACAATTCCCTGGTCATTGGATAGGACGTCGATGGCCTGTGGAATGGCCAGCTAGAAGCCCGGATCTCACGCCACTAGATTTTATCTCTGGGCCACTTGAAAGCGTTGGTATACGCAGAGAAAATTAGGAGTGTTGAACATTTGCGGCAGCGCATTATTGGGGCATGTAACACCATTACTCCTGACATCATTCATCGTGTGCTTGCTGACTGGGTATCATGTCTGAATTTGTGTATTGAAAACAATGGTAGACATATTGAGCACGTTCTGTAAATAAAAGCTTTTGTTTGCCTTTTTTTATTATTTTTCCTATGATGCCGGACTTATGGGACACCCTCACCCTGTTGTGTGTGTGTATATATATAATATATATATATATATATTATATATTATATATATATATAATACAGGGTGTCCCATAAGTCCGGCACCATAGGAAAATAATAAAAAAAGACAAAACAAGAGCTTTTATTTACAGAACGTGCTCAATATGTCCACCATTGTTTTCAATACACAAATTCAGACGTGATACCCAGTCAGCAAGCACACGGTGAATGATGTCAGGAGTAATGGTGTTACATGCCCCAATAATGCGCTGCCGCAAATGTTCAACACTCCTAATTTTCTATGCGTATACCAACGCTTTCAAGTGGCCCCAGAGATAAAAATCTAGTGGCGTGAGATCCGGGCTTCTAGCTGGCCATTCCACAGGCCCTCGACGTCCTATCGAATGACCAGGGAATTGTTGGTACAGGTATTCCCTTACTTGGCTGCTGTAATGTGCAGGAGCGCCGTCTTGCTGGAACCATGTTGGGAAATTTCCTTCTTCGTTCAAGACACTGGGAAATGCTTCTTCCTTGAGCATACGTAGGTAGGTGTCTCCAGTGACTTGTTCATCGAAAAAGAGGGGGCCTATGATGCGATCCTTCCAAATGCCACACCATACCATCACCCGAGATGCACCGTGTCCCTTTGAAGAGGTATACCAGTGAGGGTTGTTTTGAGACCAGTAGTGGGTGGTCTGTCGATTTACCTCACCATTTCCATAAAAAACAGCCTCGTCACTGAACTGAATGGTGGACGGGAAATTGGTATCCCGAGCATATTGTTCCGTAGCCCATTCACAAAATTCCATCCGCCGGTCGGGATCATCTTCGCTTAATTTCTGTAGGATCTGAAGTTTATATGGATGCCATTTGTGAGCCTGAGGAATGCGATGGATGCTACTTTTCGACACTCCTGTCTCGGCGGACAATCGCCGAAGAGACTTATTGGGACTTCTGTTAAAATGAGCCAGGATAGCAGTCGCTGTATCATCGTCAGTGGACCTCCTTGAAGGTCCACTGCGTGGTTTATCTTCTTATGGATCCTGTTTCCTTAAACTTTGCAACAAGTCTGCTAACACAACTCTGTGTTATTGGCTCGCGGTCTGGATGCAGTCTGTTAAATTCAGCAGCGGCCTCTCTTTGACTCCGATTTCCTATGAGTAGAATTATCTGGATTCGTTCTTCCTTGCTGTAGAAAGAGAAAAATATGAATTATGGTTTGTAGAAATAGAAAAATATGAATTTCTCCTATGATGCCGGTCTTATGGGACACCCT
Organism: Bathynomus jamesi; assembly: GCA_023014485.1. Taxonomy (NCBI): domain Eukaryota; kingdom Metazoa; phylum Arthropoda; class Malacostraca; order Isopoda; family Cirolanidae; genus Bathynomus; species Bathynomus jamesi. The sequence goes on along the minus strand of JAJOZX010006412.1, from coordinate 76,209 downwards.
GTATATTATATATATATATATATAATATACACACACACACGAGGGCCACTCAATATATTTTTACGACTTTCCTCCACCTCGAAACAAGCGTCTTTATTCCTTGCTGGTAAAAGTCCGCTGGGTTCTGCTGGAGCCACCTTTTAACCTCCTCAACAACCTCATCGTCACTCTGAAACTTTCTTCCACGAATAGCATCCTTCATTGGCACAAACAAATGGAAGTCTGAAGGTGCCACATCCGGGCTGTATGGAGGGTGGGGTAACAGAGTCAAGCGCATTTTTTTGATGGCCTCTCTTGTTTGCAAACTGTTGTGTGGTCTTGCGTTATCGTGCAAAAAAGGACGTCTTCCAGTTTTCTCTCCGGTCGAACTCGCTTTATACGGCTCTGGAGTCTCTGTAGGGTAGAAATATATACCTGAGTTGATTGTTTGTCCTTTCTTCATAATGTCCACCAGAATCACCCCTTTCATGTCCCAGAAGATGGTGGCCATAACCTTTCCTGCAGAGGGAGCCATTTTGAACTTTTTCTTGCGTGGGGAGTCTGCTTGATGCCACTCTATGGATTGGCGTTTTGTTTCAGGTTCAAAGTGGTGTACCCAAGTCTCATCCCTAGTCACAATTCGTGAAAGGAAGTCATCCCCTTCTGTCTCGTATCGAACCAACGACTCACAAGCAATTTCTTTTCTTTGGGCTTTGTGATCTTCAGTCAGTTGGCGAGGAACACACCGTGAACACACTTCTGAGTATCCCAGTTGCTGAATTATCGTATTCACACTTCCTTCACTAATTCCTAGCTCCTTGTATGTGACGCGCCAGTTTGATCGAATGATGCTGTTAGCACGTTGCACAGTGTGAGATGTCACAGCCGATGCCGGGCGACCGCTGCGTGGTTCATCATCGAGGCTGGCTCTCCCTCTCTCCGATGATCTCATACGTTTAGACCAGCGTCCAACTGTGTTTCGATCAACAACAGCATCTCCGTAAACGTTTTGTAGACGTTTGTGAATATTTCCAACTGTTTCCTTCTCTGCGGTTAAGAATTCGATAACAGCTCTCTATTTACGACGCACATCACTGTCAGACGCCATTTTCGAAACTGCGTTAACCATCGGTTTTATACAAGGGCGTTTAAAAGCGGTTTTATAGAAGGAGGGGAGGTTCAAACTGGAAAAAAATCCGGTTATGTGAAGCGCAGAAAGTTCAAACTTAAGGCCCAAAAGACATTTCAGCCCCATGGCCTATTTTTTAGCTAAGGAAAAAGGGTGGGGCAAAATATACTGAGTGCCCCTAGTGTATATATATATATATATATAGATATATATATATATAGATATATATCGGGTGGTCCGAAAAAATGACGCATTTTTTAAAAAATTAATATCTCAGTAACCCCCTTCCTTATCATGACAATTTTTATATGCAAGATACTTTCAAACTTCTTTTTTTTGAATGCAAGAAACGGAATTCTGATATCTTTATAGTTTTCTCGCAATTAACAAAAGTAACAACATGGGTCAAAAAAAACAAAAATCGCAATTAATATCCGTTTTTTATACGATATCATTTTTATACGATATCATGCGATATTTTTGCAAGTTTATTACAAAACTCTACAGGAATGAACAAGTCAAATTGTGGATATTTTTATTTTTTAACAATTCGTCAGTACCCTTAATGATGTTGTCAGAGAAGATGGTATTCTCATTAAAAATTGTTACTGTGAAAAAGGATGGAAGACTGGAAGGTTAGTGCAAGAGTTTCCCGGCAAAAAGTGGAAAAGGCGTGCAGTAAAGACTCTTAAAGAAGATTCGCGAATCGGGAAGTACTGCCAGAAAACCAGGAAGCGTTAGACCTAAAACAGCTTCGGTTCCAGAAAATGTGGATTACATCAACGATAAAATCTGCTCTCAAGAAGATAAACCAGGAAGTCATTTGTCACAAAGAACAATTGCTAACTTTGAATATTGGAAAGACTTCTGTACACCGAATAATTAAGCACAAAAACTAAAAGCCTTCAAAAGAATAGTATCTTCTAGAAAAAGTGATACTGTTAAGGATAAAAGAAAACAAGGTGCAGAAAGTTACTTGATAATTTCTCTGTCGTTTGATATTAAAAAGATAGTCTTCACGATGAAAAAGATTTCACTCTAGAAATTCCGCGAACCGTCAAAATGATGTTGTCTACGGGCGTGTAAAAGTGTGACATTTCATAAACAGATTGTATCATGAAATGTCAGATTCTCCAAAAAGGTTATGATATCTGCAGGGGTCTCTTGAATGGCAAGAATTTCATTTTTATTGAAACTGAAAGACAAAGGTGAATTCTCAATTACATTGAACTTTAAGAACAAATTGTTGCCGGATTGTCGTCGCCTGTACAGAAAATGATTTCATATTCAACAAGATGGAGCACCGTCGCATACAAGCTACGCCACACAGTCGTTTCTGATTAGCATACACCAAAATTAATAACGAAAAATGAGTGGCCACCACAAAGCCCAGATTGTAATCCTATGGACTACTCAATTTGGGAGTTACTAAAAGAGAAGGTTTACCGAGGTCGACGAGAAAAATTCACCGAATCAGAATTAAAAAGTAAATACTTGAATCTTGGCAAGAAATTGGCATTAATGAAGTAAGAAGTATTATTTTGTGTGGAAGAAAAGACTTAGATTAGTGTTCAACAGAGTGGTGGTCCAATCGATCATTTACTGTAATTAATTAGTTAAATTTCTGATTAAATTTTTCCTTTCTCATGATATTCGTTTTTTTGACCCATGTTGTTACTTTTGTTAATTGCGAAAAACTATAAAGATATCAGAATTCCGTTTCTTGCATTCAAAAAAGAAGTTTGAAAGTATCTTGCATATAAAAATTGTCATGATAAGGAAGGGGGTTACTGATATTAATTTTTAAAAAATGCGTCATTTTTTTCGGACCACCCGATATAATATCTATATATATATATATATATATATATATATATCAACAACTCGGTTGAAATGGGAATAGAAATATGCAATAAGCTCATCATTTTCTGTTGTTTTTTCATCGTTATGTATATAAAACTTGCGTGCACAGATACACTCAACGCACGTAAACTCACACTTTTACTTTGCACGCAAATTCCTTGTTCGTGTGCCCGAAAAAGATGAACTCTCCATCTGTAATTTGAGAATTAAATATTAAAAGTTCTCGTTAGAAACCTTCATTTTGAGTAAATAACTGTGGGTCATTTCAATTGTGATTGGTTCACCTTATGACCTAACAGATATCTTAAATAGGATTTCTCCACCCTTGAAATGATCTGATTGGGCTTTAATAACATTAGGTAGTGGTTTAATTATAAAGTTCCACCCACTTTTTGGAGAATATAAAACTGAGAACCATCCAAAATCGCTGTTCAGTTTTGCCCGAATTTGATAGATTTACGCTCCTTCCGTAAATCTTGTGCTTTTGAAATCTGACGAATTTCCGTGTGACCCGTCTTTAAAAATCTAAGTTTCTGTATGCAATAATAACTGAAACAGTTATTATTGCATTCGACTAATTTTGGGATGAAATTGGTTGTCTAATCATTACGATCCCTTTGCTGTTGCTTATTATAATTAAGTCTCTACAAATTATCTTTATTTGTTAACTCCTTCATTTAAATTTTGCGTAAATGATTCCAAAACTTTGAATGGATTTATTTGTGAATTGTGAAACATTACAAAAAAAAAGGAATTATTAAAGAAAGAACTTTTTTTCTGTATTTTATTTTTCATCTTTTATGAGAGTATAAACGAAGAGTCCAACAGTGACATATTGAAAGAAGTTTAAACAAGTGTGAATAATAAGAAAAGGCTTAAAACGGCAGAAAATGACCGCTTGACTCGTTCCGTTGCGCATCGCGGGTCTACAACCAAATAGTCCCCCGGGTATCTGGCCCCCATAGCGCGGCGACACGTGGCATTACCCGGCCAGGATTGTTTTCTACATGGTTTAGCCCTGCCTCAACTGCATCGAACTGCTACTGTGTCGGACCTTCAACTGATGGAACGTGCCAAAATCCTCAGCTACACTCTCACCCTGAGGGCTCTTGCATCGCTGCCTGGCTGGCGGTTTGACCTTCAACGCTCGATTAGGGACGGCTGATATGATCACTTTTCGTCTCCTCGTTGACTGCATGGGACACCACATTCGGGGTGAAATTGACTTCAGCTTTGGAAACTGATTTCCACTTGGAGACAAGTGATTTATTTTGGATCTACTCGTATTGTGCAAATAGAACGTTTAACAACTATTTGAATTTCATATAAACTTTATGTTAGTTTGACTAGTCAGTTAGTGAAGTATTTATGAAGTTACACATTTAAAGTTTACAGTGATATAGTGAATGTTATTTATTTCAATTATTTCTTTGTAGAGACTTATACGTAGCTTAGTTTATGTTCAGATTCATGCGGACCTTAATAATATATTTTTTTTCTTTTTAAGAAAGGTCTGTTAGGATATTTAATCAGTAAAATTTTTGTTAATTGTTGATTTATTTAGTTGCTTATCAGATAACTTAGATTGGTGTTTGTGTTCAGACATTAAACATTAGGATACAATTTCACCTTAGTTATTTTAGTACACGTCACTGTATGTCTGGAATTAAAACATATTTTATACCTTGTACTGTTTATTAGGCGGATATTGTGATTGATGTACTTCTCGTAAATTTCTCGTTCATTTTGTTTAAAATTGTTAAACAATAATTGCGTCGATTCCAGACCGGACTGAATTTGTTTTGACGTTTTGAGTACAATAGTACGCTTCAGTTAATTTTTTTAAAGTTGTTTTTGAAGTGTATTGGGTCCAATTATACTTTACATTCTCATAGCTTCATGTCTGATAAGGAAGGTGACCCATAAGATAGTGTAATGGTTGTTGATCGTACAACACAACATTTCAATTCCCCTCTTACACCAGATCGGTTTGGCGCTTTTGATTCAGATGTTAGTCAATCTTATGACCAAAACACCACCCCCGTACCTCCTTCAGCTATGTCCTCCACTAACATGAATAAGATTCTTAGCCTTCCAACACCAGTACCAAAATTTCAAGGAACCATAGGCGATGTACCCGTAGGACCTGACAAAAACTTGGCTAGCTACATTAGAAACTTTACGAACGAGAACATCACGTCTGATGCAAATAAAATTAGCGAATCGAAACGTTTTATTGACTCGCAAACCGGTTCTGCATTTCGAACAATTTCAGGGCACTCGGAATTAGAGGCTGCAACTACATGGGATGAATTCAAGGTTAAATTGTTCGACATTTATCGCGATGCAAGTGATAATCAGTCATTGCAAGTCTTAGAAAACGTGTTTCATCTACGTTGGAAACCTGAGAAAGACCTTACAGATTTTGCGACGCGGGTGATCCGTACTTTGAAGACGGCAGCTAATGCTGCACAATCTACTCATTCCGTAACAATGGACGTAACGCTTAAGCGTTATATTGCAATGGCAGTTTTGCATGCCAATCTACACCACGCTATAAAGGGAAATTACAGGAAGAAGCGGATGTTTCACCAAGCTTCTTTAAGCAAATTAACCAGTTAGTTATTTTGTACTAATGTCTCTGATTTATGTGCCAATAAGACTAAAAAAGCTCGTGTCAGGGCTACTACTGCTAAAGTATAAGAAAATGAGGTTACTTAGCAAAAACCATTTATGACGGATCTAAACCCGAGCCCTTTTCGGCGGTAAATTCAAAACAATTTCGGTATTATAACTGCGGAACTTTCGGATACTTCATGGCTTACTGTAAGAACGCAACTTATTGTTGGATTTGTAGTTTTTCTAACTGCCAGTACATTAGAAAATCAAGGTCAAATCAGAGTAGTATTAGTGAACAACCATCCCCAAAACCTGCTCAGTCAAATAGTGGAAATAACAAACGTAATGTTGCTCACGGTAAAACAAATTACCAGCAACGTAAAGCAGTTATGAAAAGGTTAGTAAGGCTTTTAGCAGATATGACCGAAGATGATTTCACTGAGTCGTCTGCTGAAGACTATAGTGAAGTCTTTTTCGAGGACCCTAATGTGGAAGTGAATCCACCGGACAGTCTTTAGAGTCTAGACTAACTAGTCTTGTACAGTTATGTTAAAGATGATATGAGTGGTCGCGCGTCTTAAGGTACCTAAGCGCCACCACAGGCGAAAACGTGTTTTTGATGGATATCACTATTTTCACCCTTCCTCTATCGCGTGGTTTGGGTTATAATGACCTTACGATACTAGAAGTATGGTTGAAAACCTTATGAAGCGAACTACTTTTTTCACCTCTATCGCCAGCCAAAAGTTCACCCAAAGTTCGGCATAATAAGAAAATAAAAAAAAAATAAAAAAAATATAAAATATGAAAATCTACTCCAAAAACTCATCAACATCTTCATTAGCATACTTAGAACTCTAATTTAGCCAAAAATGAACGTTGTAGCTCAATTAATAACAGAGATACTACTGCCAAAATATTGCTGAACTTTGGAGGCGATTTCTGGCGAATTTTTATTTTGGCGCTTAGGTACCTTAAGACGCGGGACCCCTCATATGTCTAACTATAAGGATATTGTTAAGGGGCGTAGTCTAAATGGGAATAATAGGGTTAAGGGCAACATAGAACCAAAGTAGAGCGACTTCATCTAATGTTTTACCAGAGTTCGCGTTTGCGCATGAAGATAAGATTGACCTTGAATGGGCTGAGCCTTGCGAGTTCTCTAATAATTCATTTAACGATTTTATAATTAGCACGGATGAATCTTTGTATTTTTCGAAATCTGTGTTGACAATTAAGAAATATCATAACTAGAGATCCTAAAATTTTGATGAGAGTTAGAAGTCTTCCTATGGAAAGTCCAATTGACTCAGGTAGCCAAGTGACCAAGTCCTCCAGTTTTAAGAAGTTATCTGAAGTCTCTCTTAGAAATTTAAAGGTAGAACATAAGAGATTGGTTTTGCAAGGTGCACCTGGTGATGTTGTTCCTACTCAAAGGCGAGTAAAGCTGAAGTTCGAGTTGGGAAAGGAAATTTTCCCTTATAATTGTATTATTGGGGATGATGGCGTACAGTTCCCCTACTCACGTTTTGATAGAAATTGTTTTTTGTGTACTTACGATTGGGGTATTTTCCATAAAAAGAGAATTGTTGTTGTTAAAGAAAAGGTGTATCCTTTAATTGATTTGAAAGCTACTTCGGGTAAGTTTACCTCTTATAGGGTAAACTGTTCTTAGAAAACCAGTTCTTTTAGCGCCGAGTATGTCGGTACGGATGCCGATTTATCTTCTGTTTCTGATGTTCACGAGGATGTGACATTAATTGGTGTAAGTTCTGTTTCATATAGACTTTATATTGATGAAGAGTTTTATTTGTTTCCATGAAGGAATTTTGTTATTCCCCCTCGTACACAAGCTCGTTTTCCTGCTGCAGTTACCACTGTGGAAGGAAATTCTTTATCTTTGCCAGTAACTTTAGTTACTGAGAGGAGAAACCCTCGAACAAATGTTCTGTTAGCTCGAACTATAGGTATGATTCAAAACACCAAGGTTCCTGTTATGTGCCTTAATTTAGGCAAAAATCGAGTTCGGGTTCAAGCCATTGAGTAAATAAGTAAGGCTTGTCTAGCCGTATCAGAGCCATTTTCTTCCGAAGAAACTCGAGCGGTTAGAACGCTTTCCGACTCATCACGGTCTTCGGACGAAGAAATTCGCTCCAAATACCAAGAGTGTCTCATCTTTTATCAGCTTATTACCATCAAAGGAAGAGGACGAATTGACTGAAAAATTGCTAAATTTCTTGGTTAGGAACTTGAAAATAATTGCCCTCAAGGGTGGCCCTTTAGGATACACCAATTTGATTCCATTTACCATAAATTTAGTACCAGGTGCCAAATCAGTGTACTTAGCATTATATAGGATTTCGCATTCACAACAATCTGTGAACACCTCAAGAAAATGTTGGAACTGGGAGTGATCGCCCCATTCTCCAGTCCTTGGTCGTCTCCACTTATCTTAGTTTCTAAGAAAGATGGTAGTTCCCGACCATGTAGTGATTTCGGAAGTTTAACCAGCTAACGATCTTGGATCATTATTCGCTTCCAAACTTGCAGGAAACCATACAAAATGTCGGTAAAAATCAGATTTTTTATATCTTTGGATCTTGTTTCTGGATATTGCCAAATTCAGATGGAATCCAACTCTCAGCCTTATACAGTTTCACCAACCAGAGACATTACCACTTCGAAGTTTTGCCTTTAGGGTGTAGGAATGAACCAACAAATTTTTTTCGACTTATAAACTTTGTATTAGCTGAGTTACTAGGCAAAGAAGCCCTTGTTTACCTTGGTGATATTATAGTGTTTAGTGACACGATCGAAAGTCATTTTAAACATCTTCAGCATGTTTTCGATCGTCTAAGGCGCTGGTTCCCAACGTGGGCGCCACCGCCCCCGAGGGGGCGTTTGAGAATCTTAGGGGGAGCTAGGACACTGTAAAATTGTTACCTTCTATTAATAAATCACTTATCACTTATCCCTTATCCTTATTATCTTTATGAGGGGGACGCAATTGTCCAGGGACGCCAATGACCGGGACGCATTTGTCCGGGACGCACTTGACCAGGACGCAATTGCCCTAGAACCCTAGTCAGCTACTCTGTTCCTCGGAACGTAGAAGATATACATTCTTCTTTCATCGGTTTTGTAAGAGTTTTCGGAACCTTATTCAGAGTTCCACTTATTTGGATTCTAGAACAACAAAAAGCTTTTGAAGCACTTCGGGACAAATTATTTTGTGAACCTCTTCTATAATATCCCGCCTATTCGAAGCCTTTTGTAGTAACCACCGACGCTTCAGAATATGGGCTTGATGTTGTACTCTTCCAAGAAGTAAACTGAATGGAGCTCTCTATCGCTTATGCTAGTCGATTAATGACTCATGCTGAGCACAATTATAAGCACACCGGACAAAAAATTAGTCACCCCTCTCAGAATGTACCTAATAACGTGTGACGGCGCCTCTGGCCTTGATAACCGCACGAATCCGGCGAAGCAGAGACTCTACGAGGTTGTGCATGTACTGAACATCGATTTGCTGCCACTCGTTTATCAGCCGGTCCCGAAGTTCCGCCAGAGTCCGTGGGTGTCTATTCCTGCGCTTCACTTTCTGTTTCCAGCCTGAACAACACCTTCGACGCATTCAGGATTAAAGGCTTCATTGGACCTGCGATGTACTCGTCGCCTCCCATCATTGGAGAACAAACAAAAACGGGACTCATCGGACCAAATTACACGTTTCCAATCTGCCGCAGTCCAGTTTTTGTGCCTCTGAGCCCATTTATAACGTGCCAATTTGTGACTTGCTGTTAACAGCGGCCTCTTCCGTGGTACCCTGCTCCAGATGTCCATCGCATGCAGTTCTCGTCGCAATGTCCGTTCGGAAATTGGTCGCTGGAGAACCTCATTGGTTTCTTGGAGCAATTGTTCTCTGGTTTGAAAACGATTTGCAGTTACTAGACGAGAAACATGGCGGCGGTCACTATTGTCGAGAATTGTTTTCCGGTCACAGTTACGCCGTCGATTTTCAGTTGATTGCGAACTACACCACTCTTTGTAAACTCGCTGGACAGTACGCGTTGACACACCAACAAATTGGGCTACTTCAGACATTTTGTGTCCGTGGGCTCTGCCAAACACGATGGCTCCTTTTTGCCACTGAGTAACGTCTGCCTCACGACCCATTTTGCAGACTATATCCAACACACACTTTGTTCTTCACCACCTCACGAAACAGATCTGATCCTGTGTGCTACGTCACCGCTACTTGTCACTTACCAATGCTACATCAGCGCCCTCTGTGTGACCTTGAACTTCCTACTATCGGTGCTATTAGGGGTGACTAATTTTTTGTCCGGTGTGCTTACTATTACAGAAAAGAAAGGTTATGCTGCTGTAGTTTGGGTTTTGAAGAAGTTTAGAAACATTATCTGTATGAAGTTACAGTAAAAACTGACCATCAAGCTCTGGTGTATCTGTTCAAGGACACGGAAACGCCAGAAGGTCGTTTAAGTCGTTGGGCTCTTTTCATCCAAGATTTCACAGCCAAAAGTTGTATTTAAACCAGGTAAATATCACATCTTACCTGATTGTTTGTCTGTCCTTCGTAATCCAAAAACAAATAACATAAAACGTATATACAAACATTGCAAGGTTTCGATCATGAAACTGTAGTCCAGCAATAACTAAAAGACCCATATATATATATATATATATATATATATTTTTTTTTTATTGGGGGTTGTTTAACCTCTTTCACAACATCTAAGGTCATATGACGGAGGGGACCTACAGCTTTACGTGGGATCCGAACCACGGGTCGCTACATAATCTGGGCGGGGAGGATGGTCTCCCATCCAACTACTATCCAGACCCAATGTCGCTTAACTTCGCTCATCTCCGGGAAGCGGTGTTACGACATTGGCCACGACGTAGCCCATATATATATATATGGTGTTTCATAACATGTGGGACGCACTTTCAGGATAGATTCAGGACCTGAAAACAATGAAAAAAGTTTATATAAACATATGCCCGAAATCGCTGTTTCCGAGTTACAGCCCGTTTTGTGTTCCAGCAATTCTTTCCGCAAACTGTTTACAAACACTGCTTGCCGACAATGTTTGCGAGTGTGTGCGAGACTTATTTCATGTATGGCCTTGCCAATTGTAATGTTTCGTACTGTATGACATGTTTCAATATCATTGAGTGTAGAGCCATCAGTCAGTCAAAGATGCACCGGGGTGTTTCACTGTTCGTATTCGTACTTCTTACCGTGAATAAGTGCAGTCCAGTGAAAAAAAAAACCTTAAAAGTTTTTGTGCTGTTCAGTGATAGTGTGCATTTGAAGTGAGAATTGAGGCTTATTCAAACAGAGAAATGGCAGATATGCATCTCGTGTATGGACTTGGCGAGTGTAATGCGGCCGCAGCAAGACGTCTGTATGCGGAAAGGTTTCCGAATCGCCGTCTGCCAAATAAGAAGACCTTTCAGAGAATAGACAAGCGTCTTGGTGATACAGGATCATTCAACAAGCGAGTTTCAGATGGTGGTAGACCAATCAGCGCCAGAACTGTTGAGTTGGAGGAGTGAGTCCTGAATCGCGTGGAGGAACATCCTGGTGTCAGCACCCGAAGGATAGCAGCAGCAGAGTGTGTAAGATACACAACTGTGTGGAGAATTTTACGGGAACAACAGCTTTACCCATATCGCATTCAGAGAGAGTACAAGGCCTTACTGAAGCTGATTTCCCACCACGAGAGGCTTTTTGTACTTGGTTCCTTCAACAGTGTGCTCGCGATCCTCTTTTTCTATCCTCCGTGTTGTTTTCTGATGAGACTGCCTTCACAAGAAATGGCGTGATCAATTTTGAAAACACTCATCACTGGGCGGAAGAGAATCCGCATGCCATCATCCAGTCAAGGCACCATCAACAATTTAGTAGCAATGTATGATCAGGACTTATTGCCGACAACTTAATCGGTCCTTTTGTTTTGCCTGGAAGATTAACAGGAGAATCGTATTCCGATTTTTTAAGGAATGATTTAAGCGATTTACTAGATGAAGTTCCTCTTGGTGTCCGATGTTGTATGTGGTTTATGCATGACGGCGCTCCGCCTCATTTTAGTCGAGTAGCCAGAGACTATTTGGATGACCATTTCCCTGATAAATGGATAGGCCGTGGAGGACCCACTGCGTGGCCTGCTCACTCCCCGAATCTGAATCCACTCTATTTTTACCTGTGGGGTCATCTGAAATTCATCGTTTACGTGACACCCATTGACAACGTTGAAATGCTTCGCTAACGTGTAGAACAAGGATGCCAGAAAATCCGAGCAATACCTGGAATACCTGGAATGTTTGAACGCGTCAGGCAGTCTATGACGAGGCGTGTTCAGGCGTGTATTCAAACGCAATGCGGTCATTTTGAGCACTTCCTCTAAAGGTAAGGCGGATACTTGCTGGAACACATAACGGGCTGTAACTCAGAAACAAAGCGATTTCGGGCATATGTTTACATAAACTTTTTTAATTGTTTTCAGGTCCTGAATCCATCCTGAAAGTGCGTCCCACATGTTATGAAACACCCTATTTATATCAAAATTAATGTACGAATTGAAAACCCAACCAAAAACAGATCTTATGCAGTATGAACTGAATGACAACCTTCTTTCGTTTCAGGATGAATCAGGGAACTTATGTATGGAAGTCCCATTTCTCTTGTCGAAGTTGCTATTCAGCCGTGTCGTGACTCTTTTCATACATGTCATCCAGGTGCCGAACGAATTTTAAAATTAGTTCCGAAGCGTTACCATTTTCCAAACATGACAACTTTAGTTAAAGACTCGTCAAAGTGTCATTCTTGTCACCAACACAAGGATGCTCCAGCACAAACAGCGAACATACATCGTTATTCAGTTTCGATGAGATTTTGGGAACGCACCAACATGGATGTTCTAAGTGCCCTACCAACAATCGAATTAAGAAACGGGCACATCTTGGTGCTTATTGACCATTATGACCATTATGTGGAAATAATTTTCATACCGAACCACACTGCTCAGACAGTATCAAAGTGTCTGCTGGAGTATATTATAAAAAAAATCATTCCACACCTCAAGTCCTGATTTCCGACAACGCACCAGAATGAATTTTAAAAATTTTCACTTCATTCTGTGAAGCTTTGCACGTCAAAAAGGTGCAGATTGTTCCATACCATCCCCAGGCAAATGGATTGGTAAAACATCAAAATGGGAAGATCCTCGCTTGTCTTCGTCATCGTATGAATAAATCTGGGAAGAACTGGGACGGATGTATTCCATACTTCCAAATTGCTATCAACAAGAAGTACAACAGCTCCTTTGGAGATACGTCGCATTTTCTGCTATATCATTATGACAAGCGGTTGCGTTTTGATGCATAAGATACGGGGATAGCCGATACGGGAGAAATGATTGAACCACCACCAACTTCAAGGTATTTTCATGAACTTACCCAAAGTTTCTTATACCTAAACAACAGACTATCCAAGTTGAACAGCTATGTTACCTCAAACACATTAAATCTCCTCAGCACTCTAAGAAACTTATTTCAAAATGGGATGGACTATAACCATCGAACCAAAGTTGTCCATAGTGATGATATTAAAATAGTCGAGGAATCTGGGAACTTTAACATCATGCAACCACCAAGATGTACGAATTCCATGCAAAGTGGGCCATTTACTGGTGTGACAGATCAGGATTCGGAAAATTCAGATATCTTCTTCCGACCACCGTTTCAGTCTCATAGCTTTTCAAAGTTTCGAATCGCCAGTCGATGCTAATTTGCTTTCTGCGAGGAATTTATCTAAAGAATCATTGTACCTTCAAGCCATACCCAAAGGTCAAGAAACAATTCCACGGGTCGAACGGTAAACACCCGGGACGGTTATTAAGTCGTAGGGGAGGTAGTACCATCTGACTCAGTTTCGATAGAACCACCACCAATAGTACCACCTGACTTACTTCCGATGGAACCACCACCTATATAGCACCACTTGACTCAGTTTCGACGGAACCATCACCTATAACTATACCTCCGTTACCACAAGAAGAGCGTCCTGCTCTACCGGTTAAACAGTGTGATGTAAAACCTCCAGGAGAGTTAGACGCTGCAACGGGATCACAAAGTTCTGAAAGATTCACATTCGACTTTGTATCACCGTCTCCACCTTCTCCGATTGACGATGAATGGGCAGACCCTACTTTCTTTGCCCGAATACCACGGCCAAGGCCCATAGCGTCTGTATTTGGTCATGTGCCTGATGAGAGGCGACGGAAACGTGGTCGTACCCCGAGATCAAAGACTGTATCAAAGTTGTCCTTTTTTATTCCCCATTACACCTTGCGAGTGAGTAAAGATAAGTCTGCTAAATCAAATAGATTTGAGCCATCGTAAATAGCAAATCCTGTAAATAGTCCGTATTCGCGGAAGTTTTAGGCATATACGTGCGAAATTGCTTGCTTAAACAGTTTTATTGCGTTTTGGCTTCAGCTCATCACTTTGCACAGAAGTTAAGTTTCAGAGCAACATACAATCCAGTACAATGAAAAAAAAAAATGTTGATTTCTTTTCGCTGGTTCTTCGGTTTCGCTGGTTATTCCGTTTCATCACCCAATTTAAAAGCGTAACTCAATTTATGGTATGGCTATAATAGTAATTAAAACACACATTTTGAAATGAAATCTCTAACGGACCATGAAGAATCACTACATGCTCAATTAAACTTTATACCAACCAAATATGAGAAATGTATACTTTAACACTAGAAGAACGAACGGCTCAATTTGATCCGCTTTTGCAGGTTCTTGCCTAATATTCTTTTAATAAATATGATTTATCATTTTGACTCTGTCGCCCTTCAAAATTTCCGTCCTTCTAGTGTCAATATATGTAGTACCACTGTCATTGTTACTCTATTCCTGTCTGTGAAGTCCCACTCGTGTCATCTAAACGCTTTATTCGTACATCTTCATCAAACTACTCTTGATGAAAGGTTAGAACTAAAATTTTACAGTAATTGTCCAGTGTATAAATTCAGTCCGAGTCAAACAAATTCAGTCCGCGCGTAAAAACTCCGCTGATGATCAGAAACGTTAGCTACATTCACTGTTCATAATCACCTCGATACATTCCCTACTGAATGGAAACTCTCTACCAATAGATAAATAACAAATCAAAGGATTATATTTGAATGTCCTTTTGTAATAGCCATCCCTAACCCCTTGATTGTCATACTCTGGGTGTAATGAGGAATTTAAGTGAAAGTAATTTGCTAATGAAAGTTTTGATGTTAAACCTGATTAAAATTTTGTAATTCCTATTTGTGTCCCCTAGATAATAAGGACCTTTTTTTGAGGGGAGGGTGACTATGAACTCGGTTGATATGGAACTAGAAAATATGCAATAAGCTCATCATTTTCTGTTGTTTTTTCAACGTTATGTATATAAAACTTGCATGCACAGATGCACTCAACACACGTAAACTCACAATTTTACTTCGCACGCAAATTCCTTGTTCGTGCGCCCGAGTGTTGGGATTGCAAAATAAGGATTTATTAATAATATGATTTATAATACAAATTGTTACATAAATGAAAAAACATAATTGAAGATTTAATAGTTAGGGTATAAATTCCTCGTAGACCTCAGATGAATTTAAACAACATACGTGACTGCTTGCACGGAAAGAGCCGAACTAGTCTTAACTGGAATATTTGACTTTTTTGTCACCCACTGAAGTGTAGGCGTATCAGTCACGTGATGCCCCACCTCCCGTTTCGTTCAATCCTGTTTTAGTTTTTAAATGGCATTTGATATATATAATTAAATTATTTAATCTTGTCAAATAGGTCAAATAAGTTAATTAAATAATATAAAACAGAGAGGAATTCGTAAAACTCATAAAATAGTGTATGTAAAAGTTGTCTCTAAGGTCTAGGTTCATAAGAGCGATGGACGAAAAATTGTTTCCCCAATACGAGGTGAAAATCCGAAGTGCAGAAAGGAGACAGAGCGCAGTGCAGATGGAGATTCATGCAGTTAGTCCAGAACGGGCCACCAGAGAGATAGCTGTGACAGTCCGTCAGTGATAGGCCATTAGTCAGAGGAAGAAGAGTGGAGCTTATTAATTAAACAGGTCCTGGGCGCTGCACGCGACATATATAGAGAGCATTGACAAAAATAGACACCTTTGATTTTAAAAAAAAACAATTTTGTTTTGATTGTTTTGATAATAAATGGCAAAAATTAGTAACTATACTGAATCAGTATATATTTAGAACCGTGTTCTTTTCCGCTTTGCATTATGTAACGCTGACACACTTTCTATTATTCTAGTGATGAGCTTTGCTATTTGTTCTTGAGGTATTGCAGTCAGTCTTCTTTTATGGCTTTGACGAGGCTTTCTCGGGATGTAGGCTTTGGTCACCGCTTCCCTAATAGCCTATCTAGCACGTACCACATATGTTCTGTTGGATTTATATCCGGGGATTGATTTGCCATTGAAGACGTTCAGTTCCATGGATGTCATGTCACCTCTGCGTAATACAAGCGGTATGAGCTGGGGCACCATCTTCCATGAACAGTTGAACATACTTTTGTGTGGAGAAACATTTTCATTAGAATAAATGGGTAGCAACCCCTCTTCTAGGATCTTTACATATTTGGCTGAGTTAACTGTTCTTGGGCAGACCACCAACTCTGTTCGTCCATTGGTCCAAACTGCACCCCACACCAATATAGAAAATTCCCCGTGTTTTACCGTAGCTTGCAGATACCACAGAGAAAATTTTTCTTGAGATGAACGGCTGCATACCCACACCTGCCCACTGTATGGAAATGAAGAAAACCGAGATTAATTCGAAAAGATTACGATATTCCAAAAGGCAGAATCATGTTTGACTATCGATGCTGCTCACTACTCCCGAGAGGCAGTGTTGCAAAGGATGAGCATGGGCTTCCTTCTAGCCATATACTCTGCAGTAGGTAGCCCTTGTAAAGATATCGTCTGATGATCCTAGACGTAACCTTAACTCGAAAAGCCAATTCAGCAGCGGTCTTGCGAGGGTCGTTTCTGCACGTCTTCTAACGGCACAAAGCGTTCTTTCAGATGGAACTGGATGGCGAAGACGATCAGGAACTGTTGTTTTCTGGGTATTCTTGAACTGCGTAATGATTCTTAATTGTTAATAATGGAATGCAAAACCTTCGTGAAACCTTCGACCTCTTGTGAAATCTAGCAATTCCCTGGAATCTCTGCGTCGTGGCATTGTGAAATACTAATTTATCTCTGATAGTTACCTTACCCTGACAACATGGTTTAAAGACAATGATTGTGGTGTCTACTTTTGTCAACCCTCTGCAGATATATATATATATATATATATATATATATATAATATATATATACACACAGGGTGGGGCAAATGTGGGTATACAGTAGTAATAATAGCTAACTGCATACCTACTTTCGCACTACCCTGTATATAGTTTTTATAAAGTCCTTGTGCGGTTTCAAAAATTAATAAATTTATTTCTAGTTTAGACAAGAAAACGCTACGGAAACCATTCGAATGGTTTCCGTAGCGTTTTCTTGTATCTGATTTTTTTTTTTATCGCATTGCAATATTCCTTCAGGCTACAATAAATCCACCATCTGCACCAATACAATATTTAAATCTGGTTCGCAAAGAACGGTATATCTATCTAGAAATTCTTGTGTTATGTCATTTATTGCTTTTGTGATTGTCCTTCAGCTATTCCAGATTTTTGGTTTGAAAGAGTAAGTACTGTTTTTAACATGCCCCATATAGGGAAAAAATCCAAAGGAGAGAGATGAGGTAAATAGGTCTTCCAACGAATAGGTCAACATGAACGAGATTCACAGTTTGGTACACTCTCAGAAAATCAGATATAATTGGTCAGGTTTATTTTTGATGAAGCTACTATTAATAGGGAGTGTTACCTGGCAATGCTGAGGAATTTCTTTATTCCACAACTCAGGGCTTTAAACTTCTTACACACCAAACTTTTTCAGCAAGATGAAGTTCCATATCGCTATTCCTTGAATGTCACAACTTTGTTGAATGAAACATTTTCCAGAAAATGAATCGGTAGATGTGAGCCTTTTCCTTGGCCACCCCGTTCATCAGATTTCTCGCCTTTGGATTTTTCCTTCTGGGGTCTTTGCTCTTCCAAACTACAAAATCTGGATGACCTAAAGAACAGAATTATAAAAGTAATCAAGGACATCAACACAAGAACATTTGTATTGATGCAGATGGTGGATTTGTTGAAACCTGAAGGAATATTGTCATGCGCTAAAAAAACTGACATATTAGCATTCAAATGATTTTTGCCGCGTTTCTTCCATCTAAACTAGAAATAGTTATTAATTTTTGAAGCTGGGCAGGGGCTTCAGAAAGACTAATATATATATAATATATATATATATATATATATATATATATATATGAGTAGACAAGTGGAAATTTGCAAATTTGAAGAGAAGTGCAAGTTCCACCATCTTACTGTCTGCAACACCTATGCAAGATATGGGAGGTGCAAATACGGACAAAAATGCCGTTATCACCACCACCCTCAAAGGAACGCAACGGGTGAACAGGAAAAACGAATATCAAAGAAGGGTACCAATTTTTTAGACGTAGCCAACACAATTCAGCTGCTAAATACTATCCAGCAAATAGAAAATCAGCTGACAAATATAGGAATCCGAGAGCCGGACAGAAGGCACGCACAAAGACACTTCATGCGTTATCGGGACAACAGGTAAATTCTCGGAGGACCACAAGACAAACGAAACCGGCACCACCATTGGAAAACGAATCGGAACCACCTGTATGCGAAAACGATAGAGAAAAAATAAAAATAATCCTAGCCAACATTCAGGGCCTTAAATCAAATCATTCCCCGAACAAAGTTTTATACCTGAAAGGACTCATGCAAGAAGCCGGAGCAGACTTTGCATGCCTCATGGAAACTCATCTAAAGGACTGCCAGGCGAACTGTGAAAACTATGAGTTCTGTGTTGACAAAAAAGAAATACAAATTGACAACTATAACATACTCCGAGCCGACAGAACAGTGAGATGTAAAGGAGGATGTGCTATTTACACACGCGAAAGGCATATTGCAGAAATTACTATAAATACCTCAAACAGCTACGTAGAATGTGTAGCAGCAAAAGTTGAAAAATTAAATATGGTACTAATTATAATGTACAGACCGCCAAACACGCCAACCTCAAAATTCTGACATTCCATTACAGAGGTAAGAAACTGGGTGAAAGATCTTCACTCTCCAACCCCAAATATTTTTCTCTGTGGTGATTTTAATTTCCCATTCATGAAATATAAAAGGATAGGAAAAAATATATGTATACACCAGGACAAGGGGGGCACACGTAAAGAGCAGGAGCAGATGAAAATGCTACTAGCTCTGCCAATGAATTTATGCTAACGCAAGAAATAACAGAAAACACAAGAAAAAACAACTGCCTAGATTTGGTATTCACAAACAACAGCAACCTAATTGATAATGTAGAAATACCCACAACTATAATATCGGATCACAACATTATTGAAATAACAAGCAATATAAAAGCAACAGGAAAGGAAAGAACACGAACAACAGAAAGAAGCAAATTCGAAATTTTTAATTTTCACTCCAAAGCTATAAACTGGGAAGATGTTGCATCCAGCATGAAAGTAATAGATTGGCAAACCATTTTCGAGGCCAAGACAACAGAAGAGATGCTAATGACTTTAGAGAAGACGCTGGAAATTGTGGAAAGACATGTCCCAAAAATACAACAAAGAAGAAAGAGAAGAAGGTTCGAGAGACAAAAGAGCTCATTGTTCCGAAAGAGAAAAAGAGTGATTGCAAAATTAAGTAACTGTAAAGATAACAACATCAGAAAAATATTAAATGATAAACTGCAGAGTATCGATGGCGTCATACAGGAACTAATTGAGAAGCATATAGAAAAAGAAGACGACAACGCTATAGAAGCTATAAAGGTTAACTCAAAATACTTCTATAATTTTGCAAAAAGGAAGTCGAAAAACCATGCGACTATCGGACCTTTGAAAAACGAAGACAGTACTCTATCTGATGATCTAACATGTATCTGAAATATTAAGAGCTCAATACGAATCATCTTTCAGTATCCCAAAAAGTAACAAACTGATATGCGATTGCGATAGAAACGGGTTCTTTGAAGAAGAACTACAATGGGAAAGTATAACGGACTTCGACTTTACGAGAGATGTTATTACACAAGCTATAGGAAAACTAAAAACACACTCAGCGGCTGGACCGGATAAATGGAATGCCACACTGATCAAAAACTGCAAAAATGCAATCGCTGAGCCCCTATATTGGATATGGAGACGATCACTAGACACGGGAGAAATACCGGACATCCTGAGGAGCACGCACATAATCCCAATATGCTAACTGACATAGATGATGACGTTACCAGAGACAGCACAGTAACATCCTTTGCCGATGACACAAAGATCAGTAGAAAAATAAGAAACCCTGAAGATATAGGATCTGTACAAACCGACATGAACAGAATCTACAAGTGGACGGAAGACAACAATATGAAGTTTAACACTGAGAAATTTCAGCTGTTACGGTACGGAAAAAGAAAAGACCTAAAATCCATGGAATATTATACTCCAAATGGACAGGAAAATCAGAGAAATTGTAGAGCAAAAGATTCAGAGGTTGTAATGACTGATGATGCGAAATTTGAAACACAAAATAAGATACCAATAAACAGAGCAAAGAGAATAACTGGGCAGATACTGAGAACCTTTAAACGAAGGGATAGGAATATAATGATTCATCTACTGAAAACACTGATCATACCCAAATTGGAATACTGCTCGGTTCTAACATGCCCATATAAAAAAGAAGACATTAGACAGCGAGAAGGGATTCAGAGAAGCTTCACAGCCAAGATCAACGGGTGCAAAGAACTAAATTACTGGGAAAGGTTACGCGAACTAAACCTATATTCACTGGAAAGGAGAAGAGAGAGATACACCATTATTTACACTTGGAAAATAATGGAGAAACTAGTCCCTAATCTTACTCTGAACCCTGTAACTCCCCAAACAACAGTGGAAAGTAGAAAAGGAAGACTGTGTCGTGTTCCCAAATTAAAGGCGAGACAGGGAACATCCTTAACCCTGAAAGAAAATAGTTTTGTTGTGAGAGGACCAAAACTGTTTAATCAGCTGCCCAAAGACCTAAGGAACACGAATGGTGTTGCAGTGAACATCTTCAAAAGAAGATTAGACGCCTGGCTCAGAACAAGCCCCGATGAGCCTGGCGTACCTGGCTATGTGAGGATGAGAGTACAAGAAACCAACTCACTATTTCACCAGGCCAACTCGAGAGGAGGGGCGACAAACTTGACCTTCGCGAAATGAGGAATCATCGCACGGAACATTTGAAAGGTGTATATATATACTGGGTGGACCAAAAAAACTATTAACCTGATTTTGAACAATATAATTTTACCTTTATCAAATGTTATTTGTACAATCAATATATGTGTTCTGTATAGAATTTCATACAGTTACCTAATTGAGTCCAAGATTATGCGGAATGTGCCCTCCTCCATTATCAATGCACGCTTGCAACCTTGACTTCTCCCTTATCGACGGCAGTACCGCATCAGGAATTTTTTTCTTGGTAGTAAGCAGCAGTGATTTTGGCATTTTGATCAACAAAAACAATTTCTGACTTCCCTAACTTTGAAATAAAGATGGAAACCATGACTTTTTGAGAAGAATGCGGACGTTCCCTGCAAAGTCGATCTAGACCAGGGGTCACCAACCTGGGCGGTAGCGCCCACTAGTGGGCTCACATTAAAGGTAATTAAACATTTATTTCATTATTTATTTTATCGATTATGTTGATTTATTCTTTTTGAGCTAAGGTGGGCGATAAGCTTTTTTAATTTTCAAAAAATCGTAAAAGTGGGCGGTGAACAAAAAAAAGGTTGGTGACCCCTGATCTAGACTGATAGATTTTTTTGTCCTGTCTTCCATAAACTCGGTCATTTTGTGTGTTTATTATTGAAGCAACCGTAAAGGTTTTCTCGTCGCTGAACCATATTTTCGACACTTCTCTGTCTGAGAATCGATCTACCAGAACACGACATTTTTCAACTCTTGCTTGCTTATTTGATGCAGAGAGCTTATGAACTTCGACTCTTTTAAAACAGTTAAGTCCCAGATCATCTTTTACTATACGACGAACACTAGAGCGAGAAATACCAGTAAATTTTTAAATTTCTCTAGCGGACTTCTGGGTGTTGGGCCGTTCTTTTTGACTGCATATCATGGATGGAACCGTGTCAATATTTTCCTCAGTACATGACGTTTTTGGCCTTTCACTGCCTTCTTTTCGTTTGGTCGACCCTGTGATATCGATTTTCTTTATGAGATATTCAGGTCCAGGTATTGTCCATCGTTATTTGGAAACTCTTTCTTCACTCGTTTTGCACCCCACTGTTTCTCCTTACGCAGGTTCAATATCAGTACTTCATCTTCCAAAGAGTATCTCATTATGTTATGACTTGTTCACCAACTATAGCAGAATGATGGTCTGAAATGAAAAACGAAATAAATTAATTATTTTGTGTAAAAATTAGGATAATTAATTATTTATGGAGAAACTGACTGTCATCTGAAAGTATCAGTTGCTGACTTTGACCGCCTTTCAGTCTAGAGTCAAAGCCAGCGTTTGAAAGAGTAAAAGTATGGGTACAACATACGGCCTCAGCAGTAAGAAACAGGGTGAACCACAGTATTTTTTTAAAAGACTGGGTAATAGTTTCTTGGCCCACCCTGTATATATATATATATTGCCTCATTGGCAATATAATAATATTAATTTAGTTAGTGATTGCTTGGCTCAAGGTCACCAAATCTTTTCAAAAGACGTCAATTGATTGTCAGTAATAAAAGTAATAAAAGTGATACAAGGCTTTCTTGGGTTTTCATTTATTTAACAAAGCAAAAGGGGAAAGTTTCATGGTGGTTATGAGGTTTAAGTGTGACAAAAAAGTTACGGTCGCTTGAATGCAAGTTCCCAGAATGAATGGAACTCAAGTTGGAATGTTATAAATGTGCATTTGAATAATGTCTTGAATATTATAATAACGCGCGAGGAAATTAGAGTCTTCATACGAAGTTAGATGAATGACACCAGGCGAATGCAGCCTGTTACGACGTCGTTACATGATGAGATCTAACGTGTCACTAAAGATTTTCTTCAAGGAAGGAGGCGAGGTGTGACCGTGTGACGTTCACGGCAGGGCGGGAAAGCTTCGAAGATGTCTCGCGATGTGACGTCATCTTGGTCGCGGCCGTGTGTCGACAGAACAATAAGTCCATTGTGAAGGCAGAAGTCACTGCAGAAATTGTTGGAGATCGAAAGCATATATATATATATATATATATATATATATGGAGTCTCAAACACGCGGGCCACATGTATCCTTTCAACGTTTCCAATGTGGCTCGCACGAAATCGAATGAATTGTACTCGTATATATGAATGAAGAGGGAATTTGAAGGTATTATAAATATTCCTCTTTAAATATGTAGCATAAACATAAACATGCAATAAACAAATGTATAGAGGCAAGTACGCATTAATAACATTTTCAGTTTCCTTATATATATATATATATATATATAATATATATATATATATAATATATATATATATATATATGCTGTGGAGTTCCGATTTCACGTTCCAAGGAATGGATATCTGCTCTTGAATTACACCATTTTGACAGCAGAATTAAACGACAAAAGCGGTGCACTTTTTATTTATATTTTTATAAAATTTATTGTCTGCTCGGACGAAACAGGATTTTAGTGTGTAAAGGTCGCTTATAAACTGTTTAAATGTAAACCAAGTTATTATAATGGGCATAATTTCTGTTACATCATATTTATTTATTTATTTTTTTATTTATTTGCCTTTATCTCAGATTTCGTGCTCTCTCTATTGCCAATAACTCGGAGAAAATAATTATCCCGGATCTTCTTCTAAGAGTTAGGTTAGGTTAACCTAACTTAACCTAATGGGGGGTGTAAAACCGAGTTATTTGAATGTCGGATTAAAATCCTAACACGGTTGAAAATTAAAAAATAATAATAATTGTTTGAGGTAAAAAAAAGCTTTCTTTAATTTTTTTTAAGGGAACCCCCCCCCCCCCCCCCTCCCGTCCCATCTACCCTAACGAAAACGTAAAATATCGGTTATCCGAGTTACTGACAGTTTGATTATCACCCACAAAAATTACACAAATATCCAAGATATATATATATATATATATATATATATATATATATGTGGTGGACGGATATCCGCATCCGCACTTCTGACTGCGGATGTTATGCGGATATTACCTCTCATAAATTATGCAATTTGCAATTAAATTGGCTTATAAGGCCCAGTCATGCACATTTCATGTAAAGTATTAATTATCACTGGCCAACAAAATGAAACTTTTTTTTCTCATCACAAACATGATCACACTTTTTTTAATGCATTTTTCGCGCTGATTCCGAATCTGGTTTTATGTTTTTTCTAGCACGTATAGTTATATAGATACACTGGTTTTGATATTTTTAAGTTTTTATATTGCTATAAGAAAATTTATGGATGTATAGATCACACTTAGGAATGCTAAACAACAAATACATCATATACCTTATTCAATGTACTTATAAATAAAGAATATATACATTATTTTATTAAAAGCGCTGTGAGTGTGATTTCCTTTTGTAAATTTGGCCTGGATTGTCACGATACAGCATCCAACAATGGTCCGCCATCATGCTTTCATTCCAATATCCTAGGTAGCGCTTCTCCATCATCTGAATATCTTGATGGAAGCGCTCTCCTTGCTCGTCACTCACTGCACCAAGGTTTCAGGAAAGAAATCTAAGTGGGAATGCAGGAAGTGAATTTTTAACGACATTCGACACTCCATTTCTTGAAGGCATCAAGGAGGTTCTTGACTCCATCCTTATACGCAGGTGACTTGTTGCTTCCAAGAAAGTTTTCACATATCCATTTGAACGCCAGCCAAGCCTTCAATTCCAGCGGACTTAGGACTTTTTCAAATTCAGTGTCATTCAAACCTCCCTTATTTGTGGCCCAACAAAAATTCCTTCCTTCAATTTTGCTGCAGTAACCTTCGGAAATTTCCTTGAAAGGTATTGGAACCCTTCAGAATTGACTTTACCCATTGCTTTAACAAAATTCTTCATTAAACCAAGTTTAATGTGAAGAGGTGGCAGATAGATCTTTTGGGGATCCACTAAAGGGACAGACTGGACATTGCTTATCCCTGGGACATATGTATACCTAAGTGGCCAGTCACTTTTGGTGTAATGTTCTATAGTGGCGCGACTGTCCCACAGGCAAAGGAAACAACAAAATTTTGTGAATCCTGACTGCATACCCATAAGCATTCCTATAACTTTTAGATCTCCACAAACATTCCATTGATGACTGTCGTATTTGATTGCCTTAAGTAGTATATCCATATTGTCATATGTCTCTTTTAGATGGACGGAATGGGCAATGGGGATGGATGGCATTATATTACCATTACGCAAAAGAACTGCTTTCAGGCTTCTCTGCGACGAATCAATAAAGAGGCGCCACTCAGATGCCACATACGTCTGAGATATGGCTGTAAATAGTCCATTGATGTCATGGCAATAACAGAGAGGACCGTCTACTGAAAAGAATGCTGTTAATTCAAAATTCCGCTTTCGGTAGTAACTAAGTAACTAATACGAACATTGTTCTCAAGTAAATTGTTCTCCTTTAGTCTTGAGGCGAGAAGCTCTGATTTCTCTTTAGACAGCGATAAGTCTCTAACAAGATCATTCAACTGTCCTTGGGTTAACTTTTTAGGCTCTAAATGTCTACCTTCAAAAGTGTACTCTGGTTCTGTAGATGGTCCGGAAACGCCAGTTGCACCTTCATCACTTTCCATGTCATCTATGATAGAATCTAGCCTATCACTTGGGGGAATTGGAATGGGCAATGTTTCATCATGTTTTACTGGTCTACGTGCTGAGTCCAAGTTTGGATATACAATCTGGTGTTTGTTCTTGGCAGAAAACCCCATTAAGTTCACACTACAAAAATAACAGTCTTCATGATGATCTCTCGGCTCCCTCCATATCATGGGGATGGCAAATGGCATTTAAGCTTTCTTTTTGTTAAGCCAATCACGTAATCCATTTGAACAGACAGAACAGATTTGATGTGGCGCCCATGGTTTATCTTGGTCACCTAGATGGCAACCAAAGTATAGCTTGTATATTTTCTTAATGTCGGTTGTAATACTTCGTCGCTGTGTTTTAGTTGTCAACTGGCCGCATACGAAACAGAACTTGTCTGGGTCATTCTTACATTGTCAAGGCATGTTGACTGACCTGAGCAAACTATAAATTCAAAAAAAATGTACACCAACTTGACACAACAAGTTCTTGGACTGGACTG
>JAJOZX010006412.1:10000-45000 GCA_023014485.1 Bathynomus jamesi | reverse complement strand
CAGTTATACTCAATTTTAGCTTTGTTTTAGAGAGAGAGAGAGTTGCAAAAAGTAAAAAAGTCTCTCTCTCTCTCTATATTTTTTCTTGGATCCTCGTTCATTTTACGATCCCCCGATTTACTGTCTTTCTCAATTTATACTGTAATAATTATTTACTGTAAATTGTGCATGCTTTAATTACAGACACACCCGACAGCGTGTAAATCATACACTAAAATTGGACATGCATTTACTTTTTGTATTCATTCGACTCTGTATAGAGTGACTGCTACTGAAGGCCTTTCCAGTAAAAGCTAATGTAGTATTTGATTTATTAAATAGTCTATTTGGCCGATATATTAATAGCACCAACAGGTAAGTGAACATTTGTCAAGGTTTACCATCTCACTTTTCACTGACACAACCTTAACGAGACGAAATAATTTACCAGTTGGATTTTATGTTTATTAAAATAACTGTAATTTAGTTAAGGAGTCAAGTCTTTAGGGTAAAGGCGAATGTTATTACATTAAAAATTTACAGCACAGAGAGAGAGAGAGAGAGAGAGAGAGAGAGAGAGAGAGAGAGAGAGAGAGAGAGAGAGAGAGAGAGAGAGAGAGAGTCTGGTAACTTGCGACTAACAGTAAAATGACAAGCTATATTTAACAAAATTTCGAGAGCCCCAACTGAACAAAATCTAGAATTCAACTTTTCCCCCCGAGGGGCACTCCTCCCCCATTCCCAACAGAACCCCCCTCCCCCAAAGAATATAAAAACCGTTACAACCTTTGAGAGGTTACATTCAAACAAACATCTTCAATTTATCTTTCCTAAATAATTATATACAAAAATGCTATATTGACAATGTTCATTAAAAATATTTCTCAAACAAATACAAATAAAACATAAACGCTATTTCAGAATTTCTCTCATTGCCATTTATTAAATTTATTACAAATCAGATCCGCACATAACACTTAAAAAGAAAAATTCAACTTTAATTCGAGTGACTTTTGTGTGCCACATACCTATTTCTAGCCTTCAATTCACACACAAAAATAAGGAAATGCATGTCTGTCTCCTCATTTCATAGTCTTAATGTAGACATCACCAGGCTGATGTATGACTATAAAAGGATATTAATGGTTTTATTAGTTCCCACGCGAGTATATAATACTTTTATTGCCAGTATAATTCTGTCAAGACCTCCATATTTCATGTATTTTATTCAGATGAGAAGTTTTAGCTATGCATGCGTGCGTTACTCGTTATTTTGTGTAGCTTTTTTCTTCCTCCAAAGTATATTTACTTTTAGAATGCAGATTGATAGTCATTCATAATTTATCCTCTATTTGCTTGGTACACGCACGTAGTCAGTTTTGTGGGTAACAGTATACTATATCGCCCTCATTACAGAGCATACAGTCTGTTTACGACTATGTTCTTGTGCTTCCCATGCATTTAAAGTTTAGACGTACGTGTTTATGATCAAACTATTTATTCTTTATGGTACAGAAATAGCGCTTACACCATTCACTATACATATGTTACGTACAATACCTTTCAAATTGGATTCATGCATCATAATATGATGACACTGTACAATTTACGTTTTATGAGTTAGTATTATGCAAAATCATATTTGGAACCCAACATTCTCTCTCTCTCTCTCTCTCTCTCTCTCTCTCTCTCTCTCTCTCTCTCTCTCTCTCTCTCGTGGTGATCAACTATGAACCTACAAACATTTCATCGACAGGAAACTTTATCGAAATGAATAACCTAACTTAACAATCTAATTTAATTTAATCTGACCTAGTCTAACCCTATAAAAAAAATTGGATAAAATGTCACGTCCACAAAATGTCGTTCACCCGAGCCTCGTCAGCACGATGATGCTTCGAGCTGCTCTCACCATGAGTGGGTGTATGATCAGAGTATTGCTTTGTAAGAGTTAAACTGTAAATAATTTGTGGCCTGAGTATTGATGAAAGTATATATATATATATATATATATAAAACACACACACACACACACACACACGTATATAATGTTACTGAATGTATTTTCCATAAATGGTGGGACATTCGAAGAAATTTTAGTATCTAAAATTTAAGGAAGAGTCAAAATGAGCCAACACTCAACAAGACCCACGTGTTCATGGTGTAGTGGTTATTACGTCTGTCTAACACACAGAAGGTCCCAGGTTCGACCCCTGGTGAGCGCAGTTTTTATATTGAAACCGCAAAACACACTCTTATGATCATCTTTATATATATATATATATATATATATATGCAAATATGCCATTATTTAAAAAAATAAAAAAATTCTTTATATTTTTCATTTTTAAAATGACGAACTTTTTTCCCACCCAAAACGAATAATAATGAAAGCATTTCACTTTCTTTATCATTATTTCACTATTTTTCTATAATTAATTAATATAGAATACAAATCACTTTCACTTATAATGACAACTAATTGAAGGTTATTAAGGTCGGACTTTAGCAGAGATAAGAGAACAAGTATTTCCTTCCATCCTTTGACGTTAAGTTTGTAAGCCAATCAGGGACGAGAATTTCAAAATTTAAAACGTATCTCGTTGTTCATTGGTCAAAACCTTTACGTTGGGGACCACACATTAATACTGGTGGTTAACACTTTATCTGAATTAAGATTTTATATATATATATATATATATATATATAATATATATATATATATATAATAGTTAATTTTAAATTTTTAATTGTAGTTAATTTTAAATTAATATTTAAAACCAGTCAAACATTCATCCCAAATGTTAGTATAATAATTACTACCTAGTTATTATTTAATATTTTTTACTAAGATACTTAATTTCCATTTAAATAGAAAAGCTTAGAAGATTTTTAATTTTTAAAATAATAAAAAAAACGTTAAATTCAAATAAAGTTGAATAAATAGAAAGGTATATAATGTGTTGTGCTGTGTCAGTGGCATATATAATGTGTGTGTGTGTGTGTGTGTGTGTGTGTGTGTGTGTGTGTGTGTTACAGGGAATCTGTGTAACTAATGATTTCATGATATCTCTAAAATGTTCAGGGATTTCATGTAAGGTTAAGTCGTGATATTTTCGTTAGTCTTAACGAAAATATCATGACTTATCTAACCAATTGCCAAGGACGCGTACAGTTGACCTAACCGGGCATTCAATAATTTTCCCGTACGTTTAACGAAAATATTACGATTTAACCTCGCATGAAATCCCAGAACATTTTAGGGATTTCATGATATCCCTAGTTACACAGATTCCTTGTAACATACAACGAAAATTTTACGACTTAACTTAACCAATCGTCAAGGGCGGACAGTTGACCTAACTGGGCATTCAGTTAACATAAATCGGCTTTTTTTTTGCAAAAAGGCCGATTTCGCAAAAAGGCCGTAACATATATACGTGGAATGAACTCTTGTACGACATCCACTTCTATATACAGTAATGATACAACTCAGAATGGTCCCCTATGTGTATAACTCGGAATGATCCCCTATATGTGACCAGCCATGAGTGGATCCCAGGGTCTTTGTTGGTCTGAAACATTATAACATTATAACATATATTTATATGTATGTACATTTATAAAAAAAAATGGAGGTGTTTTAAAAATTGGATTAACTCGAATAAAATATTGGTCTACACGAAGACATTTTCTTGGTTATGACGTTATCGATGGTTGCAGAGAATGAAGCATTCTTATAGTTTTATTTGGGTTTTATATATAATTGCGAGAGTTTGTATAAAAAATTATAATGTAATCTCGAAAGGACCATCTTGAAATAGATAGACACGAACATTGCTTATATGACCGGACTCAGGCAGGCTTCTTCAGTGAGTGATCAAAATAATTAGGAATAAACATGATAATGTTTTATAATGGATTGAGTATACGAGACGTTAAATTTGTTATTTAGGTTTCGTTGTGTATAATCACTGTATGAAAATGGGACATTCACTATTTCGAAATATGTGTGTGTGTGTGTGTGCGCCCCTTTAGATATGTATTTGCTACCGTCGTGTTTTTTCTTAATATATATCTGAATTTTACTAAGTGATGAACGTAAGTAACGGAAGTCTTAAAACGACTTTTAATGCGATGTCAGGCTTACCTTAAACCACGTGATTCATCAAAGTGTCACTCGCAATTTATGAACTCATGATTCGACTCAGCTGCCCTTTTTATACTTGTATTTAAGGAATATGTACTAGTATAAGCGATGTAAGAGGTTCTTTTCATATCAAATTAGGTAATATTTCTTACTTATATATTGAAAAAAGTGTTTTGTGTTTAAGTTTCAATTTTATTAACTATAATAATAGGTTAAAATTAACGCATTATCCCTTTACCTTAAATTGAATAAACCTGTCACTATTATCATCATACCTAAATGCGGTCAGTGCACTTTTTCATTGAAGAATTTATACCACACTTACGAACAATACTTTTCACAAAGTCTGCGTAAGAAAGACTCGTATATGAAATGATTGGTTTAGTATTTTTTTTTTTTTAGACAATGTCATTACATAAATTCTCAAAAAATGCCTCAAAGGTGAATTGAAGCAATTCGAACAATTTTAATAAAGAAATTAAGTCACGGGAAAGGCCAAATTACATCCTCTGATTTGAATGTAACACCTTTTTTTTGTCTGTAATATTCACTTTATCTTTCTTACGAAACGTATTTCATAACAGACGAAATCTTCGGATGGCGAAACGTTTTTATCTTGTTTTTTATAAGAATTTATATTTAGTTTTGAATTTATTTACCGAATTCCCAGAAATGCTTCTGTAAAGGAAGTGTTTTCTGAAAGTGTGTATAAAAATTCTTTTTGCTTTTGTTGGGTTGTTTTACAGAAAAAATGTTTGAGAAGTGTATGAGGAGATTTCTTTTGTACATATGCAGAAACGTTAAAAGCGCTATTATACTCAATTACCGTTAATAATTTCATTAAAACATTTGTTTTTAACATATTTGCTAAGTAATATTAAAAATATAGTTGCGTATATTACGTATATAGAAGTATTTTTTTGGCAAAGTTGTTGTATTTAATGAAATAGAAAATTGAATTCACTATTTTTTATGCCTGTTTACAAAACGTATCTTTCAAGTAACAAATGTTTTGTCTGTCGTTCAGAGTTTATAAAACGTGTACAATATTATTGTCTTAACGTTCTCTCCTACTCGTAATTCAGGGATGGTGTAGACCGATTATGTATTCGCATTTCGTATAATGAAATGGTTTCTAATACATTTTGAAGGCTTTTATAAGAAGCAATGAGGACGGCCACAAACTGGCACAGAGCTCAGGCCAACTAATGCGGCCCATTGCTTTAACTTCCGTATCATTATTATTACCAAAATCATCGGGATTCGAACCCCCGACCTTAGTGTCTCAATTCATTTCGCTTATAGGGAAACGGTGTTATCCACCGAGTTACGAACGCTGGTTTTTTAAGGCTTTTGCTTTTAAATACACTTCTACAAAAAAAATAGGCTAAATCTTAAGACATTTGTTCATACAATGTATAAGATACCACTCACGTGGTATTAAAACTTAATAAAAAAAGTACCTACCTATACTTACCGTCTGAATGACTCGAGTGCATTCCTATCTATGCACGTTATAAAATTATATAAAGCATATAACTTGAGATGACAGTTCAGGATATATATATATATATATATATACACACACCTTTGGTTAGTTTCGCCCGAATTGTTCATTCTGACGAAGGTCAAGCTTTTCACTCCACCTTAGACCTTCAGTTTAACGTGGAATCCGAACCACGCCCCATCAGCAGCCTAGCGTGTGTGTTAATTCATGCGTTATGTTAAACTTGGAAAAACTATTATATATATATATATATATATATATATATATAAAAAACCTTGGTTTTGCTTCAGCCCGAATTGTTCATTCTAACGAAGGTCAAGTTGTTACTCCAACTTAGACCTACAGTTTAACGTGGAATCCGAACCACACCCCATCAGCAGCAGCCCACCGTCTTAACCACTAGGCTACCCAGGGTACCCATTTATCTACCAACCAGTTGATTTATTGTATGGAAGGATGAACAAATGGGTTTTGCTGCGCGCCGCCGGCCGTCATCGGGTCTCGATTGCGGGGGCCGATGGATTCGTAGTCTGCGACGCTAACTACTACCCCACCGAGGCCACATATATATATATATATATATATATATATATATATATAATTTATGACCTATTCAGTGGAAAAATTATTAAAAGTAATATCTAATTTTGTGTTGTAAATTATATGACTTCCTTGTATACTCGTATATGCACATGTTTATCTTTATAATGAAAACGATAAAATTATCGTTTGGAATCAAGCTTTTCATTAACATTTGATCGTAATATAATTTATGAACACCTTATGAACGTGACCTTGTATTCATCGTCTTTTACTGGGCCATCAAGTGGCATGTTCCGTGTATATGTATATATACATATACAGTATAAGCATGTATGCAGTAATTGTCTTTCGAGAATAATACCCAAACATCAAAAACAACGTTTCAGAAAATTAATAGTATAGAATTATTTTTTATACATTTAAGTCGTGTATACACACACACACACACACACACACACACATATATATATATAGTGGCGTTCAAAAGTCTGCGTCCACCTCAGTTTTAGACAATTTCTAGAAAATAATACAACTTTGAGAAAGTATGTCCGCTATATTGAGGTATTTTCTTTTACAACAAATGGTATTTCATATATTCTACTAGATGTGTAAGCAATGTAGCTTTTATTTCATAAGAAAGGACACATTAATGAAAATGGCCCTTTTTAGTCCTGTTACGTTTTTTTCTTTGCAGTATAATAACCCCAATTTTAACCCAGGTATTGGTGACAGACCATAGCCAAATGTTATTAATCCTCAAAATAGTGTATTCATGCAGTAATTTTAACAACTGGTCAATTATCACTGATAAAACCAATTAGTCAATGACAGTGTAGTAATTTGATTAAAAAATAATTAATAATTTTCTCTATTCTCTTTTTACAATTGAAATGTCTAAGGAACTAAGTTTATAAGTAAATAATTGCCCTTTCAAGAGAGGGAATGCCCTAACGCCAGATCTCGGCAAAAATTAACGTTTCAAAAGGGGCCGTCCAAAGAACTATAAGCAGATATAAAGAATCTGGATCGTGCTCTTCAAAGACAAGATCTGGCAGACCTAAAGTGACTACTGATTCTGAGGATCATTACATCGAGGTTACATCACTGCGTGACAGAAAAGCCACCGCTACACAGATTCAGGCACAGTTGAATGAACAACGGGACTCTCCAATAAGTACAAGTACTATAAAAAGAAGACTCATAAAAGCTGGTCTCCATGGCAGAGGAAACAAAATAAGGCTAAAAGATTGGAGTGGGCAAGAGAATATCGAAATTTTACTGTAGACGACTGGAAAAAGTTCTTTTTACTGATGAATCAAAAGTGGAACTTTTGGGGTCTCATAGAAGAGTTTATGTTAGACGTAGAACCAACGAAAAACTGATAGATCCCTACGTAAAACATTCAGTAAAACATGGTGGAGGCAACATTCAAGTTTGGGGTTGTTTCAGTTATTCTGGAGTTGGAGATCTTCACAGAATCACTTACACTCTCACAAAAGAGAAGTACCACTCCATACTAGCGAGACATTCAATACCATGAGCATTGAGGCTTTATGGTCAAGGATTCATTTTCCAGCAGGATAACGACCCAAAGCACACTTCTAACCTTTGCATGAACTATCTCGACAAGAAAAAAGATGAAGGTATTCTACAAATTATGAAGTTTCCTCCACAAAGTCCTGATCTCAGTCCAATAGAGCATCTTTGGGACCATTTGAAGAGTCTGAAAGCTAAAAAGAATATAACTTCTCTTGATTCTCTCTGGGAGAATGTAGAAGAATGCTGGAACGACCTAGCACAAGATGTTATCCAGAAACTTGTCGAATCTATGCCTCAGAGTGGAAGCTGTCATTAAAGCAAAAGGAGGTAATATCGATTATTAATAAGATTATGCCATTAAATTGTTAATTTCTTTACTAATTTATAATAATTACATTTAGAAGCAAGTAATGTAACAATAAAAAATCAAATTTTGTTGTAATTATCATTTGATATATATATATATATATATATATATATATATATATATATATATATATATAAAACTGATATACCTCTATATAATAATAATCATTGAGGAGAACCAGAAACTGGCATAGCGCTCTGGCCACTTAATGCGGTCCATTGCTCTGACTCCTCATGTATTATTATTATTATTATTACCAGATCATCGGGGTCCGAACACCCGACCTCGGTGTCTTCACTTCGCTTACAGGGAGACGATGTTACTCACTGAGCTACGGATGTTGGTGGTTATATTTATATATACACATTCTTCTCGCAGTAATAATGATGATTTGGATTCTTTAACCTCCTCCGTAATGGCTTGGGTTATGTGACAGTGGGGATCTACAGCTTTAGTGTACGTGCAATCCGAATCACGGGTCACTACATCATCTGAACACGGAGGACGCTCACTCCTCCAACTACTGAACAGTTGCTTCTCGTAAAATCCTTTATTATGTATAAATACATTTTTATAATAGAAGAAATTAATGCAAAATTATTAATTTTTAAAAATATATATGTATGACGTCACAACTTTTCAATTATTAATTGAAATGAAAAGTATGAAAACTGGGTAAGAATAAATTAATTATAATTATTTAACAACGAAAATAATTGGTAAAAAATAGGACTTCATAATTAATTAATTTATTTATTTATTTTTTATTTGCACTGATAAGGAAAGATTTTCGATTTACTGTTGGCACTTTACAGAGGCACTGTTATCTTTAAACTTTTTTTTTGTCGTAACCTCCCCATATGAAAATGCATAAAAATTCATCGATACATTAATTAATATTTGAAAATTTTCCTTAATATTTTTGTTGTTGTTTTATCCTAAACAAACTATAAAATAACTTTTGCTATACTTACGTCTGTGCCTATATTTGTAGTCTTATTCCTATAAATCAATTAAAAAAATATTACAAGCGTCTATCTATCTATATCTATCTATCTATCTATATATATATATATATATATATATATATATATAAAATATAATCTTTTCTTTTATATATATATATATAATATATATATATATATATATATAATATATGTATATATGTATGTATGTTGTATATATATGGCAATACTTTGCACATGTGCATGCTATTCCGGGATTTGGAGATCCTTTTGTATGTAGAAGTTATAATCTTCGATAAGAATCTCGGATACTCCTTCAATAACGGCCTTATATATTAACCAAAGATGTATTGTAAACGATCATGCATCCTTTACGGGGAATTTTCGTGTATACCTTTACAGAATATACTGTAGAGTTGTACGTTAGACGTTGAACTGCCAAACAACGATGACAAATCAAAAGATTTTACGTGTCTAAACTGTGCAACAAATCCATCGAAAATAAAGTGGATTTCGAAAGAGTATTTGCATATATTGAAGTATATAAATAAACAGTTCCCATATAACTATTGCAATTAAACCTTATATATATATATTTTTTTTTTTCGTTCGTACGAAGATGCAAGAAATAATATGTAATTTGTAATTACAGCACCGAAAGCCAATTTTTTAGATACTTGTATGTTGGCCGATAAATCTTTGAATGTGATTTATTACATCTTATATTTTTAGCGATACCTTTAATTATTACGGAGCCAAACTTTTATATTATACTCTGTAAATATGACCTTTTTGGTTTTAATTTCCCCGAATCTCTCCGCAATAAATAGTTTTATTAGAATACTGTGTATGGACATACAATTTCTTTGTATATACAGATATTTCATACGCTCTTCGGGGAGGACATATGCAATTATCGCGTTTGAACCTTTGATTAAAGTTCAATTATGCTTTGAAGAACTCCTATTACAGAGCAGGCACTCCCTCATTGTGTGCAGGAACCGAAAATAATATATATATATATATATATATATATATATATATATATATATATATATATATATATAATATATATATATATATATATATGCGCCATTTCAGAGGACTGTATTCAAATACAATTTACGTGTTCTCTTTCTTTATAATATGAAACTACGAGTTAATTGCAATTCATAATCCATCTGCGCCATACACAATATGACTTACAGAAGTGTGTGTGTGTATATATATATATATATATATATATATATCTATAATATATATATAACTTGAGGACATTTGCCCTGCAGCGTATCATATATCAAGTTTTAAGACTGAATTTAATTTTCAACAAACGACACAATACAGTGCTTTGTCCTCCATTTGCCAAGGCCGCGTCAGTTGGCCTGAGCGCTGTGCCTTTTTCTCTCCATCCTCCTGATTAGAATTTTCCTCCATTTTTGCGTCTTCAGGTAATTTCCATACAACGTCTTCCGTCCTTCGTAAAAACATCGATGATAGAACGGGAGTTAAAAGACTTATATTCAAAATCGTTAAACGGAAAGTAGACGAGTCTCGTTCGAACGAATACGACACTCGGCTTTATTCCAAAAGCGAAAGTTTGTATATCCAAAATGTAATGAAAATTATAAGCCTATATAAAATTTAAAAATTATAATTGATTCCCTCGTAATTAACGTACGACTATCGGATAACATCGCCGTAATTTTAGTCTTTATCCATAAAGGGAAATTATCATGCGTGTACGTATCTGCGGATGTTCACCATATATAATTATGCAAATGATGCGGGTATTGAAAATCAATTTTGAATTTGGTTCGCTCTAAAGAGACCAAATCTATTTTTTGTTACTTGTTAATTGAGATATCATACAACGAAATGCGAGGATCAATATCGGTGAATATTATAAAACCCCAAATTGAAAGGAATATCAATTTTTATTCCCGCCAAATTGTACGTTCATAATAGATTATAACATTTAGCCATTAATGGGATAAGAGCCAATCAGTTGCAACCTAAAATAAAAATTTTAGCTTTAAGGTTTTAAAGTATCATTTTCTATAGCTAAAATTATCTATATTAAATCTGTCATTATTATTATTATATATATATATATATATATATGTAATATAATCATAAAAAATGTCAGTATGATTCAGTTAAAGCTTATAAGACTTATCATTCTAGTATGAATTAGGCTTGCTTATAATACTGAAAAGTTAAAATTAGTGGCAACATTAGAGTTTCATTTTCATACCAGATACTGAGAATGAATTTTGGGAGCTTGATG
This sequence comes from Bathynomus jamesi, assembly GCA_023014485.1. Lineage (NCBI taxonomy): Eukaryota > Metazoa > Arthropoda > Malacostraca > Isopoda > Cirolanidae > Bathynomus > Bathynomus jamesi. The sequence goes on along the minus strand of JAJOZX010006412.1, from coordinate 33,660 downwards.
ATTTTTTTGTAATCAGATATAGATACCTCGCAGTCACATTGTTTGCTAAAATATGTCGTTAAATACAATTAAAAAATGTAAAAATACATTGTTATTCAAAGTGAGTTTTACATATGTGCGTACGTCATGCAATTTTGTATGTCCTTTAAGTACTAGGAGTCATTTTCAGTTTATTTTGTAATTTTTTCCACGAAGACAGATGGTACATCTGTGTCGTGTAAACGATCACACAACTTACAAATCATTACATTAGTAATGTACTATTGAAACAATGTATTATCATAATAGTACAATGTATAGTGTACATATATCGTATATATGTACATATCTTCTGGCTATATGCTCACAATTCGAAACCTTTGAGTCTCTCTTTAGTTTTGTCTCAGAAACATAAATACTAATGTACAGTATATCCTATATTGCTCTATATATAATATATATATATATATATATATATATATATATATATATATATATATATATATATATGAATAGAAACGACATAAGTATTAAGGAACGTTTCTGCACACGAGGAGGAGAGATAACGAAATAATGAAAAATGAGGTTCGCCTCATTTTTCATTATTTCGTTATCTCTCCTCCTCGTGTGCAGAAACGTTCCTTAATACTTATGTCGTTTCTATTCATTTATATACTGCGCGGTCATTGCAGTTATTTTTGCATATATATATATATATATATATATATACCTTACCTTACCTTACAACCTTACAAAGGTTCCGCGTGATGATTTCTCATTTCGCGAAGGTCAAGCTTGTCGCCCCTCCTCTCGAGTTGGCCTGGTGAAGTAGTGAGTTGGATTCTTGCGCTCTCCACCTCACATAGCCAGGTACGCCCGGCTCATCGGGGATTGTTCTGAGCCAGGCGTCTAGTCTTCTTTTGAAGATTTCCACTGCAACTCCCTTCGTGTTTCTTAGGTCTTTGGGCAACTGATTAAACAGTTTTGGTCCTCTCACTACAAAACTATTTTCTTTCAGGGTTAAGGATGTTCCCTGTCTCGCCTTCAATTTGGGAATACGACACAGTCTACCGCTTCTACTTTCCATCGTTGTTTGGGGAGTTATGGGATTCAGAGTAAGATTAGGGACTAGTTTCTCCATTATTTTCCAAGTGTAAATAATGGTGTATCTCTCTCTTCTCCTTTCCAGTGAATATAGGTCTAGTTCTCGTAACCTTTCCAGTAATTTAGTTCTTTGCACCCATTGATCTTGGCTGTGAAGCTTCTTTGGATCCCCTCCAGCTGTCTAATGTCTTCTTTTTTATATGGGGAAGTTAGGACCGAGCAGTATTCTAATTTGGGTATTATCAGGGTTTTCAGTAGAGGAATCATTACATTCCTATCCCTTCGTTTAAAAGTTCTCAATATCTGACCCGTTATTCTCTTTGCTCTGTATATATATATATATATATATATATATATATATATATATATATGTGTGTGTGTGTGTGTGTGTGTGTGTGTGTGTGTTTTTTGATAAGAACTAATACCAATCACTTGTTAATAATTTTGCACTCCCTTGCTTTGATCTGTATTTTTTTTTAAGTTTGGGATATTTGACTGTGCTTCTCATGGGTTATTTTCAGTTTCAAGCTGTTTATGGCCAGACAGATTTATCACACAAAGATAAGTTTATGATAATTGGGGTAAAATATAGGCAATGCATTTATTATATAAAAGTTAAATGGGGTGGAATTCACATTGTATCAGATTCTCAGACATTGGCACCGGGCCTCCATTGGAGATTGAAAGTTTATAACAGTTTTTGATAAGAAAGTTACATTACCAATGATAAAAGATACGGAATTATTGTATAAAATATAATAATTTTCTTTCGCATTCTTATATGACCTTATAAAACAATTCTGTTCTGTACTTGTTTTAATTGTACGCTCTTTAATTTTAAAATTATTTGCCCAACGTGCCCAATGTTGATTGTTTTCATTTTGGCCACTAATGTTGACAGAATGCCTAGAATTCACGTTAAACTAGTAAGTACAGCCTAATGTGCATCTGTTCTTTCGTAGATGTAATTCATTTTATTTGTGGTCTGATTCCATTTTTACGTTAGACCGAGTATTTACTATTCCTCGTTTGATAACGAGAATAAAATAAAGAAGAGAACGTTCCTAAAATCTGAGGTCTATATTGAATCAATATAAATGGTAAAAAATAGACCACTTCCTTTCTTTCTAATAGCCAAAAGTCTCGCAAACAAACGTTGTAAAAAACCACAGATTTCATATCCTCCTCTTCGTCTCTTCGCTTTCTTCCCCTCTCTATAAAACTTTATTTCACGTTTTTATTCCCTAGACGCTATTCCCTCCCTTATTGTTCCTCGTCATAAAAGTGAGATTCACCGGCGCTGCGTATGCCCTTCAGATCCACTTCCCTATAATATCCTTGAGCCTGCTGGCCGAAGGCTCCGTGCGAAACGGGCTTACAATGGCTCCGATTCGCGGGGACGATAGGCCATTGCAACTCGCACGCCTCCGTTCTTATTTCCATTTTAGACGTGGGTTTCGGGCACATGAATGTCTAGCGACCTTAAAGCCCTCTCGCATTTTAATGACACAGACCCGCATTAGGCATTAGAGTCCCTGAATGCCACTCATCACGCGAATACTTCCGATTATTCTAGCTCAAAATCTTTAATTCCTTCGACCTTTTGAGTTGAAGTGGAGAGTGGAAATATCGAACGGAAAATCTTCTCCACGATGAAGCTTCGTGAAGGAAAATATATACATCATGAGCGTGCGTGTGTATATATATGTATGTACGTTTACGAAGCATGACGAAGCCAAATGCATCCCGAACGGCAGGAAGCTTCATATGTGAATCTCACGCCATCGAGAGCTTCTTACACAGTTCAGGAGCAACATTTCATGGCTTGAGAATTCGAAGGCTTGAGACTCAGCATCTGTAAAAGGTTTCAGATGATTAGGGAGATAACCGAGATGCGTTCAAATACTGCTGCTGGTACCGAATTACACACGTCATCATCACAAAAGACAGTTTCGAACTGTATAATTGAACTGTTGAAAACCTGCATAAAGAAAATGCGTGTAACACTAAAAAAAAGTTTAACATTTTAACATTAAAACAAACGTTTTAAAACGCACCACGCTTGACGACACCATTACATGGGTAAATAAATAACTTCAAAAGTCACTAAGTCAATTTACATTCAAATAATTATAATACATTAAACGGATACATTCGTGTGTGTGTGTGTGTGTGTGTATATATATATATATATATATATATATATATATATATATATATATATATATACAATAGCATGCATAAATACATTAAATTTTGCATAATGAAAAATAACCTCTATCAGGATTCGAACCCACGACTCCTCGTTAGAGGTCCCGGGTTCGATCCTGATAGAATTTATACACATACATACAAAATGCCAAAAGTTAAAGTAACTTACGTACATCATAATAATATATTATTAATACAACGTTAAGAGAATATTAAGATACACAACTGCGTTCCATTATTGGAAATCAATTTCACGAGTTATATACACTAAATATATTTATTATAGTAAATCAAATATTTATACTTGTCTCACGACTCATATAGAAAGAAAATGCTCCTTTTTAATAATGCAAGTTCGTATCGATTGGAAATTGAAGTCTCCACACAGACGAGTGCTGCATATATATTGAACGAAACGCGTTTCATAAATACAGAATTGGTAATCAGTAAAAAGGGTCCTCATAACGAAGTTAAGCTTCCATTTATTATTATTATTATATATATATATATATATATATATATATATATATATATATACAGGGTGGCCCAAAAGGTACCTACCAACATTAACTTACATTTTCTCCGAAACGAATGAATAGAATTCGATGAAAATTTGCTTATACACTATACTACTCACGCCATTTGTTTAACATCAGAGAGAATGTCATTGGTTTGGACTATCGGAAACGCTATGGAAGCGGCATTGATTGGCCTGCCTATTCGCCTGATCTCAAACCGTGTGACTTCTTTTTGTGGGGACACCTCAGAGATAGAGTTTACCAGAGCAACCCAAAGACTTTGGAGGAGCTGAAATCATCGATTGAACGTCAAATCGTCGACATTCCGACAGAGGTTCTCCACAGCGTGGTATCAAATTTTGGGATGAGGTTGCGAAAAATTGTCGAAGTGGCAGGACAGCACATCGAACACAATGTCATATAAATGGCTTGAGATGCTGATTTGAATGGCTTTTAAACTATCTTTGTACTCTCAATAGTTTTGGTGAAATAAAAGCTTAAACTTGGTTGGTACCTTTTGGGTCACCCTATATATATATATATATATATATATATATATATATATATATATATATATATATATACACACACCTCGATGAAGCCTATTCAATTCAAGTGTGAATTTCAATTATATTAATTTTTACTGTAAATTCTGCCTAAACGTAATTGTTTGGAGTTAAAGTTGTACGTAAACATTAACTTCCTCTAGTTTTATAATTGATATTTCTTTAATACTTATAAATGTGTATATATAATTAAATTTAATGATAAACAGCAAATGAAGACTGATGAATAATAGTTTTTATTATTTAAAGGATGCCGTTGTATATATGGAATATCAAGCGTAAATGCGCCTTCTACTCAAGAGGTGATGGGCTCAAACCCTATTGGGGCGATTTTTTCATCATGAAAAATTGTGCGTGTTCATGTATGATATTCCACTTTATGGGATCCCAGCGTTGCACCAGATAGTTTGAATGAAATGCTGGTCATTACCTCGAGTGCGGGAGGGTTAAAACGTACGTAAAATGCCTCTGGACGCGAAAGCGTTATGCGTTTCCTCGTTTGTTTAAATATACAGGGTGTCCCAAAAGTCCCTATCTATTTTGTTGAAATAGGCTGAATTTCAAATAAATGTCACACTGACCTGAATACAGATGTATTTCTATACAAATTACAAGTATTACACCATTAAAATCTTTAATTAGTAGTTTCCACATGTGCTCCATCTGTATCTCTGCAAATCTGAAAGCGGTCAGATGCATTGCGGAACACATTTCCAAGCATTTCAGGGGTTATTTTCTCAACTGCTTGCTTAATGCGATCTCGCGGATCTGGTAAATCTCGAATATTTCTGCGATAGACCTCTGATTTAATGAAGCCCCAAGCAAAGAAATCCAATGGGGTCAAATCCGGAGATCGCGCTACCCAGGGCCTATTTCCCCCACGTCCAATCCAACGATTTAGAAAACGCTCGTTTAGGTATGTCTGAACAATTCTGGCATAATGACATGGTGCCCTATCCTGCTGAAAGACTACATTGTCGAGAATGCCATCTTCAAGAAGTTGAGGGTCTAGAAAATTTTGAAGCATATCAAAGTAAACAGGCCCTGTCACTGTAGCCTCTGCAAAGAAAAAGGGCCCGTAAATCTTAGACTTCGTCATTCCAAGCCACAAGTTGACCTTAGGTGAGTTTCTTTCCCATTCAGTGAACTCAGTTGGCTTTTCATTAGCCTAGATGCGACAATTATGTCGATTGATTTTACCACAGGTGTGAAAAGTCGCCTCATCGCTAAACAAAATGTGGTCCATTAAATTGTTATTTTGGATTTGTTCGACCAGTTCTGCACATATTGCTGCTCTTTTTGGAAAATCTTCCTCGTGTAAGCTGTGTAACAGCTAAATGTGATAACACTTCTTCAGCGTCGAACGCAAGATTCTGTGAACAGTTGTTTTGGGTATGGTCAATCTGTGGGATGCTTGGCGAACTGACATTCTTTGATCGTCTTCGAACATTATGCGAACAGATTCAATGTTTTGTTGTACTGTTCTTGGGCGTCCACTTCTTCCTTCATCATGCACAGATCCAGTCCTTTTGAATTTGTTCACCAATTCACGAATTGCTTTATCTGTCGGTCCAGGCTTATGAAACCTTCTTGAGAATCGGTCTCTAATTTCACAACATTTCGTTCCTCTGATGCGACATGTTACTATCATAATGCGTTCATGCACATCCATCACCAATGTTATGGATCTGAAAAAAATAATTAAAAATTTAAAAATAATTAAAATAGAAATCTAATGCATGTATTTGTCTAGAAAGGTGCATGCAATCATGTCATTAAAACATTCATTTGAAATTCAGCCTATTTCAACAAAATAGATAGGGACTTTTGGGACACCCTGTATAACGGGTTGTGTTAACTTTTATACCGTGGTAGTGTAGTGGCTAACGCTCTCACCCTCTACTGAAGAGGTGACGGGTTCGGATTCATTATTATTATTATGTATATATCCGTAGTTCATAAAATTTTGTGGTGTATATTAATAAAAAATGATAAATATATATAAACCTTATTAGGCTATTGAGATAAATATCAGCATATCCATATATGCTGAATTATAATAAATTTAAGCTACTTCAAGCCATTATTGTTATTTTTTCCTGTTCTGACATTTACACAGCAAAACAAGGCAAGGACGACCGACCCTTGCTGCACACTAACTTCCTTCTATACACTTTTACTGCCAAATAAGACATAGACGGAACGATGCCAGGAATTTGGATGTTAACTTTAGGCACGTGTTTCAAGGTTGTAATTAAGGTACCCAACTCGGCATTTGCTTTTTTGTATTCTTGTTTATTACATGATTACGGTTGTGTGTTTTGCAATTCACGTCTCGGCAAGAGTTTACTGCGACTCATTAGAATGTTGAGGGGCAAAATATGCAGTTATGAACAAGTTTATTTGAATATTTAACTGTAGTACGTATAGACGTTTTGTGGCAATATTTGAAGGTTGTTGCGTTCATTTCTATATTTAAAAATGAACCACGATAAAAAAATTAAAAATATATATTGTAAACCCCCCCCCCCCCCCCCCCCCCAAAAAAATATATATATGTTACCTCAAAATACGATTAGTAAAAATTTTAATACTTTGTTTATTTTTACTGATTTTACTGAAATTTCTTTAACTAATAATAATAACAATAATAATAATAATAATAATAATACAGAGTATATTAATCGTCTAAGTAAATATATTAATTACAAGGGCCTGCTAATATCTATGAAAGATTTTGCATGAATACCTGAACAGTTAAATATGATTGACTATTTATTCTTTAAGCCTAATAAAGAGTTTTGCTACAAAAACTGACGTAGTTTGTAAAATATGAAATGCCAAATCTCAAACCACAATACTAAAAAGTGTCCTCGTATGAGAGAGAGAGAGAGAGAGAGAGAGTATTTACTCTAAAGTATTTATTTCGATGCCATCCTTCAACTTCATAGCGTTCGATATTTATGTTCGCGTACGAATTTGTCAAATATTTCAGAATTTTATATTCAGGTTGCACGCGTGCCTATTATAATTAGCATAAAACGAGGGTTAACGTGTGTATGACAAAATTTCCACATACACTCAATAGATTATACGTAACATACTAAAAAAATAGCATAATTTAGTCTATTTAATTGTTTAACACTTCAACGCACGGGATCCCCTACCCAGTCGCTACACCCCGTGTGCGCGGGACGTGTGAACCCGAGTCGCTGCCGCTGCACGACATTCCTCTATACATTTTCAATTTATAAATCTGTTTTTAATTGCACATTTAATTTTCTTTTGTAGTTATATGCACGAGCGTAAGTTTTCTGGATGATACAATATGCGTCATCCGTGCGCTAGAGTGTTAAGTTCGGAAAATACAGGAATTTAAATAGGAATTTTCGACGTCATATACACCTAACCTAAGGTAAAGTATAAGGCTAAGGTGTGTATATATATATATATATATATAATATAATATATATATATATATTATATAATATATATATATATATATATATGTGTTAAGTTCGGAAAATACAGGAATTTAAATAGAAATTTTCGACGTCATATACACCTAACCTAAGGTAAAGTATAAGGCTAAGGTGTGTATATATATATATATATATATATGTGTGCGGCTGCGCGTGCGCGTAGGCACCTGGACATTAGAATGGTCAGGCGTGTGATAATTCACAGATGTAGTGGAGTAATTTTTGGTGAGGTAACACTTTTGGTACCTCGAGACATTAAAAATTTTATATAATATAATCTCGAAACATTTTTATTGTAGGTAAAAAGATATGTTGGCCCTGATTAAGTTAGATTTAGTAAGTTAGATTAGGCAAAATTGGCAAGTACCCCACTATTTAATGACTTGACAGAAAACAACCTTGGAGCCCTCAATTTCGTCCCAAACACTTATCACGCCCATCTCGGTTCGATGACACTAAGGTTAGGTTAAATTAAGTTAGGTTTGGTTAATTAGTTTTTTTAGATACGCACGTGTGTGTGTGTGTGTGTGTGTGTGTGTGTGTGTGTGTGTGTGTGTGTAGGAGGAGCGACAATGGGTAGATTTTCCAAATTTAAGAATTTGACATATGAGGAAAGACTTTCGAATTTCATTATTAATACTACTACTACTATTATTATTATTATTATTATTATTAACCTATATTTTAAGTAATTTTTTTATACTACGAAAAGATATTAATTTATGTATGTGTACGATTGTTGTACCCACGATTTTTATGAACGAAGTAAATAATTTAGGTCATAAAAAGAGTGCCATCAGATACTAAAGAACAAAAATAGTTACTTCTCTCTCTCTCTCTCTCTCTCTCACGAAATTATTTTAATGATATGGTTTTTCACAAATGGTACTGTAAGTCAAAAACTGTAAAAATATAGGAATCGTGTTGACACTAAAAGCACAGCGGAAAATGATGTAAGAGTGATTAGTTATAAAACGAAAATTAATAGGTTACATCTGCTTATGAATGAATAAATGGAATAGGCAGAGTGGCGCGTCGTAGAGGGACACAATTTCCAAATCTAAAAACGGAAAAAGAGCCATAAATAAGTCTCATTTCTTTTTATGATGAAATTCTTCCGCGATTGGAAAGTAGCGGAGGAATTAATGATTCGTAGGCAATAATTTCTGGCTCTGAGTTTTGACACTACCTTTGAACTCCGTCAGCACCAGTCAATGACGCTCATTCCTGTTCTGACCTCTTCCGTGACCCATTCTGATCTTTGACCTTTCATCACCGACTCTGAATCTCTTAAATTAGATCAGCAACGAAGATGATCCTCACGAAATCGTGCCGGTGTTGATTTAAGCGGAACAAAGTGTTCCGATGAAGCTCGCGTACCGAGTGTCGGATTCTTTATACATAACAAAACTCTCTCTCTCTCTCTCTCTCTCTCTCTCTCTCTCTAGAATATATATATATATATATACACTGTATATATATATATATATATATACACGGTGAACCAAAAGTAGGTGGACAGTAGGTTGAATACGGTTTGTGTTATATTATATTATAACTATGGTGTTCATTATAACTATGGTGTTTGTGTTTTATTATATTAAATATTATAACTAAATTTATTTAAATTTTATTTTGTATTATAGTATACAAAAAAATTAAATATGTATTCTCAAAATAAACGTTATCATTTACTGTCCACCTACATTTGGTTCACCCTATATATATATATATATATATATATATTACGTGAGTATATAATAAGACATCAAACAATTAATTACGTTTAGGAAGAACTAAGCGGCCAGCTTTTTTCTTTAAAAACTGCTATTTCTAATGAGTTTCATTTGGTACTTTTCAATTAGATGAGGTTTTTTATCGAACTGATATAAAAACTGTTCTCAAAATTAGGGTAAATTCCATGAAGTTGGTAACATTTTTTAATCAACATTTCTTAATGAAATAATGCAACCAAGATAGGAGGAAACTTTTTCTTTCAAATTCACCGTCATTGTTATCCACAGAGTAAATTCTGCGTAGATTATATTACAAAATTCCTTAACGCGCATTACTGAATGTCACTCTAAGGTGAGGAATTTTCGGGTAGCGGAACGAAGTCGATCTGCGCAATGTCGATACGCATAATGTAGATACTAAATAGTTAGTTTAATTTTGGCTAGGTTAGGTTAGTCATTTTTATTGAAAATCTGAAACGTAGTTTGAAATGTGAAATCCCAATACTTGCATCGACATTATGAAATTCGATTTAATTCATGTAAAGCGAAATTTTGTTTTTGTTATTTTAATTTCAGATTGTGGGATTTACACAATTTTCTGTCATTCACCACCTTGTGTGAAAAATGTCTACTGATTTTTAATTTTGTGCAGAATTTAGCCACCTTATATATATATATATATACTCTTCATCTTCTGTCATTTTTTTTTTAATGTAAAGGCAAAAGGCAGGTCCGTGATTGTCATACATATGTTGAAGGAAGACGATTATAAATTTAAATGTAACTGCAATACTTAAATATATTTTTGTGAAAGACATTCGTATTAACTTCTGACTTTATGACCATGAAGATCACCGACTTTCGAAGACAGTTCTTGATTTTTAATGAGATAAAGGCACATTCTATTTTAGAAGGGGCTCCGACCATCTATCTACAGTATATGAGACCCGGATGATCTTGTTTATAATAACTTGATTATATACAGGGTGTCACAAAGATTTATATACCAAAACCCAAATATAATTTACTGTTTTATTGTTAAAGGTATCGAATTTTTTTTTAAATAATGGGATTAAGGGATTAAGGTGGTTTTGAGTTTTCCTAACAGTTGTTTACATTTAATTTAATATATATTTTAATATGTTTAATTTGATATACATATATGTAATATATTTAATTTAATATACGAATATTAAATTAAATGTAAACAACTGTTAACAAAACTTAAAACCATCTTAATCCCTTAATCACACGTTTCTTTTTAATTTTTTTCGATACCTGTAAAAATAAAACGGCAAATAATATTCGGTTTTGGGATATTCATTTTGATACACCCTGTATAACCTTTGGTTAGCTTCCGCCCGAATTATTCATTCTGACGAAGGTCAAGCTTTTCACTCCACCTTAGACCTACAGTTTAACGTGGAATCTGAACCACGCCCCACCACAGCCCAGCGTCTTAAGCACTAGGCCACCCAGGGTACCCATTTATCTACCAACCACTTTCTTTATTGTGTGCAACGATAAACAGCTGGTTTTGCTGCGCGCCGGTTGCCGTCATTAGGTCTCGAACCCGGGGCCGATGGATTCGTAGTCAGTGACGCTAACCACAACACCATCGAGGCGCATATATATACTATATATAACGTAAAGAACGACGCTTGTATAGAAGAACATTCCGCGCAAGATGAGGAGGGAGAACGAACAAATGAAAAAATGAGGTAACCACCCGGGAATCGAACCCGGGATCTTCCGATTGCCGGTCAGATATGATAACCACTACACCATGGGCCTCACTCAGTCAGAAGTCGTAATTCTCCTACATACGCGCAGAAACCAATGCCCTGAGAGGGCACCTCCCGCATGCCGCACATATATATACATTTCAACTGCAAACAACACACAGTATAATTAACGTAAAGAACGACGCCCATAGTGAGGCCCATGGTGTAGTGGTTATCATATCTGACCGGCAATCGGAAGATCCCGGGTTCGATTCCCGGGTGGTTACCTCATTTTTTCATTTGTTCGTTCTCCCTCCTCATCTTGCGCGGAATGTTCTTCTATACAAGCGTCGTTCTTTACGTTAATTATACTGTGTGTTGTTTGCAGTTGAAATGTATATATACTATATATATAAGAGGACTTCAACGTGGTATTGTAATAGGGGGTATAGATGTACTTTGAAACGTTCCATGTGTGTAATTGGTTGGTTGGTGTTCTGGTAAAAATATAGAATGTCGTGATATACTGGCTGCCATTTTTTGATTGTGACTGCTTGAGAAGTTTGAAGTGTAAACGTTTGTTGTGAATCTAAACCGTAAACTTCATTGAATAACATAAAGAGTTTGGCTTTTAAACTAGAGGTAAGCCGGTTTATTAAATTTTAAATTTAAAGTTTTAGGATCACCTGAAGATCAGGGACCCCAGCCTTCGTTAGTTAGCCTTATAAGGCTAACTAACGAAAATATCACGACTAAACCTAACCAGTCGTTAGGTCAACTGTACGCCCTTGACGATTGGGTAGGTTAAGTCGTGATATTTTGAATCCAGGACAAAAACTCACTGGACAAAAACTCACCGGACAAAAACTCACCACTTAAATGCAAAAGAGGACAAAAACTCACCAGACAAATGTTTTTGCAAAATACATAAACTCTAGTCTAGATCTTAAGATTTTAGACTCATTGTAAATAATTACTCATCTTTTAAACTGTTCTGTTTTTAACCAAATCGGTATACTAATGTAGTTTTGGTCACTGATTTAAAAAATAACACTCTTTTTTTGGAGAAATGAAAAACAAATATGTTAGAGCACTTTAAATAATATAATTAATGTGTTTTTAACGAAAATATCATGACTTAACCTAACCAATCGTCAAGGGCGTACAGTTGACCTAACCGGGCATTCAATTGACCTAACCGGGCATTCAATTGACCTAACCTGGCATTCAATTGACCTAACCGGGCATTCAATTGACCTAACTGGGCATTAATTTATAACGAAAGATTGGTAGATTGGTGAAAAATTAATATTGGTTGGTTGGTTAAAAACAGAACAATTTAAAAGATGAACAATTTGAAAGATGAAGAGTAATTATCTACAATGAGTCTAAAATCTTGAGATCTTAAGATCTTAAGATCTAGACTAGAGTGTATGTATTTCGCAAAAACATTTGTCTGGTGAGTTTTTGTCGAGTGAATTTTTGTTCGTGCCCCGATATTTTCGTTTGTTAGCCTTATAAGGGTAACTAAAGAAGGCTGGGGGCCCTGATCTTCAGGGGATCCTCACCTGAAGATGGGGGCCCTGATCTTCAGGGGATCCTCACCTGAAGATCAGGGCCCCCACGCCTTCTTTAGTTAGCTTTATATGGCTAATTAACGAAAATATCACGACCTAACCTAACCAATCGTCAAGGGCGTATAGTTGACCTAACAACTGGTTAGGTTAAGTCGTGATATTTTCGTTAGTTAGCCTTATAAGGCTAACTAAAGAAAGCTGGGCGCCCTGATCTTCAGGTGATCCAAGTTTTATATACGTATACGTTGGTATAAAGATTGACTACAGTGCATTAATGAGGTTTTAACTTATGTAAAGTGTAAATTATGATTTGAAAATAATGTCTGTAACGTTTTGTTTTGTTTATAGGCTACTATTTCACGCAGTGGAATTAATGAAGAAGAACGTTTCATCGTTCAGGTGAGCTTATATTTTGTTTGGTAAATAAGGATTGCTTTAGATTTTCTGATATATACAGTTGATGACAGATAGTGGACATTAAATTGCATTTTATAGTATTTATGTTCAGTTTCATAACGTGTACTGATAAACTGACTGTAAGAACAGAAGGTTCATTTAAAGTTTCTGCGTGTATTTTAATTAAATGAGTATATGTCGTTGTTTAACGTTGCTCGCATTTATGTAATGTTTGCATCATTTTAAGATTGTATTACGACAGATTTACGCTTTAATTCGAGATGGTTATGAGTATAGTTTTTAGTGAACGTAGAATTGGGAGCCGAAAATTTTCTGAAACTCGTTGAAGGCTCCATTGTTCGGAAAGCTTTAATTCTGAATCCAGCATTCATTTATTTTGTACAGAGGTTTAGTAGTGCCAGTAATAGAGAGGGGTTTCGGGTTTTGTCCCGTATTTTCATTTGTTTATCTTGTGTATGTATAAATATTTTTTTGTGTAATAATTAAGCGTACTTGACAATTTTTGTTCTTGGCTTGGACGACTCTCTAGGTTGGGGGCAAAACTTCGGTATTACGTACTGTGTATGAATTCCTATAGAGTTCCTCGATCCAGTAACAGTACGGTGTGTTTATCGTTTTATACGTACGATTAAAATCGCCATTAATTCCGAATTAAAAGGAAAATTAAGGTTTATTTGAAAGAGTTAGTATATAAAAATAAAGATGATATACCTTATCATACCTTATCATAACTACTTATACCTTAAATCGAAAAAGTTTTAAAAGCACTTTAATTGAAATGAAGTATGTCGAGATCTCTTATAAACTTATATTTTACGAACAAAATCTTTTTATTAATCGTAGTTACACAGACCCAAAATATGTACCATACTTTTTAACTTGATTATTCGATGGATTTATACTCTTTTCATGCTCAAATTGGATTATTTAAATTTTAATTTCAAGATTCTGTGACTGAAGTTATTGATTTCGCGCAACCTTTCAGCGAGGAAAGATCAGTTAAACTAATTTGTTTTATGTCATTATTGTCAAAGGGTTTCAGTACACTGAAGAAGCTTATACGCAAAGGTATGCCATACAACAATGCTGCATTTCACTCTCATCATTCATTTTTTTTAAAATTTATACCCTTTCACGACTGAGGGGAAATAATAATAATGATAATCGTATTGGTTTACTTTAATTGCGGGAAAAGAAACTCAAGATGTGCCACATTTCAGTGAATAGTTACTGAATTACTTAGTTTTTCATTTAAAAGAAACGTATAACAGGTTGACAAAAGTAAATAGACACCACGATGATTGGCCTTAAGAATAAATGGCAAAGTTCATTAATAGAATGCCAGAACGTACGTCAGCTTTACGTAATGCAAAGGGGAAAGCAACACACTTCTAAATATAGTGATTCAATACATTTGGTGTTTACCGACTTTTATTATTGATTCAAAAACTATGGAGAAATCAAATGTGTCTATTTACTTTTGTCAATCCCCTATAGTCCCATTGTTGAAGGGTTAGGCAGCGGAGGAAAGAGAGCTAGACTCATTAATGATGGAGAGAAGAATGCTTATTTAGAATGCATATCATTATTTACTGTTCACCAACCGAATGTAGAATTGTAAACCATCTCTTAACATTTTTGTCGTCATTGTCGTAAACATTTATAATGAATACTTTAAATTGCGAAAGTCCATTCTAATTACTGCAGATTTGGAAAACTTTTTATTTAGTCATTGCAGTCCAGATGTTTTTTTTTTTTTTTTTTTTTTTGTCAAGCATTTTTTTTTATTTTGCATTTTAAGCAAGATTAAATTTTTTTTCATTCTTAAGTGGTGTAAGTTTAAGGATCAGACTGTTTACTGCGTATTTTGAAAGCTTTATCACAATATTTTATAATTGTAATGCGTGTTTGGTCGGTGAACCCGTCTTGATGGCCTTCTGAGTATTGTGAGACGACCAAAGGTGGATTGCGGACCATCTGTCAGATTTTACGTCATCGTCATCGTCGTGAGCCATTCCCAATTAAAGTGTATTAAATATTTAATATACCAATCTAGTTTTTGTGTTTACGGAAAAATTGCGTACAAATAATGTGGAAATTTTCTGAAATCGAAGATGTCTTAATTTGGAATTTTACCCTTTTGGCTCAGATTTTTTTCGTGTTGCGTTAATGAAGAGTAAAGAATTTTAATTTTAAAACGTACCATTCTGATATTCCTTCACCCTCCACCCACCCCCAGCCTCTCCTACTTGTATTTGTGGAGTTACTTTTTATGAACGCGCATTCTTTAGTTTGGATTTTTTTTGGTATCTTAAGGTTGTCGGGAGTAGAGTATTCGAATTTTAAAACATGCATACATTATCTAAAAACCCACTTCCCATTCTCCATGTATGGGTTGGGCGCAGCGCGCGAACTTGGGGCAGAAAACCCAAATTTATTACACGCACAGATACATAGGGATCACCACGACGAACGAGGTACCACCACGTTATTTCTAGTTAACTCTTGTACCACATTCATATCGACTCTACGTTTATTCACACACTAATTACATCCTTCTGTCCTTCAAGCGGTCTTCCTCTACTTTTCACGCCAACGCATTCGCTATTATACACCCTTTTCACAGTTCTATAATTATTCATTCTCTCCACTTACACCATTACACCAGCATTGCTACTCTATAAAAATTTCGCAGCATTTAACAACTTATCAGTGATGACATGCATCTGAAGCAAATACCATAAGTCAGATCTATTAATTTTATCATATCCTTTATCCAAACCTATAAGTGCCATATACATTTTTCTTGTCATCATTTACTGAAGTTTTTCAATCAGCTTTCTTCCCGCAAACACTTGATGAACACATCCTCTGCCTTCCTAAAGCCGCTTTGTTCATCTCCAGCCAAAGAACTTGTAATATTTTTTGCCGTTCATTAATACTCTTTCGTATACTTTTCAAACCATATTTTAACCATTAAAGTAGTAGTCTCGTATTTGTAGTGTCTTGCTGGGGTTCAGGGTAGGGGCAATTCCGTATTTATACCTGTATGTTTTCCCGCCCCAGTTCAGGGTCTGAGTGGCGCGAGACTAGGTACGACGTTGCCAACTCACCAATCAAAGGATTGAAGACTTTTACCCTGTAATTTTACATTCACTTTTTTCGCATTTATTTTTCTTACCTTGGTGCAATTATAGCTTCTTTCCAATCACTTGGAGCACACCCATTTTCTCACGTACTTTTGACTCTTCCATTGCTATTCGGTCACCATTCTACCTCCCACATTTAATAATTGCACTACATACTCCATCAATTCAGGCTAACTTAGCTTTACTTAGCTTGCGTACTACTCGTTTAACTTCCTTTGTCTTCCACTCCCTGGTATACACTTTTACACGCGCCACTAAAACCACTGCATATAAATTTATTTCCTGGTCACCTACTTCACCTTCAGCTCATTAAAATAGTCTTTAAATGTCTCGCATATTTACTCGTGTTGCAGTAACACCTTGTCATTTTTATCTTTCATATTACGTCATTCCACCAGACTCTCCTACTGTTCATTCATCTTCCTTCCCATTGTATTCTTTGTGCAATTCTTTACATCTCCTTTCATCACTGCCAGGCTGAGTTTTTCTCAGACTAGCTTCGTCTCTCTCACTGCATTCTTCACATCATTGTTCCACCATGGAGTCTCGTTTCTTTTCATCCCACTTCGTATTTTTACATTTAAATAAGTATAATAGTCAGATTTGGGGATTTTCTTGTGTGTGTGTGTTATTCTTTTGTAATGTAAGGTACCATTTATGGAATAGTTTAGAAACTAATTATTCAGTTTTGCCCTGTCCATCTATTTAACTTCCTGGTCTTTTCTTGCATCGCCTAGTTTCCATTTTCAACCACGGATTTTCCATTTTGGTTCAGATTAGGTTAGGAATGACATTCAGTAGGAAGTACTGTAATGATTTTTGTCAGATACCCCCAAATGAGAATCGGTGTGTGAGAGACTTTTGTTTAAACTCTGTTAGTTTATTCACCTGTCTTAATCTTATGCGGTCTTCTATGCATGTTCTTTTGGGGTTGTTTAACTTCCCCCATAACGGCAAAGGTCATATGATACGGAGGGGACCTACGGATTTACGTTTGGTCCGCACGCAGAGAACGGCCACCCAATCCAACTACTTGGCAAACCCAACATCGGTCATTATTATTATTATTATATTATTATTGAATGACCCCAAATTATCTACATTTCTCTTTCATACACACGAAGTAATATTAACTTCGGCTATACTAAGCTAGTTTGTTAACTTACTCTCCAACTTCTCGCCTCTCGACAGTGTCAAAAAAAATTAAAGTAGGATCAGCGAACGGGGACCCAAGTATTGAATAGAAAAATTGTCACCAAGAAACGGCTCACACACACACACACACACACACACACACACACACACAGTCTCTCTCTCTCTCTCTCTCTCTCTCTCTCTCTCCTCTCTCTCTCTCTCTCCGTCACCAGTTGGGGTTCCACAAGGTTCCTTTTTGGGTTCTTTACTTTTTATCACCTATATTAACGATGTAAACGTTGGGCTCCTAAGTACAATTTCTAAATTTGCAGATTATACCAAATTAGGAAATGTGTAAAAAACGAGGAGGGCGTAAGAACGCTTCAAAATGATTTTGATAGGTTGGGCGAATGGTCTGATACTTGGCAGAGGCCTTACCTTAAATTTACCTTAAAGCGCTTCTGCCTCAAGGGTGCGCTGCTCCCACGAAGTCCACTCAGCGCCTCCTGAGGCGGGGCCACGACGGGGTCGCCACCCTTCTTTTCTCTTGCCTCTGCCATACGATTTGGTCCCCTATTGAATTTGTGGGGGCTGGTCTGGCAGAGGAATACCCTGACACTGTGGGTTGGTCGGGTATGTTGGCTAAAAACATGTCCAAGTGTTTTTTAAAAGTATCTACTGGGACTGCACTTATATCTCTAAGGTACTGAGGCAAGGAGTTAAACAGGCGAGAACCCTGCCTAGAGATACTATTATATTGAAGGGTTTGAATCCTTCTCAGACTGTTTGGTGGGAGGTGATATTTTTTACACATTCTGCCAGTTCTTGTTAAGGTGGGCACAATTGGTTCAGTATTGGGGGCAACTAAAAGCCCTTCTAGAATTTTCCAGGTGTAGATTAGGATGTATCTCTCAAACCTTCTCTCTATGGAATAAAGGTTGAGGCCTCTAAGCCTATCCCAGTAGTTTAATTTGTTTTTACTCATCTGTTGCCCATCAGGTTGTTTAATATACGAGGTAAAGGTTCTTTGTAGGCCCTCAATTTTTTGCAATTCATTCTGTTTGTGGGGAAACCATAATTGAGAGCAGTAGTCAATGCGTGGAAGGACAAGTGATTTCCACAGGGTAAGCATGGTCATACTGTCCCTAGTTCTGAATGTCCTCAGTATATATCCTATTAGTTGTTTGCATGATGAGGTTACTTTGTCAATGTGCCTGTTGAATGTTGCATCTTCAGATAATATAATCCCTAGATCCCTGACATGATCAGTTTGTGCAATATCTTTTCCTGTGGGTCCAGTGTAGTTGAATTGTTCTTTCAGGTATTTATTTGGTCCATACTTAATTAGTTCAAATTTGTCTTCATTGAAGGCCATATTGTTTGCATCTGCCCATGCATATATAGTTTGTAGATCTTTTTGTAGCTCTACACAGTCTTCTTTTTCTGTAATTGGTCTTAGTATTCTGGTATCATCTGCGAATGACAGGAGAGAGAGCTTCCTAGGTTACAGTTTATATTGTTTAGCATTATAATGAATAGAATTGGTCCTAGTACTGTGCCTTGCGGCACTCCACTAATCACTTCTTTTTCTATAGATCTTGCTCCATTTACAGTTGTTATTTGTTTTCTGTCAGAGAGAAAGGCATGGATCCATTTTCCTACTTTTCCACAAATACCAAGTTCTTTTAGTTTATGGAATAATATACCATGGTCAACCTTGTCAAAAGCTTTTGCAAAGTCTAGATAGATGACATCAACATTGTGGTTTTCTCCCAAGTATTGTAGGATTGTATTGCAATGGTCTATAAGTTCAGTAAGGCAGGATCTCTTGTGTCTGAAGCCATGTTGAAAGTCTTCTAAGAGATGTTCATTTTCTATAAAACTGACAATGTGCCTTTTCAGGACTTTCTCAAATATTTTAATAATATGGGAAGTCAAAGATATGGGTCTATAGTTCTTGGCTTCCTTTCTTTTGCCTCCTTTGTAGATTGGGGTAATATTTGCTTGTTTCATGATTGGTGGTATTCTACTGGTGTCTAGTGCGGATCTCCACAGGATTTTCAAAGGCAGAGATAAAGTATGTTTGCATTCCTTAAGAATCTTGGCTCCAATTCCATCTGGACCAGGGGCTGAACTCCCCGGTAGCTCTGTTATTGCCTGTTGTATATCTCTAGTGGTTATTTGTATATCTTCCAATAATGGTCTGTCTTGGTCATTTTCTTCTCTATCAAAAAATGCTGTAGTTTATATTTTCTTTGCTACTACAGGGGTACTCCAGCTTAAAGCATATTGAGATTGTAAAATGTTTGCCATTTCCTGTGTATTAGATGTGAGAGTTAGTCCCTCTTGGGGACGAACTTGACTGAGACTGATCTGGAGAAAGACTTAGTAGTTTATATTGGTAATGATCTCAAACCGTCAAAAGACGATTCCAATTCAGAAACAAGGAGACTGTAATATGTCTACAATTCACTAGTTACACATCAACTCGAGTATTGTACGCAGCTTTGGTCTCCTTTCCTTGGGAAGGATATAAAAAAGGCTGGGAAGGGTACAAGCAAGGGCTACGAAATTGATCCCCAATGAGAATGTAAAACTACCAACAAAGATTAGAACGCTTAAAATCTGTTTATTTTGGACCAGGAGGTTGCGCGGTCAGCTTATTCAAGTTCTCAAGATGCTCAGTGGAATAGACAGGGTTGACTATAGGAAATTATTTTCATTTAATAGGAAAGTGGCAAAAAATAATGGTTTTAAATGGGAACCTAAAACATTTAGTACCTCCATCTGTGGTTATTTCTCCTCCTACAAAATGGTTAATATCTGGAACCAACTTCCTTTGGAGGTTCTTTCAAGCCAAAGTGTAAACAAGTTTAAAAATATGTTAGACAAAGTTCTGAATACACTCAGGGTTTAAGACTGTCCTTACATAATATAATTTAAGAAAATAGTTTCGTAATGTAACCCTGCGGGAGTTTGTTTAAACACTTCCTCTTACATTTAATTCTCTCCCATTTTAGAGACCTCTGGTTGATTGTGCCCCACACAGCATGATCAACCATCGAACAACTCATTATTTTGACCACTTGCTTCATAAACACCTCTAATTGGGAGACTTGAATTCGCCGTAGCAACAACGGGTGATCACCCATGAAACTTTCATACTCCATAAGGGACAAGTACACGGGTATAGATATGGGGACCTCCTCCTGATATTCCTCGCCGGAAAGAGATTTTCTCTACTCTCATGGTGGCACAACACCACGAGTATGAACGACGCAGTACAACACTTGCCGTATAAACACCTTTCACGGCGGGAGAGACAGGGTGAAACTCGGCAAAATTTAGAGTTGGCACACACGCGCATGACGCATCCAATTATAGAAAACATTCTCTCACACTTATCTGCCTTCTTAATAGACTAGATAAGTATTTTGTAGAAATACAGATTTCCTAATGAACTAAAAATAAAAAATGAATGGCATGGATTAGGCGAAGTAAAGTTGCGTTTCTGCTCCCTCCCCTATTTTTTTCTCTTCTTTCTCTTGCTGAGCTGGGTGCATGTGAATGGTGAGGGCATGGTGTGGAAAATCTGATGTGATCTTTCTCATTTCCTGTTTCACCCACTCTTCTATAGAAACATTTCATCACTTTTCCAGCGTGATGGCTTTGCGCGCATATGGGTGTAGACATGGAGAGTTTGCCTAATCCTTTTGGGGTTAGTCTGGAGTGGGTTATGGGGTCTTCGCTAGTCCGATACCTAGGTAAATAGAGCTGTTTCTATTCGTGCATAACGTAATTGTCAAGCTAGTTTATATATTATTCTCTTTCCTGTAAAATTTCCTTGGCTACTTTTCCAGGGTCAAGTTATTTTCTTCAACTTTTCTCTGTACCCGCCTCTGTCGTGGAGCGTAGGGAGAGAGCCTTATGCTTCTCTCTCTCTCTCTCTCTCTCTCTCTCTCTCTCTCTCTCTCTCTCTCTCTCTATATATATATATATATATATATATATATATACACACACACACACACACACACACGTGTGTGTGTGTGTGTGTGAAGGGTTTTTGAGGGAAATGAGCTTATCCGGTTTAGAAAAAAATAATGAATATTGCTCAGCACATGTCAATTTTAATCACTCCTCAGCAAGCACCTTATCTTTCGTAACACTTGTCTTTGAGAGAAATAATTTTTAATTATTTTCCTTATTTAAGCATATCCTCCACTCACTTGTGTGTGTGTGGTTGTTGTTATTATTAATAATAATGCGAAAGGGCAAATAGTGATAACATGTTTTAAGATAAGCTATATCAAATATTAGTTTTTTTAATAGTTTTTTTAAATATTTAAAAAATATGGTTAATAACGGAATTCGAACCTGCGTCTCTGGTGTTCATATGTAAACGCAAATAATTATTCGGGAGGGACAGAAACTGGCACAGCGGCTCAGGCCAACTAAAACGACCCTTTACGCTCTTTTATTATTACCAGCATCATTGGGGTTCGAACCCTCGACCTCGGTGAAACTCCAATAAGATAATTTAAATGAGTATGAGTGTATCACGCGAGAGGCGGGTTCGAACCCTGCCAGTAACAAAGTTATCAACACGTATATAATGAATTACCATCATCTTAGTTGTATAAATGCAATAATAATCGTGGAATGTCCGGTCTTACTTACAGTATGAACGTATCGTCGGTTCCAGAAGTGGATATACACTTGGCCACACCTACTTTACGACCCAGTGTAGCTCTATTTTTATAACAGTCTGTGCATGTACATTTAATGCAAATTGTTCGACAAAGGGTGAATATATTTGTTAAGTTCATAAAACTTGGGAAAGAGCAACATAAAATTTTCAAACAATTGCCAAAATAAGTCTTGAAAATAAAAGTATATTTTAGTTTTTGTTTGACTACAAATTTTAGTTTTATTAATCTATTTCCTTGCTTTACCTAA
This sequence comes from Bathynomus jamesi, assembly GCA_023014485.1. Lineage (NCBI taxonomy): Eukaryota > Metazoa > Arthropoda > Malacostraca > Isopoda > Cirolanidae > Bathynomus > Bathynomus jamesi. Next base: position 11,104 of record JAJOZX010006412.1, on the reverse strand, counting down.
AAGGCAAACGGTTTGTCTCTATAAGAATTTTGCAATATATATATATGCGTGTGTGTGTTTGTGTGTGTGTGTTGTGTGTGTGTATGAATAAAAGAAATCAGACCACTGAATAATTAATTAAATGTATACAAAGAACGCTATTCATTCTTTCCTCATTTGATATGAACTTGATTATGCATCGTCTCTGTCTGTCTGTCCTCATCCCTCGGCATCCCGACATCTCGGCACGCCTGCAATGACCGCATGAAGAACTATGCCTCCCTGGTTCACCGCCTGCATGCCTTCCCGCGCATGATGCATGTTCGTTCCCCGTTCGTTAATTCTCAGGTTCGTGACCGAGGTCGGTCGATGCTCGTTGATCCCTCAATTTGGGCGTCTAATGACGGCAATTTTGCAGCAGAATGAGATGAATGAACCGAGTCCCTCTTCTCGCACCCTCCAATTTCTGGTGAACACCTCCCCTCCCTTTTTTCAACTTTTAACTCTTCACTCTCGTTAGTATTTAAATTCCATTTGTATACCATTTTATATTTTCATATTATGTAGTGGGATAATAGTAGTGGAATAATAGTAGCAGTAGCAGTACACGCAAATGCTTCGAAAGAAACGTGTATGCGTTGTAATTAAGTTTTGTAGATGTATGGCCAGCTAATCATTACAGCTACGTAGCTTCATTCATAATTATATGATCATCCTTCATGATTTCGACCTTGATAAAGTTTCTGTAATGTTTGTATGATTGAAGTTAAATTCTAGAAAAGAAATTTATTAGATTACATTCTTAAAAACTGCCCTAAACGTGTACCTTGCATCCAAACGGGGGGTGGCGGGGCGGAACTTACTCTGGGTATAAAGTATGTAAAGAGTACACTCGGTAGACCGAAGGTACACTGAGGTTTTCTTTAATCTCTCTGTATTTTTCACTTAGTTCCAGAGAACACAGTTTGTCAAGAAAATAACCGTTTCAGCTACTCTCTATATACTAGCGACCTACTATATAATCACCCTTAATTGATTGACTGAAAATAATACCTGTGGCGTCGCGACATAGAGGTCATCGACGCCGTTTGTACTCTTGAAAGTACTTTATATTTTACAGAGCAG